>VYZM01013164.1:0-27949 GCA_013398915.1 Dromas ardeola | reverse complement strand
CACACACAGAGTGTGGTGGTAAATAGCTCCTTTTCTGGCAACCTGTCACAAGTGAGGTACTCCAGGGATCAATATCGTGCCCAACACTGTTTAGTACCTTCATAAGTGATCTGGATGTTGGCATCAAGTGTACCCTGATGAAGTTTGCTGATGATACCAAACTGAGTGGGGAAGTGGACACTTCGGAAGGGATCGCCACCTTGCAGGAAGACCTGGATAGGCTGGAAGAGTGGGTGAACAAGAACCTTATGAAGTGCAACAAGGACAGCCTGGTATTCTACGATTCTATGATTCAATTTTTTAGATTTTTTTCAGATATATCTCTTGATTAAAGTAACTACTTCCAATTGCCTATTTTAAATAGTAGTACATTTTTTCTTAAACTAGAAAATGCATGCACCCATACACTATTCATCCAGTTTACGGTAATATCTGTTTCCAGTCTATGCTATATAAATAATGATTTCAAAGGGTAAAGATGTCATTTTAATTATTGAAAAATTAGAAATTTTACCACTGCTGAAAAGAGCAGTAGCATTTGATGAGGATTCTGATTTTTAAAAAGGATTTCAGAATGGCTAATGCTGGACTGGACAGTGCCTGCTGTCCTCCGTAGTCTACTTATGCATCAGAGGTAAATAATCCATTTAATGCTAGGCATAATTTAAAATAATATTATTCTTTTGGAGGTGAGGGGGTGGAGATAAGAATGGGATTTGAAGTCTTCCACAGGTACTAAGAATTACTATTACGCAAGTATTCTGATATGGGACCTGCCACCTTCACAGCTTTCTTACCTCTTTTCAGCACCTAGTCAATGCCAGTCTTGACTAACAGAACTATTTTGAAGTTTTTCTCTAAAATGATTCCAGAATACATATAACAACATAGAAATTGTTGACGCTAGTCACTAGAATAGCAGACTCTCTTAAAAGTCAAAGCCTGGATGCCACAAAACATTAAGGCTTCTAACATCTACTTAACCTCACAAATTCCCACTGATTTTTCCCTCTTGATAGATCTGAGCTTAAATGTTGACTCAATTTTTGGTTTCCACACTAATCAAATATGCTTTTCCTTGTAACAGATACTACAGTCAGATAGAGTTCTATGAGACTGAGTCAGTATGATAGAAATATAGGTTCAGTATGATTCCAGATGCATAACAATAGTTACGTGTTTAACTTCTACTAATAACAATTAAAAACCTCCTCAGACCTGGACATACTAAATTTATTTTTAAAGGTTGATGAAAACTTGAGGCACCTTCTTTTTTCCCCATGCTCGACCCTCAACTTTCTAACAGGAAGTAGATTAGACACAAAACCAGCAGCCAAAAACTCTTGAATTCTGTTCATAGTTTTATTCTGTAATAGTTTTATTACTGGTTTGTTCTGTAGTCTTGGCCAGTTGCACTACCCCTTTGCGTGCAAGTTTTCCTACGCATAAAATGAAAACAACACTAGTTGCTCACTAGCTGATCTCCCAAAGGTAACACAAGGATTTGCTTGTGTTTATAATGCTTTTAAAATAAAGAAATGTGCAATAAAATTGCTAAGAATTGTTGTGCTGTTCTTTGTTATTCTTAACTGGCAGGTGAGTCAGGGAACACAGCTGGTGTTCAAAACAGCCTAGACCCATGAGAAGCTTCTTCAGAAGAGTTACATCTTGGCAGGCCCAAGATCATAATTCTGTGTTACAAAATAATTGAAATAGCAGATTTCCTTTTTTTTTTTTTTTCTTTTTCAGCACTATGTAAACCATAGTTCTCACTTATTTTCGCTATATACACTACCATACTCAGTTGCAAAGAAATGAATCTGAAGAGCACCTTTTCCCCAGCTTTAGTTTTTATTACGTGTTACTCCACTGAGGTCCAATCTCATTGCTTTCATCATCTCTCTCTAAAACTCAGTTAGAAGTGTTAGAAGTTAGTTAGAAGATAAAATCTAATCTTTGAGGTATTGCTCTGACAGGGGGAAGACAATGAGAGAGCAAGTGGTAGGCATTAAGACACATTTAGTTTGAAATTAGGACTCTCAATCTGTATTGCCAAAGTATCAAACTTACATAGATGATGCTAATAACAATTTTCTGATATTTCCTTTCAAAAGCAGATATCAGAAAGTTTAAGTGCATCTTTAAAGGGCAGAAAGAAAAACTGGGGATAATCTTTAAAGGGCAGAAAGAAAAACTGGGGATAATTTCAAACCTAGTTTTTATCTGATCTCCAATATAGAGAGTTTTGATTACTTCTTTAATGGATAATAAAACACAGACGTTCTTAAGCAGTACAGTGCCTATCTAATCCACAGAACGTAATTTAAGGAAAACTGATAAATTAGGACAGAAGGAACATTGCAAAAAAAGATACTTCAGAAATTAACTATCATATAAGTCATCCTTGTAGCTGCCTAGAGTTTCATAAACACAATTTCAGTAGTATATAAGCAATACGAAGGCAATTTAAAATAGATCTTATGTTGTACAATTATAATAATCTCTCCCAAATGGTGTTTGAGCAAAGAATAGGGTAAGTAATAAGAAGAGACAATATATATACTCAATTACAGATAACTAAATGAAACACAAAAAAATTATTTTATATATTTTGTACTGAAAGCCTTTCTAACCACATCCCAACTCCAAAATAACTTTTTGCTTTCAAATAACCCTTTTAATGAAGTCTTCAGGTACATGATATACTCTTATATTTCTAGAGTTTACATCCAATGAACCTCACATTTCCCCTATCATGTCAGTCACATCTATTAAGAGGACAGGAGAAGCACAGCAACAATTGGGGTAGTTTGCTCCTTTGTCACTCAAAAAAGCTATACTTTAAAGTGAAAATAAAAGACTACATCAGACTCTGATACCTTGGATCTGTCCCACTGAGACCAGGGAACGTATATGTGCCACTGCACTTCATAGTGTCCAACACATGCTACTCCAGACAGCTCAAGAATATCTATATCCTATCCTATCTTCTCCTATTTCATCTCTTCTTCTGAGTTAAACAATGCAAAGAGACAGTTTCCATAACAAATGTGACTAAAGAGACTTTGATTGTATTTCACGAAGCTTTGGACAAACAAACACCATCATTACATATAGATTTGACCAACTGTCCTAAATCACATACAAGTGTTTGAAGGAAGAAATCAAGTTTACGGTACGACACTTACTGTCATAACATAAATATTTGCTTGAGTATTGAATCAGGGTGGGAGCTGTGACTATTGGGCAAAACAAATACAGAGCAAAGTACATGTCCTTTGAAATAGTTACTATAAAGGAGGTAATAACAAATACCTTAAATCTCTTCAAACAAATAAGTTCCCATGTATAACAGTTCCCGTCCCTTGTAATACCAGCTGCTTTGGCAAAAGCAGCAGTAGTCTGCTGGTGATCCCTCTTTTCTGTCCATCTCATCTTAAACGGCATCATAGCTGTCACCTATACCAAAACTGTTGGTAAACTTAGTAATAGTTATTTGAGGAAAACTGACAAAATTTAAAGCATGTGGTCATATGCACACTCGAAATATCCTAACTATCCTAGATTACATTAAAATATCACATTTAATATTCTATATATACAGGCTAAATATATTGCTTATTAAAAAAAAAAAAAAGAAGAACTGAAAGCAATTGCCTGCCTGTTTCTAATCCTCCCCATAGAGCATCTGGCAATTGCTAAATTTCATAAACATAACTGTTGCTACCAGCTAGCTGCAGGCTCAGTCTATCAATTTGCAAGCACCTGTTTTTATAGTTCATGTTAGCAATTTTGCATGTGAAACTTCAATATAAGACATAAATCCTTCATCTTAACGATGATCTTTGTTATTGTCTGAGTTTAACCTGGGTGAAAAAAAAATCAGAATCAGGTTTCCTGTATGCATGGGAAGAAATTGGAAGGCTGAAAGGAATGACGAGACACTGTGATATCTCCTTAGAGTCAGAAGAGTAAGAGTTTATGAAGTGTGAAATATTTAGAAAAACATTACTGCATATTTACTTTTTAGTTTTTCATTTACTCTGATGGGTTTTCTTAAAAAAAGAGAAGCTTTGTTTGAATCAGTGTAGCTCATTCCTCTGCAAAGCTAACATAAAACCAGAAAAAGTCCTGCAACTTTATAACAGTAAAAAGAGAGAGAAAAAGGCAGTGAAGAAGGGTGTGCATGCTCCTGCATATGTGCATGTTTAGGAATAGAATATGTATTTCATTTTAAAAAGTGTCAGTGTTTCTAGTTTTGCACATTCCAGGTATTTAAATCACATCATAAGATGGTTTATAATGCTATCTTTGGGATCTTTTAGCATATTCCTCCAGAAACATATATTTGTAATTTAAGATGATTTCAGTGGTGAAATTCTTCCACCTCAGAATGAGTTCCTATGACCAAAATGCTCTTCTACCTTCACCTACTCACTGAAGACGGAGAATTCTCCTGTCTCCCACCCACGCTTTGGTTTCCTTTTCTCAACTGCACATTTCCATACATTTGAACGCAATGGAAGTAAACCGCATTCCCACAGACATAATAGGTCTCCTAAATCCGTGTACTTCCATGCAGACAAGAAGCTGGATAAAAGGATAGCTTTCTCCAGCTGTTTGCTGGCGTTACAACACATAAACGCAAAATGCATAGCTGCTTGAGAGCGCTAACAACTGAAAAATGGCACTAAATGTCTAGAGAATTTAATTTCCTGAACAATATTCTTCCTGTAGCAGCATAATTGCTCTTTAGCTAAGAAAGAATCATAAAAGCTAAAGATTTTATATTACAAAGAAACATCAAAATTATAATTGCTTCTGCTGTTGTGTTCAGTTTTGGTTTGTTTGTTTATTTAAACAGCCTGGCAGCTCCATTCAACAATCTGTAGATCTGCTGTTTTCCTGTCACTCTCAGAAATAAACTTGTAGATAAATCTTGTTTTGTCCAGTTTCAAAATACATTCTACCAACCACAGGAATAAATGGCATAGGCAGGATACGAAGTTACCTCTTAATGCCACAAAGAAGTGATTGTTCTCTGAGTACAGCAGATAGCTATCCATAATAACCAGTCTGGTTTAGCTTTGTTATTTTTTTGAGCACCCTTCCAACTGTGTTGATCTTCCATATTTGAATACAGCCTAGAGAATAATGCAGTCTCCAGAAATCTATAAATGCTTAGACTTTTTCATAGGACAGAGTAATGTTTTCCATTCTGCTTTCTGACCTTCTACCGCCTCAGGAGGATAAGTATTTTTTTCAGTCAGTGTTACTAAAGCTAACAAAACACACAGGAATATCTGCCATGTATTACACAGTTTACACAGGACATCCCAAATACTACTGAAGTTTCAAAGCCAAATAGTCTGAGACTTAGAAAGGCCAGGAATGTGAACTGCAATCATTCCACCTATACTTATTTTCCCTCTGCATCTCAGAACAATCTTCCCTCCAGCCTCCATAGACAGAAAACAAACAAAACAAAACAACAACAAAAAAATCAAGACCCCAATCTATCTTCAAAACTTCAATAAATGGCATTATATTCATCTCTCCAATCTAAATATTTAAATGCTTTCATGGGTGTAGTCAGTGTTTCTATGAGCATGTTTCAAGAACTGGTCTCACCTATTCCAAAAATAAAGATAACCACACGGAAATAAGATTTGGGATGTGATGTGATGTTAGTATTAGATGTTTTTTGCCATAGTACCCTAATGAATACTTATTTTTTTTCTCACGTACAACAAGTCCTACATTCTTTTCACAGAAACATTATTCAGAATGCAATATTCTCTCTGAAGGTATGTCCACAAGTTCATAAGTCCCGCATTTCAGCTGTCAGTGTGTCCATCTTTCCTTTTCCTTATATATTCTCAAGTTACCAAATGGCTGCACTGTTCACCATTGTAAGCAAGAACTTCATACTAAGCAATTCATATTTTGGAAAATAAAAACAGAAAATAGGATGGTATCACAAACATCTAAGAAAGGAAAGGTTACTCTAGAAAACATGCACGGTGTAAGAAGTCAAAGATGTAATACGAAGAAACTGTAATACAAATCACGACAACCAAATATGTTCGACATTACAAATAATGCAGATATACAGGAGCAGGCACTATCCTTTCATGATTACCTCTTTTGAAACTGTATAATGTAAAAAAAATTCTGTGTATAAAAAGGTTCCTATCTTTATTATAATGTGAAAAAATGGTTTTTCAAGCCTCCAGAAGTCTTCTTTCCAAATATGGAGTATTAGTAATGTTCAGATAAAATGTTTTCTAGTGTTTGTATTTGGACATGACCAAAAGGTTTACAAGCAGTTTTAACAAGTGTCAGCCACAAACCTACATGTTAATATTTTGTTCTTCTTTTTCACTTATTGAGGGGATTTAGAAAAGAAATAAACCTCTGTCCCAGAAGCAGCATCTGCTGTCCTGCACCTGGCACTAGAAATGTCAAATCAAGAAGAAATTGCCGGATCTTACCTGCTGGACTCAACAGATGTAATGGCAATCAGAGGAGGAATTCTCAGTGGAAGAGTCGTGGGCCTTGGGATAGTCTCGGTATCATTCTTTTTATCCCAGTCTGCCTGTTCTAACTGCCTGAAAGCCAGGGGGGGAAGCTGGATGTTACGGGATGATAATCTCCGTACAAGATAGGGCTCCATTCCCTGGTAAGACTCTTCGTCCTCAGTGCGGGGATGCAGAACTTCTTCTGAAACCTATGATCAAAGGCAAAAAAATACTCATCATATAAGAAAATGCCTATAATGTTAATTTGATAATTGTTTTGATTCCTTTCTATAAGCTAGTTTCTTGGAAATATTATTTATATTTTACCATCGTTATTGAGAAAATAAAAAAGAATTTAAAAATGCAATAAAATTTTTCTAGGGTTTAGATAATTTGGGGTTTTAAAAGCAAACAGAAAGCAATTTTATGATGAGATTAACACACTGCCATCTAAAATACATACTCATACCTGTATAGGGGACAAAAGTGCCCTGCATTACACAAATTTCTTTCTGACAATATGCTTGCTTCCCTACAAGTTATCTACTCTTTGGAATGAGTGAGAGTCCAAATACCAATAATAAAATAAAAGTAGTAGTCAGAGATTTGCAACTATGCACCTCTCAAGTGGAAACAGGAGAAAATTCACCTTAAATTCTCTTAGATGTCCCAACTCACATCTTCATCTCTTGCTCACAGTAATTTTGTGCATAAAACAACCACTGTAGTTCTTAGAAACAGGGAATAATTAGAACATCTGAAGGTCAGGACCTAACGAAATCTTACGTCTAAACATTAGTAAACATTATTTTTAATTTAATCATCTAAATCACTGGTAATATTCTCTGGGCCATGGAAGAATGTCAAAAAATCAAAAAAAGAAATCTCCAACTGATATTGATTTAAAGTGGAGATAATCTCTTCAGAAAGTTTCCTTGACTTTTAACAAACAGCTCACCATTGTGAGAGAAAATTCTCAAAGAATTACTTTTCTGAGACCACTGATATTCTGAGAAGCCTGTTGTAATAATGAGAAGAAACTGTCTTTTTTTTTCTCCATGTCTTGCAGTCTTTTGCCATTACTTGGTAAATCCTCTAGCACAGATACCACTCTCTGCACCTATTACCTTGATTACTTTCCTGCGAAGAAACGCAAGCCCTGAGCAAGTTTAAAGATTTCCACATCTAAACTAAGAATTAGGAATACAGCATATATAGCTATATAACTATTCCACCTAGCTCAGGAATCAATAGCTTCATAGTGCCAATACAATGCTTTAGACAGGTACACCAAGAATTCGCCTCTGCCAAACTAGAGTTCACATGTATATTATGGTATACAAGGTATACAAAATAAAGCAAGCTAGACTATGCGCATAATTTACAATCACACCTCCAGTTATAGCACAGACAGGGCCTTCAGTTTGACCTGTCTCATGAGGACTGCTGCATACCTGCAAGAAAAACTTGCATGGCAATGTATTTATTTTGTGTGCACAGGGAGAGCCATTAATGAAACACCTTTCACGATGAGTAATATTAATAAGCTACATTATACTCAGAGCTTGAGCAGTTGCTGTGAGCAAACTATTTCTAATTAAATTTTTAATCACAAAATCTAAATTCATAATTTAGCTATTTTTCTTAATCTAGCTGTAATGCAGTTTAAGAAAAAAATATTACAAAATGGTGTGCATTAATGCATGTACTCTGAAAAACATCAACAGCAAAATCAATCACTGTGAAAATACTACAAGAATTAATGTGTTATAGTGATCCAGGGAGAAGTTTAACTTCAGGCTTGTGTTTTCAGTGTGTGCATAGTGGATATTCGAGACAGTTGAATAAATTAAAAAATAATAATGAAATTAATTATAACTCTGCAAGAAATGAAAAAGGCTGATATCGGAGATAAAAATAAACCATCACATGTGGTTATTTGATCCACTTCATCAGCTGATTTTTTTGGCAGCTCTGAAAATCATAAAAATCCTTGATTGCAGCCACAGACAATCAGAATGAGACAGCTGAACTGAGAAAATGAACTCACTGGGCAACTTCTTCTTTAACTCATATGCAAAAATCAGAGAGGTAGAAGATCGTGGCATAAAGAAAGCCATAAGGGAAGAATTCCAACCCAAATACTAAAGTCAAGCTTCGGAGAAATCAAACAATAGGCACCTAATGTATATTTTGATGACAATGGAAAATCAAATCAATGTATGTAAAAGAGGCCACTGATTCAGGTACAAATATGCAGGCACCTAAACCAGAAAATGTTGATCATATTGATTTTACTCATTTTGGCAAAACAGAAGAAAAACATGCATTGCTAGTTTTGCCTTATTTGTGAACACAGTTGTAAAGAGCATTATGTTTACTCACAAGATCATAGAAATGCTGTTTGGAAGGGCCCTCATGAGGTTGTCCAGTCCAACATCATGTTCAAAATGGAACTGTCATCCACACTAGACCGCATCAGCCACTGCCTGAATCCGAAAGACCTCCAGCAACAGAAATTCCCCAGCTTCTATGGACAACCTGCTCCAGTGCTGCACCACATTCCCAGCAAAGAAGATTTTCCTGATGTTCAATCTGAACCTGCCACCTGGGGACCCTCGCCCCTCCTTAAACAGCATGCCACCACTGAGAGGGCTTAAATATGTTGTCTTTTGCAACTGCCCTTCAAGTAGCTGCAGGCTGCCTTTAGATCACCTTTCACCTCCTCCACAGCAGACTCGGTAAGCTCTGGCCCCTCAGGCTCTGCCCCCCTCATCACTGGTCCTGTGCTCTAGGCCCTGAACGTCCTGGTACCTCCCAGCCATCCTGGCTCCCAGCGTTCCCCTTGATCCACTACCTACAGTCACTTTGGCACAGAGTTTCTTTTACCTATGAGGAAGAGTGCTCTGTTTGGCTGCTCTCCACCCTGCAGTCCGTCGAAGCCCCCAGGTCCTCTCCAGCAGGGTTGTGACCCAGTCAGTCAGTTGCCAGCCTGTGCCGGTGCTTCAGGTTCTCCTGCCTGGGTGCCGAAATCTGCACTTCAGCGCGGACTCTTGTATCAGCCCCTCATGGTGATGTGCTCGTTACCAGCTGCCAGCCAGACGCTGAGACACACCATCCTCTACATTTTGATCCCAACAGTGGAAGTAGTTTTCTGCCCACCTAGCAGTCTTTTCATCCAGCCCAGGTTTCCTGACTGGAATTCAAACCAGTGTTTTTTTTAAGAGTATGGTCTGCTAAGAGATTTGCAACAATAAAGGGGGCAGGGGGGAGAGGGATCAAACAAATTGCAATCTCAGACAGAATGATTGAGAAATCCACAATATAAGTAAATAAATAAGATTACTTTTGAAGCTCTGAGAGCTTCAAAAGATATTTGGGGAAAGACTGACACAAAGTAAGAGAGATTTGATGATGCAAAGTGCTTCAAAGAGAGATCCAAAAAAGACTATGTAAATGTTCTTATATACAATGATGAGGAACAGCATGCTGAGGACAAAGGACATTTTTCTTTGGACCCAGACTCTGTCATATAATGAGAACTATTAGGAAGTCAAATAGAGGCCAAGAAACTTATATTTGTGTAGCTCTGTGGAGAAGATGGAATGGGACATGTATCTGAATGTAGGTATATTTTCCAATAAAACATGGCAAAATCTATTTAGTTAAAAAAGTTCTGCCACCACTTGAGAGGCAGACAAGGAATTACTTCATCATGTTTCAACTTTTCTAAACTGTAGGCAAAATGTCTTAATACATTCAAATGGCATACATAACAACGTCTGCATACCAGTTCACAGAAGCAACCTATGATAACTCATGTTTGCTTGCATGAACTTGAACTGCACACTTTTTTTTTTTTTTTTCATATTGTCTTTCTGACTGCTGTAATGTTGATCTCAATTTAGGATTATATCCTTTAAAATGTTTAAATTACACTGCTTTTTTGAATAGAAGAGGAATCTCTTTCAACACCAGGAAAGTAGCCTTTACATTTGCTTACAAGAACTGAAGTGTGCTAATTGGAGATTAATTTACATCAAATTGTGCATCCTAACTAGGATATACTTTGCTTTTTTACTCTGTCAGGTGATAGGTTTTATGCTTAGTTAAAAGTAAACCCTCATTGCCTTTCAACCTTAGTGTCCCCAAAGGCAAAATTTTTTATATATTTTTAATTAGGAACATAAGGACCTTATAATTCACCCCCAAAACCCCGCAAATACTAACATAATACATTTCCTCTGAACTCAGTAATTCTTTTTTTCTTCCTTTTAATTTATAAATATTTCTTTTCACCTATTTCTCTATGTAATGAAGACCTCTTCCTTGGCTTTCCCACAAACTTATACTGAAGGTGCTTCCCTGGCTGCCTCAGGTTCTATTTTTGACTGCTCATTATCTTGCAACCTACATTTTCCTGAGTCCCCACCAAATCTTCTTACTTTCACCCCATTAGTACTTTCATAGGTTCTCCCACAATGTCTCTACCTGAATTAGTCTATTCTGTTATTTAATTGGTAGATGCTCTATAAAGCACTTTCAGTTGCTTCTTTCACAGACTAAAAGATACCTATGACATCCAGTAAGTTCTGCACTTACTGATCAACAGATCAAAAAGTATAACAGTTGGCAACTACTATCTTCAGCCTTGAAAAGCATGTTTTATGGCAACACAGCACCCCTGGAAGAACTGAATCAGACAATGAAAATGAGGAGGTGCTGGAAGTCATTGTGCAGCAGGAAAACTATGATATATAGGCAAGAGGAAAAATTAATTGCAATGTTAAACCTTATGGCCTAGTCCAAAGGGGCCAGAGGTGGAAACTGTAATGGATATACCTTTTAAATGTTGTAACCCAGAGTCTGAGTTGCGTAATCAAAGTATTACAGCAGAAACCACCTGAATCAATGAAGGATGAACCTCACAAGAAGAAGTGTAAGTGCAGCATTGACCCAACTTGAACTGGTTTTGGTGCCCAGTAACTCCATGCAAGACACCACAATGAACTTAATGAACATTTTATGGATATTTATAGACATTTTACAGACATTTTAGGTGTAAATGATAGTTAATGAAGACATGTTGCAATAATGTGGGACCTAAGCATGACATAAATGGTACGGAATAAGGGATGAAGAATGTACTGGTTTTGGCTGATAAAAAGTTAATTTTCTTTATAGTAGGTTGTATGGGGCTACCTTTTGGTTTTATGTTGGAAATAATCTTGATAACACACTGATGTTTTAGTTACTGCTGAGCAGTGCTTACACAGGGCTTTTTCTGCTCCTCACACCACCCTGCCAGCGGTAGGCTGGGGGTGCACAAAAAGTTGGGAGGAGACGCAGCCAGGACAGCTGACCCCAACTGACCAAAGGGATATTCCATACCATGTGATGTGCTCATCAATAAAACTGTGGGGGGAGGTTGGTGAGGGGGCTGCTGCTTGGGGACTGCCTGGACATCGGTAGTTGGGGGTAAGCAATTGTTTTCGTTTGCAATGCCTGTTTTTCTTGAGTTTTATTTTCCCCTGTCTTTGTTTTGTGTGGTTTTTTTTCTTTTCTTACAATTTTTTAAAATTTCTTTTTAATTATTAAACTGGTTTTATCTCATTCCATGAGTTTCTTTCTCACTTTTACCGTTCTGATTCTCTCCTTCTTCCCAAGGGTGGGAAGTGGGGGATGGCGAAGGGGGCGGAGTGAGCAAGAGCCAAGAGTGGCTTTGTGATCCCTGGTTGACGCCCACATTCCTCAAATGTGTTTCTTAGGTGCTTATCATCTCAATAGCTACAAGCTTCACAGGTGTTAATTTAATTCCATATAACCTACTGAAGATACAAGGATGGCATTATCCCATTTTTATAGCCAAGAGTCAGAGACACAATGAGATAAACTGAAAAACAGCCACTAACTTTGCTTGACAAATTTGGGAAATAGGAGTTTCAGAATACTTCACATTAGCTTCCTTTAACATCATCAAACGTTTTTTCCTCTGAATTTAATTTGCAAGAGTTTAGCTCAACATGTTTGCAAGTAACACTACTAGCTCACAGTGGATGTTCAGAAAATAAGGAAAAGAGTAACTGGACAAAAAGTTTTCTCTAAGCATTTTATTTAATGTTATATAGTAGCTCTATGTTTTATCATCAAGTTTTATAGAAGCAAGTCTTCTCTAAGGTAAGACTATATTATCAGACCATTGTTTCACTCCAAATCTTCAAAAGCATTTGCTAAACATCTTTCAACTTCTGCAAGAAAGACTGCAAGGAAGAAGACTATAACCATTGCTACGCAGTTCTTACTGATCCTACAAGCAGCTTTAGCCTACAAAGTCATGTCTAAGAGAATATGTGATCATGCCATTAAAGTTTATCCTACTATATATATATATTATGGTATAAGCATAAGGACACACAAAAAAGCTAATTTTGGCACTGCCTGATTTTTTGAGTGCTTGAATTTCTACCTTAATGATTTTTATGACAAATTTGGTACATAACATTTAATTTTCTCGCAGAAAATAGATGCACATTTCCATCATGGGGAGTGACATGGACACACACTTCATTCATCAGCTAAGCTGAAACTTTATATTGACTACGAAAAGCAATGACACACAAGCAAATATTTAAATAGAAACAGTAAGTTGTTTTTACCTAGTTATTTATTTAGACCTGTAGTCGATGCAAAATAAGCACTTTTCCAGTGAATTCTCCATATATTCAGCATTCAGGAAAATATAAGGTTTAGGAATTACTGGGTTTGTTTTCTGTCAGAGTCCTGGATTCTGCTTCAGGCTAAATATTTTATGGAACACAGGTTTTTATTTCTCCCTTACTTCCAGACTGTCCCTTCTCCCCCAGATCCTGCAACATGTTGCTATACATGGTCAGTATTATGTTTTGTGAGGGTCTATCACAGCATTACATAGCAGAAACGCCCATTCTGAAGGCTGCAGGGAATACATAGAATGTAGTTACTTCTTGGTGAGAGAGTATACACACCGTGTCCTGTTTCCCCCTCTCCCCACAGAGAAGTAGCCAGAGAGGCTCAAAAGTATCTTGCTTGAGTAGTGTTGCTGATCACATCTGTGGTAATAAAGACAGTATGTGCTCCTGGATGCTTCAGTACCATGTGTTTTTCCCACAACCACATTACTTTCAAACCTAAACTCAGTTTTTCCTCTACTTCCTCAAAATCTGTCCAGATTCTCTTCCCTATTCATTTTTCTTCTTTTGCCCAGCCTTTTGCTCCTGTCCGTTTCTTGAACTGGATAATTATCTTCTTTTTATTTTCTTAACATCAGCAGAAGGCCTCCAAGAGGCCATGGAGGTCAGGGAAAGAAGGCAGACAACTGCACAACTAATTTCTGTAATTTGCTTTGGCATCTGTACTAGGTCTGGCTGGGATGGAGTTAATTTCCTTCATAGTTGCCCATACAGTGGTATGTTTTGGGTTTGTGACCAAAACAGTGTTGATAACACACTGATGTTTTAGCTGTTGCTGAACAGTGCTTACACAGCGACCAAGCCTTCTCTGTTTCTCACATTGCACCCCCAGGTAGTAGGCTGGGGATGCACAAGAATTTGTGAGAGGCCACAGCCAGAACAGCTGACCACAACTGACAAAAGGGCTATTAATTGCAATATGACTTTATGCTCAGCAACGAAAGCTCAGGGAAAGGTGGAGGAAGATTGAGGGCATTCAAAGTTATGACACTTGTCTTCCCAAGTAGCCATGACACATGCTGAGGCCCTGGTTTGCAGGACAAAACAGGTTGAAGAATATATCTTTTCCCTTCCCTTCCCTTCCCTTCCCTTCCCTTCCCTTCCTTTCAAATATGAACGCTGAGGTAGGATACCTGCAGGAGCTGTGAACTCCCTCTATTGGAAGAACTGAACAACAAATCCAGCCACCAGACTTCAGCCACGTACGAGTCTGCAGACTCCAAGCATGGCTGGGCACGAGCTGTGTGGCCACTTCAGGATCTTTCACACGTCATATTTGCCTTGTGTAAGTGGGGACACCCCTCATCTGGACAAACAGAGTGAGCACCCTGCCACCATCACCGCGCTGCAGGTGATGCTTCTTTCCCTTGATCACCCCAGAGTCCCTTGGACCACCAGGCACCGGGCATTTCTGTAGGCAGGCATCTGCAGCTGGGATTTTCTGGCATGAACGAATCTGGACCCATCTTCAAAAGCAAGTGTTGTGAAAGCTCCCAGTGGCCGGGCAGGACACTGACTTGCTGCTGCTTTGCTTTCGGGGAGCGTGAGGTGCAAAACACCCCGGTGAAGGAGCGTTAGAGGCATCTTTGGGAAGTATAATCCTGCTGGGAAGGCTGGTTTAGGAGAGGAGAAAGGGGATGGAAGGAAATAGCTTCAAGCCTGCATCATCGGAGATTTGAAGCATTTGGCTGAAGTGGCTGAGAGCTGGGGTGTGGGTTTTTATTGAATAATCATCCCCTTCTGGGTAAACTGGAAAATGTTCCTGTGAAATCTCTAAATTGTGAGTTGTTCATGTGAAAAAGCAACTCTGGACCATGCAATTCCTACGTGCAAAGTGCGGTCCCGTTAAAGGGGCAGGTCCTTTGCTCCCCAGGCGGGTGATGGGTGAGGAGTCCCCGTGCTGCAGGTGGCCTCCCCGCAGGGGGCAAGGACCAGGCAAGGACCGCAGCAGCCATGGTGCAAACACGCACATTGCTCAGTGCTAACTGCTCTCCTCCACTCCCACTGCCTGAAACTTGGAAACCAGTCCATCCTGTTCAAATCCCCTCCCGGTTCCTGGCCTTCATTGCCTTCATTGCATTAAAGATGGGCTTTTCCCTTGTGGGTCTGGAAAATGATTCATCCACCAGCCCAGGAATGCAACCCTGGAGGCATCGTTTGCGGTCCTCCCCCAAAACTGCTCTTCTGGAGCTGGATTTCTGTGCGGAAGGAATGTGGTCTGGAAAAGCCCTCCCCAGTAAATCTCTGAGCAAGGAGAAGTCGAGTCCTGGTCTCATCCAGATCCTCACTGGGGAGAGAAAACATCCTAAAACTGAAGGCGGGTGCAGTAGATCCAGCTCCAGGGCCAGGATGCAGTTCCTGCTCGGGGTGCGCGTGCCTGCCCTTTCCTCCTCCCGGGGCTGGTGAGTCTCAGTATCACCCTCCTCCTCCTCCCTGTTTGCAAAGGGAGCGATGCTTCTGGCTCCAGGCAAGACAAAACCCCTGCAACCACAGCCAGAAAGCCCACGCGTGAGCACACGCCGATGCATGATGACCCTGCCATCTCGTTATGGTCTGTCCGCGAGCAGTTTCGGTACGAAGTGGAATTGCTCCTTGCGTTGTGTGGATGCCTACGGGCAGAGCTGGTGTCCATTCGGTCTGTTGGATAGTAAGTTTAATCCAAATAAGCCAAGCCCCTGGGCGTAGCACTGTGACTTCTGATGCTTTCCCTTCATGCTAAAAAATGCTAAGATAATAGTGCCCTTTGCAGGATGGGCTCTTTATGCAAGTGCTGCTGTTCAGAAAACCCAGGAATCATAGGAAGGAGAAACACTAAACTGGCCAAATTCTGTTGGGGAACAGCACAAGGATGCCCCAAGCACAACTTCTTGCTTTTATTAGAAAAAGTCCTGTCCCACACAGAAATAACGCAGGTTTCTTGTTTGGTGTTCAAACACCGTAACCAGAACTGCCTGGTAAAAGGCTCTCAGCTCACATGAGCTCCTCGCCGGTGTCATTGCTCCGACCCATTGGTGGTGCGTAGTGTCAGTGTTCGCACCAAAAGGCTCTTGGGNGTGCCCTTCCCTTCCCTTCCCTTCCCTTTTTTTTTTCAGAGGTTTATATTCTCACTGTCACTGTGCAAATTTTCACAAGGATGGCAACAGATGCATCTGCGGTCTGAAGTGTGAGAGTGCTAAGTTGTTTGAAAGAAAGTTTACCATCATACTTTAACCAGTGAAAAAGCCTCATTCTTGTTAACAGTTGAAGTACCTTGAGTTTGACTTGTGACAATAATTATCTTAAGAAAGAAAACCAAATAGATAATGTTACCCAAGGTTGCAATTAAGTCTTTCCTCAATCATAAGCAATTTATACCAGTATTCTATTACAAAATTGTTGGGAAAGCATAACAACAGCCAGTGCTGTCATTACCACAAAACCACCAAGCACGACAACCAAGCTTTTGGAACAGCAGGTATCTGACTTGCTACATAAAGTGATTCAAGATCATAATTACTAGTAAAAACAAAGCAACTCCAAGAAATAGTTCTGCTCCTGACATCTTTGATCTCTGAGAAAGTACACAGGAGAAAGGAAGTTCCTTTAAGGTGTCTGTAATGAAATCAGTCTAACAGAACATTTAGGCTTTCTTTTTTATGTTAGAGGTCTGTTAATCCCTACCCTGTAACCAATTAATTTAATTCTAGAATATGACATCCTTTTAGATACCAGTTAACATACCTCAACTCTTTTTGTATAGAACAGACTCCGGGCTGGGTAATTTAAAGTGTCTGTCTCCTTATTCCACTCCTTCCGTAAGTCCCTCTGATAATTTGATGAATCATTTGCTGGCTAACTCAGTGCCCATGAGATCATTTGCTAGCCTTCTCATTAGCAGGTATGTTTCTTGGTTCTTATCAGTACTTGCTCATTAGTAGGCATAGAATTTTGTGCAACAAAAAATTATTGTAATCTAAGGAACAAAAGTCAGCCATGTATCACGAGATTGCTAGAAAATAAAAACAGCCTGAGAGAAGTCAAAAAGCAAAAAGAGTCCTGACATGGGAATATGGATTGGTTTTTGTTGCCATTTCTGTGCAGGCCTCTTGACAGATTTAACAAGATTATCTATTTCTCACCTTCCTTAGCTTTTCTTTGGAAAACATTTTTTAGAAGTATCACAGTATGCATCTCTAACAAAGTAGCTGTGTAGTGCCAGTTCTTGAATCATCCATAACCAACCCACCCTGACACACCCTCCCATCCTTTCCATCTGCTACTCAATCTTGTGACGTGGATCAAATGACTACTGACATCCTAAAGTTTATCCATTCTCTTCCAAGAACAAATAAGGAGACTTCCAAGTGCTTAAAAAAACCCAACACTGCAGTCACTCTTTAAACAACTTTGACGTACCAGCATAGCGGCCCTTTAAAAGAATACTAATTGGGGAAAACTGGTACAGCTTCTTAATCTCTGATTGTGTTCTTGCATTACCATGTCACAATACATCATGCCCACATAACAGTAGAATTAAACTAGAAGGCAGCTGAAAAACAGGTAAAAGCCATCACCTTGGTTTGTTTATTTGCAGCCCAGAAGCATACTGACTGCCAAAGAGCCAGAAGCAACAACGAACATTCATTTTGGAGGTTTGACACGAGGCAATCAATTTCTCCTAATGAATTATGAGATTGTTTCTAGCCCACCGACAGAACAACTTCTTGACTCAGCTCTATGGTTGGCTTGAGTCATAAAATAATAATCTCTAATAATTCTACCTACTTCTGTACAAAATAATTCTCTGATTTTCACCAAAATACTTTCAGTAAACTGCACAAATATTTGTTTTATACTTTTACTTAGAACAAGTAATAATTATTTTATGCTTTACGAGAAGCTGGCATAATAGTATTTAAGATAACTTGAAGTGTTCAAACATTTCATCTAAACAGCGGGTGGGTACTGACTGTTTTAAATGCTACTAATACATTTACAGGACACAAAAAATAGGTGCTGGCTTGAAAGTATTAATATCCATAATTTCTTCTCACCTTTACTATGGATGTTCATTGTTACACTGGCAATTTTTTCACCATCACCATGCCTTAGCTTCTATACCTGAAGAACTGATATAATTTTTCCTGTCTAGCTATGAGTGTGCTTGAGATCCACAAGCACTGTTTATTAGCATAGCTATTTTAGATCTAGACTAAACACACTATCCTTCTTTCAGGCAATTCTCTACTTTCCATTCCTATGCATTCTCCACTTCTTCCTCACCAATACCATTTTAATATTCTGAAAATATAACCCAAGGAAACCATCAAACCAGTAAAATGCTCTTGCATTCTTTAATTTTTATTAAAAAGTAAATGAGGCTATCTTATTCACAGACCATTCCAATGCTGCATTTCTCTGTGACTAGATTCATTGCTGCTCATTATTTGCACTATGGAAAAAACAATGATGATTCATACTCTTAACCTCATAGTTAAATAAAATGAACTTCTATAGAGTCAGGCAATTCTTTCCCTCTTTTGTCTTTGATGCAAACATTTTTAGTGGAAAACCACCTCTAAGACCTCTGGGCTGCAAATGACACTGACATGGCACTGGCCAAGGCACTGACAGGAAACTGATGGCAAAAATAATGCTATACAAATACAAATGTCTCTGAGGTAAATGCCCTGGGAACTTGCAACAGGAATTTTAGGTTCGTGGCCTGATTTCCATAAGGCTTAAGGCTTCTTAACGTAGCAGAGAACTGAGCTCTGGTGCAGTAAGCATTCCCTGGTCCGGATCTTTATTCTTAGAATCACAGAATCATAGAATCATTTAGAAAGGAAAAGACCTTTAAGATCATTGAGTCCAACCATAAACCTAAAACTGCCAAGTCCACCACTAAACCATGTCGCTAAACACCCCATCTTTTAAATACCTCCAGGGGTGGTGACTCAACCACTTCCCTGGGCAGCCTGTTCCAGTGCTTCATAGCCCTTTTGGTGAAGAAATTTTTCCTACTATCCAATCTAAATCTCCCCTGTCACAACTTGAGGCTGTTTCCTCTTCTCCTGTCACTTGTTACTTTGGAAATGGTAGGGTAGGTCTATTCCAGAGGCAGGGTAGTTCTACCCTAGAGATACAAAATCCAAGGCTCCAGCCTCAGGACTGTCTGTGCATTTCCAGCATTCTCAGCCCAGATATTGATTCAGCTTTCCTGTTCCTGCATTTCTTCAATCAGAAATTTTCCTACAAGCTCTTCTTTTTTATCTCTAGAGAATATTTGTCTGACAGCATAAGTTTTTTTGAAAGGATGTCTGCAGTTAGGCAGATGCTCAGCAATGAAAAAAAAACCACGCCAAAACCAAGAAAAAAAAATAACCAAAGCAAGTTATTCAAAGTCATGGCGATGATATAAACAGTTTTGCATTTCAGATCAGTTCAAATAGGAGATTATGCCAACGGTACTGCAGTCTTTGCTGCACATATAATGAAAAACTATAGGCACACAGACTCAGGTTTTGTGGGCTTCAGTAAGGCAGAACTACATTGACTTCAGCTTCATGATGCACTGTCAGTTGCGTAGGAGGACCTCATTCAGGAATACTCTCAAATCCTACAGAATTCAGTAACTAAGCTAAGAACATGTGTCAGGCAGCTGCTGACATATTTGTCCAAATGTTTCGAAAATGGTAATACAAGATTAAACCTCTTATTGGCAGTTAAAAAGTCAAGAAACAAAGGCACACCCATACTAGCCCTAATTGTTTGGTATATCTTGTTATCAAAATATGAGTTTACTCTTACCTGGAGTTATCCTGCTATGTGTACTGAAGTAGACTGCCCTCTGCATGGGAAGGAAGCTGAGGTGGACACATGCAAAAAATAGAGTTCCTAAAATGGACAGATGCTTCTTCTGTTCTTTTTGATACGGAAAAGAGTTATGTGGCATCACTGGTGTCAAATCTTTCAGGATAAATGAAAGCTTTGAAACAGATACTTACTTACTACTGTAAATGCATCTTTCTGACATACAAGAGGAAGCTGACAAAAAATTCATGTCAGCATTTTTCTTTCAGCTCCCGAATCCCTGTTTGGACATTTCAACAAGTAACTTGATTACCAGAAGTCCTGCAACAAAGTCCTTTTATTGATCTTGTCCAACTTCTGGAAATATGGCTATTCATTAGTGAGTTTCTTACAGTAAACATCCTGAAATAAGGCCATGACACTCCAAGTACATTACAAAATGTTGGGGAACCCTTACAGAGGAACTTGATTGTGTGACATGGCCATAGCAAACTAGTAAACAGAGGTCCTTCTATGTAATTTTTTTCACAAAAGGGAAATTCGTCTTTTTTAGTGCTAGTCCAGATACAACTCTGAGTATAGAACTTTTCCCAGAAGTCTTTACCTTCTACTATTCAACTCCAAAGATCATAGTTATTTAGCAGCTTATATGATCACTTAGGCGAACACACTAAAATACAGATTTGGCTTCTCTGTATTTCCAGTATATGTTTTGACATTTTTAAGGTTTAGACACTGCCAACTTTTCCAAATCACTCTCTCCACTTTATCTCAATTATTAAATTTTTGGGGTTTTATTTTTTATAATAAAGACATAAACATTAAAAAGGCAGATTAAGGTGGCAGTTAGCAAGGAAGGGAAGGTAGTCACCTGTAACATCATTACTATGATTTAATAAATTATGGTACATCAAACAGAGCAAATGAATACTTATGTAATCTTACATTCTCACAAATGTGAAGTAAAACATGTTATCCTCAATGTCAGTGAAGTAAATTTTGCCTTTTTTTTACTACAGACACTACCTCTGTTCATTTGTTCCACCCTTGCTCCCACGTGAAAATTGCATGACTGATGTTTTCACGACATTCACACATCTGAAAGAATGTCTCCTCAAAGATGGTCTTCCTGTTGACCCAACTTTTCTTTTGCCACAATTAATAATCTTTGCAAAGATTTCCATCACCAGGACAGGAAAACAGCATGTTCTGTGGAAGTCTGGTTGAAGAAAAAATGTATTAAAAAATCTTCACTCCAGCAAAAAAGGATAAATGAAGGTAGTTCCATGGTTATCTATTACATGCAACCAAACCTTAGAAACTTAGCTTCCCGGACAAAAGGAACATTTCATATAGAAAAGCTATAGATTCTTTTCTGGAAGTGAGTTTTACTGAAATATGTTTTGTGATTTACCTGAGCAAAATTTTTTTGAGTTGAAGAAAATAATTCTGTTACTTCTTCTTGTACACAGATGACATATAACCCACTACTTGTCAAAAGTCTGTATTACACTTCCAAAATGCTCTTTTTTAGAGTTGTGAGACTACAGGTTGTTCATAGCCTGGTTTCTGGATTTACCTGATTTTTAACCTCCCCTTGTGAATGGACCTGAATAACATAATAAACCTCCTAACTTGTAGGGAAAGTAAATTTTAGAAGGATAGCAGTGAAGTGAAATAAAATAGCCTATAATTTAAAAGAAAAGTTATAGAAAAGCATAATACTGAAAAAATGTATAACGGAATGAATTACCACTTTGAACAGCGACCTCGAGTTGCACCAATAGGAAGAAATAATAGCTTCTGATCTAGACAAACCAGCTCAGCTACATCTACCTTTTAAGAAGTATTCCTGAAAGATGCTACAAGTAAAGAAACTTGTGCGAGAAGCATCTATATATCAAAACTGAATTTTTCAAGTGCTGTTTTACAAGGTATTATTTTATTATAATAATTTTTATGACCAGGGACCAGAGCTGACTTGTACCAATCCATCTATTGTCTAAAAGGGAAAAACACTTCATCCTATTTGTTAGCACATACCTCTTGCGTTTCAAGTTGTTTCACAAGCAGGACAATACTAGACTATACGCAATTTTGGAGGGATGACTGTACCTTAAAGAGTTATGCAGTTCATATTATCAAGAAAAATTACAAGAGAAAGATGTTCCTGCATTTTGCACTGAGAAGAAGTACGTTAAGGAAACTTCTGAATTCTTCATAATGTCCTTTGAAATTGCATCCCAAGGTAGAGAAAACATGTCCTTTTAGTTCACTAAGACTGAACTACTGCATGAACAAGGCTTTGAGATATTACTTTTTTACTAGCGATGGCTTCAATTTTATTAGGGTGTTCTGTTTACTCAACAATAGTAAGCAATCCACACCATAAAGTCTCTATTCAGAATAAATAAATATTTGAGAGTGCTGTTACATATCCAGTTTAAGTTCTACAGTAAAACAAATAAATTTGGTATCACAACAGTTTCTCTATCTTGTTTGACCCAGGGAGAGATGGCCATACAGGTTCCTACTAATACTACATCTAGCCCAGTATCCTCTCTGATGATGGTTTGAAGGAGATGCTTACAGAAACTGTGATAGAAAAAGGTCAAGAGTAAAACCAATCCACCTCACACTTTGATAGCTTCTATTTTCTTTCAATCAACAACTTTGAGATTTCCTTAGGTAGGGGGGTTCATTTGGACTGTTGCATTTAATAGGCATCCGTAGAAATTCATGGTTAATTCCATTAATTTATGCACCTATCTATATAATTTCCTTTTACTTTTTGTAATTTTTAGTTCTGCAATTTAATTATATTTTCTGTCAAAAAACACTCTCTTTTGCTTTTAAACAGATGCCTGGTAATTACATTGTTCTTTATGCCTTTATGGATAATCCCTATTATTCTATTTGACTTTCTGACCACTGATGATTATTGAGTTGATTTTTGCAGAGAAACACCCACAATTATGTTCAAGTTCTCTATTCTTAGTTGAAATAGATCACTAAAAAAATGCTTACTGTGGGAAAGCAATGGAAGATTGGAGAGGTGGATTGTAAAGTGCTCAAGTGACTCGCGCTTGGGGTACTGTAAAACATATATCACACTAATTGTTATTCAGTCTCGAGTACTTGCAAGAAAAACACTTGCACTTAGATAACATAAGTCTGTGATGGACTCAGGGACACCTTATCTAGTTGCTTGAGAATCCTGGCCTGCTGTTGAAGAAGATCAAAGCACAGTGGGAAAACTATGCCTGTTTGAACCCTTTAAATACCAGCAAGAACAGGGAGTCCTCATGCGCTCTTGCTAACAGGGACTCTCTCACTGTCAAGGACTCTTGCTAACAAGAACTCTCTCTCACTCCGCGGTGCCTGCATCCCTGCTTGCGTGACTCTGCCCAGGTGCCGCTTTGGAGATTCCCCGGTCTGTGAGGTATCGAGATTAAATTTGTTCTTTGCTTTCTATCCATGGTTTGTGGTTGTTCCTGCGTCCTGCCTGCATCGGCTCACACACTTACTATGAATATATAATTATTTTATATTTCCCATGTGCATTTGTTGGTACTTGTCAATACTGCTAGGTAAAGCATAGAAACTTTTGAAATATCTTAAGATCATTTCAGTGGAATTATTAGCTTTAAGCAGTTTAAATCATTCTTTTTTTTCAGCAAATGAAGAAGTAGCTTTTATTGCTAGCACAATACCTTGCGAACAGGTATCTATAAAGTTGCCAGTTAAAGATATTTGAGAACAGTCCCTGACAAAGAATCTTTGTTTGCACCTATAAGTTAAGACTAATTTCTTAAAGGAGAGAAACTGCAAAGCCAGGAAATTCTCCTATTTCTTATCCTCAGGGCAGTAGGAAAATGGAATGTCTACAACTGTATTTAGGGAAGACTTTGAATAATGCTGGTGTAGGAAATAATCTGCAATTTATTTCCTACGGAATTATCAGAAGTCTGACAGGAAGCAACAGGTTTACCAACCTGTTGAAACTCAAGTTTGTTTCTAGTTTGCTGAAGTTTGCTGAAACTCTAGCTAGTAAGACCATACAGCTCAAGCTAGATGCTTATATTCTATCAAGTGATAAAGAGGAAAAAAACATTTTATTGCATATAATTGTAAAAACATAGCTTGACAAGAGTAAAACAAACAGTGCACACAACGCAAAAAAAGTCAGAATTTCTAGATGGTCCTCCTGCAAGTGTTATTAAGCCATGATTTAATAAAAAAAATAAAAATAAATAAATAATAAAAAAGAAAACCTAGGGATTATTAACCAAAACCTAAGAGTTTATCAAAAAGGGACACAGACCTACTGTGTCAGTAGAAATATACGGACAGTTCTTCTAAAGACATATTTGATAGTTAAAAAGGAACTGTCATATTTAAATACTCAAAACAGAGAAGACAGAAAAAATGAAAAATGAATGAAGGAGAAGGAATTAAAGTTTAAAGCCAATCCCACTGTGGAATAGAAATCCAAATGTCTACACAAATATATGCTTCTATGAATAACCCCAAGAGTATAAATTTATTTCTATAGCCATATTCTCTCCACAAATGCTTGCCTTCATTTTAAATACAGTTTAATTCTGGGGCTCCCATCCACGCATAAAAATGTCCAACCCAAGCTGAGAAATGATTTGAACTCAGTTCAGTTGAACTGCCAAGGTATGGACAGAAATCCGAGTGATAATAACGTTCATGATCATAACCTTACAGAGGAGAGAGATAGGGCTGCTACATCTCTGTGTTCATGCTTCACCATGTGATTATTATTGCTTGAGTTAATTCAATTATATCTCAAGCTAAAAACTCAGTAAAAAACAGTTCCATAACAAGGACATCATATTGACATTTTATGTAACATTGCACAAGTGCACTTTCTTCCAAGAAAAACATATGTCATCAGAGTTGAGTAGGAAATTGTTATTCTAGCCTGCCAAACTGTTCAATTTCAGAAATGTTCCTGTTCCATGTAGTATGGAAACAAAGTTCTTTCAACATTTTCATAAAAAGCAGAGTTTGAGGCACATGTTTTCTCCCATCTTTCTCCTCATAAGCAAGTAGTCCAGGACACAGCACAACCTCCTGGAATGCAAATGAAACAAGCTCTCTTAAGTTTACATCAGAAAATCACCTAATCACTGAGCTTGGAAGGGATCTCTGGAGATCATTTAGTTCAGACCTTCTGTTCAAGCAGGCTGAGATACTAGGTTGCCGAGGAGAATGTGCTGTAAGGTTCTGGATATATCAACCAAAAAAGACTGCACAGCCTCTCTGGGCAACTTGGTCCAGTGTCTGACCACCCTTTCAGTAAAAAAAAAAAAAAAAAAAAAGTGATTTGTTCTGTTCAGATGAGCTTTCCTGTGTTTTAATATGTGCCCATTCTGTCTTGTCATGTCACTGGGCACTACTGAGAAGAATCTGGTTCCATCATTAGCAGCCCCCAAGAGGTATTTACACACATTGATAACATCACCCCTAAATCTTCTCTTCTCCAGACTAAACACTCTCAGGTCTCAGTCTCCCCCTATATGTCACATACTCCATTTCCTTAAACATTTTTGTGACTCTTCACTGCACTCATTCAAGAATGGCCATGATTGTCTTGTAGTGGGGAGCCCAAAACATGACACAACACTCCAGATGTGCTTTCACTAGTGCCGAGAGAAAGGAANTGCAAGAACACACTGTTGACTCACGTTGAGCTTGTTGTCCAGCAGGATGCCCAGGTACTTTTCTGCCCAGCTGCTTTCCAGATGGTAACCCCCAGTGCGTACTTTGAGTAGTTTGGAGATTTCCTTGTCATCAGGTTTCCCGACCCGTTCAGCAGCAGATCCACATTTTCCCTAGTCTTCCTTTCACTGATGATGTACCTGTAGAAGCTTCTCTTGTTGCCCTACACATCCCTCACCAGATTCAAGTGCAGGTGGGCTTTGCTTTCCTAACCCCATCCCTGCATGCTCAGACAGTATCTCTGTATTTCACCTGGGTCACTTGCCCCTGCCTTCACCTCTTCTATGCTTCCTTTTCATATTTGAGATTTACAGGCCTTCTTTCCTCATCCATGCAGGCCTCCTGCAACATCTGCTTGACTTGCCCTTTGGTGGCATGCACTGTTCTTGAGCCTGGAGACGTGATCCTTGGAAATCAACTAGCTCTCCTGGAGCCCTCTTCTCACCAGGGCTGTCTCCCATTCCTAGCAGATCCCTTAACAGGCCAAAGCCTGCTCTCTGGCAGTCCAGGGCCATGATCTTGCTATTTGTTTTTTCCCCTTTTCTCATGACCCTGAACTCCACCCATCTCATAGGCTTGGCAGCCAAGGCTGTCACCAACATTCAATTCCTCTACAGGTCTTCCTTGTTTGTTAAGGACCAGGTCCAGCTGAGAGCCTCTCCTTCTTGGTGCCTTGATCACCTGTGTCACAAAGTTGTCATCAAAGCACTCCAGAAACCTCCTGGGTGGCACGTGCCTTGCTGTGGTGTCCTTCCAGCGGGTATCAGGGTGGTTAAAGTCCCCCATGAGGACTAGGACCTGTGAATGGGAGTCTTCTTCCAGTTTATCGACTTGTCTACTACCTCGTCCTGACCAGGACATCTGTAGCAGTCCCCTACCACAACATCCCTGGTGTTGGTCCGCTCAACAGCCCCAACCCATAAGCTCTCAGGTGGCTCATCACCTCTCCCTATGCAGAGCTCCTTGCTTTCCAGCTGCTATCTTAAATGAAAGGCAACTCCCCTTTGCACCTTTTCTGCCTGCTCTTCTTAAAGAGCCAGTATCCATCCAACACAGCACTCCAGTCATAAACCATCAGGCCTTGCTAGGGTAGGTATCTCTCAATTTCTCCTGCTGAAACAGATCGTTACTTTCAAGTAATTAGTTGCAAGGTGGGTGGGAAGAGAGTCACTCTTCATCCAAGTAGACAAGTTACTGGCTAGTACTTGTTCAAATTAAATATAAAACAGAACAGCACAATGCATGTGGAGAGGACAGAAAAGAAAGGAATTGAATTTTTCTAATGAGAAATCCAATTCTGTATCCAAGGTAATCCTCAGTGAATGACTCACCAGATCTCTCCTACATTTGTATGAAAAGTTTCAGTCTTCACAAATTGTTTTCTTTCCCAATGATAAAATTAAATTAACAATCTCACCGCATACATGTTACAAGACCTCGAACTCTCAAGCTAATACAGTCAGTGTGTAATATACTGAAAAAGAAGTGTTATAATGCAGGACATATTCTGCTGTAGACTTTGCTAACCAGATTTGAACTTGTATGCAAATGAACCAGGAAGGGAAGGGTAGTCTATCATTGTCTACAAAATGTTGTATACAGCAACAGCAACTACAGTAAGACTCACCAGAGACGATGATTCAGCAACTGCTCCCTGCAGTAGTAATTTCTACCAGAAAAAAAAGTATTTTTTAAGTAGAATTCCATAAGGATGAATGAACTATACTGCTCATTAGAATAAATTTTCAAAGAGAGGCAAGCAACTCTGATCATTTTCTTAATTTGTCATACAGTGGTCCAAACAGCATACTGCTTTGTAGTTCAGACATACTGAGTTTAGCATTAAAAAACACAAAGATTTGTTCACATTAGAATTAAGCCATTGAGCAGCAGGAAATCTATGATATAGTTGCCATCACAGAAACATGGTGGGGTGACTCGCACAAATGGAGTGCTGCAATGGGTGGCTATAAACCCTTCAGAAGAGATAGGCAAGGAAGGAGAGGCCACAGGGTAGACCTGTTAGGGAGTGACTTGACTGCCTAGAGCTTGATGATGGTGACAATAGGGTTGAGTATTTATGAGTAAGAATCAGGGGAAAGGGCAACAAGGCAGATATCAGGGTGGGACTATGTTATAGACCACCCAATCAGGATG
>VYZM01013163.1:170140-240028 GCA_013398915.1 Dromas ardeola | reverse complement strand
TCTTCTTGTTTTTCCACATAGCAAGACTGGCTATTGTACTCTCCATCTTTGTCTAAACTCCACCAGTGTGATAATGTGATGTTGCTCTAATTTAACCCCATTATTCTTTTGTCTTTCCCGAAGTGAAATGCCACTTCTCTTCTTCCCTTTGAGGTTCATCTCAAACAACCGTCTTTGTTCTTAATGAGACCAATCCATATGTTTGCTCCTGCATATTGTGTTCAGTTAATGGGAAGATTTTCTAACACTATAAAACCCCTTCTGTTATTTGTTCCAGTCAGCTTTGTGTTCTTTTCAATAGCTGTTGTAACCGTTACCTTTGATAAAATGTCCTTCATCCAACATGTTCTACTTCTGAATAGCCATCCCTCTCACGAACTCAAGCTTATTTATGTCCCTTCTGCGTATGTTTATTTCCTCAATTCCTTCTTTTCTCATTGTACGTGTTTAAAAAAACCAAACCCAAAAGGTAGAGTGAAGGCACTCATAAGGCAGCCTGCAGCAAAGCACTACACATGAACTGACACATCAAAACTAGTATTTAGGTTATTAGTCAACAATTATACTTATAAATATTTACTTTGGGGATTACCAATAGATCAACAGATAGGCATTATCAGAAAGAAGCAAGTTAATCTCATTGCTTACTTTTGCTGGTTTTCGGTTACTAATCAATGAACAAGAATGAAATTACGTATACTAACTACTCAGGTGGTTTTTTCCCAATAAGAATCGGAAATGTGTATAAAAATAATATAAATGTAACATGCTTAGTGAGAGATTTTTATGAGTGTACACGCACAGTGGAAAATATTATAAAATGAACTGAAACTACTAGCTTTTCTTCTAATGTGCAATACCATAATGACTTTCTCGATTTAAATGTAAACTCCTGTGGCTCAAACAAGTTGCTCTGGTGGCCAGACATTAATACAGTATTGTCAAGCCTCAGACAAACCCTGTTTCCATGCCATGTCACCTTATGCCAGAAGCAACAGCAGCACAGACCGGTGTAGCACAGAACAGTAGCCTCACACTCACCATGCGAGAACATGACTAATCCTGGAAAATACCCTGTGTTATCAGGCACCCCATATGGATGCTAGGCATTTGCTGCTGCTGTGCTCACAAAGCAATGCTGAGGAGCCCTAGAGGTTTAAGTAATATTCACAATTTTCTTTTAAAATAGATCCCATGTCTCTGTAAACAAAATATAAGACAGGACACAGGAGCTCGCACAATTGATCCAACCCCTCAGCACATAGTATGCAAAACTGGTGTTCTGCTTTAGGTTACAGTGAACATGAGTCCAACAATTTATGTCCAATTTTATCTTGGTGAATACCTAGTAAATTTATCCAGCACTGACAAATGTCTCATGGGTATTGTTACTTCAGTTTTCTCTTACGTCCTTTCCCCAACAGATAGCACTCGAGTTCTCCCAAACATGCCGGCCCACTGTGATCTAACCACTACAGCATTTATCTTGAGCAAGTTTTCGATTGTTCATAGTAACCTGCAACTACGACAGGATTTACTAAAACAGTTTCTCGCTCCATATTCTATTCCCTTGACAAAACGAACGCGTGCTTCTCCTCAAAAGGCTTTACATCATTATTCAAACACCACTTTTTACCAAATTCCCTTGTTTCAGACAGGCTTATGGAACTTCTATGCTCAAATTTTATTTTTCCAAGAAATGGGAGTTCGGGCTGGAAGCTGAGGAAATCCTACTACAGTCTGAAAACATACATCATACAACAATTCAAAACCTCCACACCCCCACGGCATGGGACTGCAGTAGCCATACAGTAACCATAGCTACTCATTTCAATGAAAATGGAAAGAAATAGCAACGACTAACAAAGAAACCATAAAGTACATTACAAAGAGCCATACCAAATCCTGAAAGCAAAGAAAACCTTCTTAATGTAAGGGTGAAGAACATGTGGAAAACAGCCAGTGTTTGGTTTGATTTCCCATGGACATATTTAACTCTTCAGTAACATATTCCAAAAGCATACGTAGGCGTCCATTTCAGCACTTCGGGACAGCAAACATAGAGGAGAATTTACCAGCTGTGTATTGCTGTCTGATAATTTTGTGCAAATTTTGTCATAATCCTGTTATATTCAGGTATGTAAAGTAACATCTCTAGTAGAGAACTCAATGTGAAGAGAATGAAGAAAACAGTTTGCTACAGTCTTGTGAAACCTAGCCGAGTGCCAGACTCCATTGCAAATTTACACAAAACACGCCAAGACGAAGATTTTGACCCAGTGCTGGCAGCCTGCTAGGTGCGTAAAGCAATTCCGACTGGTGACTGTTCCTTGCACCTTGTACACCTACCAACTATATGCCACGCAGAAAAGATCAGCCTCCAATACAACCTGGGAGGTACAGGAGGATTCAGATCTTGTTAATTACCTACTTACAGGGTAATTTATAGTATTTGAATTCTTATTTATGTGTGGAACCGACATCGTGTTATGAGGCACTGAACCTTTTGTTACAAATAGCAACAGGGCTCCATAACAGGCCTGCCTTGAAAGTCTGCGAATCTAGGAAAAAGCAATTGTTTATCATCTGGCATCCTTCTACAATTTAACTTTTAGTTAATGCAGAAGTTGTCTCATGCAACAGAGAACTTTGTGGTCAGATAAGATTTTTGATAGTATTTTATACGATTAATTCTGGGAAATATTGGAAATTTGGGATACAGGTGTCATTTATATCAGAACGGTGGGTCTCCTTTACTATTCATGTCACTGGAATAACCCGCAGTGATACAATGGACCAAGTAATGACCTGGGTTCTGAACGGATGGGAAGTTTCAAAACTGATGTCAAAAAGCTCAGAAGCGTAAGTGCCTACACTTAGGTCAAGATTATTATGATTTCAGGAAAAAAATTACAGGCAGGGCTCACGCAAATTAATTATCTTCTTTCTATGCCACAGAGGTATATAGGGAGATATTAATACAGACTTGTAGAACAATTAAGGTTAAAAGGGACCTCTGGCAGTCATCCGCTCCGACCCACCAACCTCAAGAGCCAATCTCAAAGTTAGATAAGGTTAACTTCTGGCTCATTTTCATTCTTGACAGGAACATCCACATGTTGTAACTTCTAATCCTTATTTTTGATGCCCCAAATAGGACCAGAAAGAGGAAGAGATGAGCTTAAAGCCCTTACCTTTGCTCGCAACTACATAAGGGGTCTCGATTTTGTTAGTGCAAGCATATCAGATCCTCTTATACACGCAGACTTAAACAACAAGCAGCCTTCTACTCTTTCTGTGTATACTATGTTTCTATGTTTAGACAAATTATGCAATGTGCTTTTACATGAGTAACGGAGATTACTCCTAGAACTTAAAAATTTGTTATTTTCTGAAACCTATAAGAAACAGATGACAGTAAGACACAACGTTCAAGTGACTCCAGCGTCAGAGCTTCAGGCATTAGAATAAATGTGTCTCTCTGTCAGATCTGGCACATTCATAACTTATTTGTAAATTGGGAAGACTGTTTCAAAGCTCCCCCATTCAATGATGAAATCCCATTTTCCCGGTAACCCCAAGCATGTCATTTATCTCCATCAGAACAAAGCCTTCAATGAACAATAAAGCAAAGTGTCACCACTTTTCACTAACGAGAAATTTGCTAGTAATCCTGACTCTACCCATCTACCTGTGATACAAATGGGGAAATAAAAAATAAAAAAAAAAAAAAGAAAAGAAAAGAAATGTGAACATATATTAATATAAGAGTTATTAAAGAAATACTTGTCATTTTCAGATAAAACAACTTTGAAAAGTGTGATTTAAAAATAAGGACCTGCCTCTCCATTTCTTCTTAGCAACTCTTCTATGTTAAATAACCTTCTGTCTTTAATTTTTTATTGGTATCTAAAAGCAAATCTTGCATTTTTTCAAGATGAGTAATGAATAGTAAGATACATTTACAAGAAACTGACATTTCCTTGAGGTCAGATTTTTTTTTTCCTTTAGAAAGACACGATGAAACAATAATAAAATCATTTGTCACATTACTTGACTGAAAAACGTGCCACTTACACCAAGACAGATCAGCAGGTGCACTGCTGCATGAAGTACTCCCTCCTGCTATTACTTGCAAGGTAAAATTTATAACGTATCAAGATGAAAATTAAAAGTGGGATTGAACAACCTTAGCAAGCTATGGAACTCCAGGGTTGCAAATGTTTAAGTACAGACAAATTTAGAAGAAAGATGATTAAAGCTGCATTTATACAAAAAGTATTAATCTGCCAAAAGCCAACTGATGCAACCTCATAGAAATACTTTAAATGGCAAGATCCTATTCAAAACACTGCCTAGGCTATGTGAAAGCTTGCAGTATGGTACACAAAGTTATCAACATAACTGAGCGTATGAATATCTCAGTGCTACACAGGAAATCCCAGCTGGGAGCAAATCAACTATTTGAAGAAGTATAAACTAATGGCTAAGCTGAATTTTAGACAAGGACTTTAGATTGAAACTCTAAACTCAAATATAATTAATATCACATTATATGTATACACAAAATCTCCTTTATTAAAACTTTAGTAATGTTTATTTCAGATATATAAGAAAAGGGAAGGTCATATGCTTCAGAGGCTTCCGGAACACTAGAAACAGTGCAGATAAAAATGTATTAGGAAGCATTATACAGGAAGGGCAGAGGCTGTCCTTAAACACATCCAGGAGAATCCTACTGATTTATGTGCTTTGCGTTTACACTGAACTAAAAAGAATCATGCATATTATATTCCCAGCTCAAAAAAACCCCACATCAAAACCTAAGTACTGTTTCAATCAATGTATAAACTGCTTGCTTTCAACACAGTTCTGTTAGCTTTCGATTAATTTTCACCTCTACTATCCTAATTGTTGAGTCCCTTAACTGGCTCATTAGAATTCAATACAAAGCGTATGCCGGAGTCCTTTTGAGCAAATTCTTCAGCTTATTGAAAAAGAAATTATGTTGAAACAGCTGGTAGAGTATGTTTAGTACTACTTAGTCCACTCATCTACACCTTGTGCATGTTGTGTGTGTTTAGCCCAGATTAACTGTACACGGTGCCTCTTAGCAGGGTCACCCAGGGAAGCGCAGCCTGTGCTGCAGTCCAGATTCACAGCCCTTTGTCTTCACTTGCACGTGCATTTTGGAGCGATAACACCTGCTCATGCTGCCTCTCATGAACCTTTGCATGGTATGAACACCACGTAGCAAAGACAATGACAGAACAGTGTGAAGGCAGTGGATTTTATGAGGTATGCGTAAACAATTCATAAAGTACATGCACCTCTTGATTATTTAAAAATGTACATTCACTAGAAACACAACTTATTCTTCCTTTAGTGGAATTTATTTTTCATGTCAGGGTGCTTACAATCTTTTGGATACTAAGATGATGTGGTTTTCAACTAACAAAAAAGTGCCCACCTATGAGAGGCATTCCAGCAAAGACAGGGTGGCGTAAGCATACCACAAATATTACTTTCCTCCAACCTCCAACAAAGTACCTGCTGAACAGTGCAATTTACTTGAAAACTACGTTTTTATAGTATTGATCAAAGAACTCAAAGAACACACCAGGAATGTTAAGACCTTGAAAAACTTTCTTTCTCAACTACTCTGCCCTCTTTAGTAAGGATTCTCAGCTCCTGTCATTGCTTCTCTCTCTCCTCACTAGACCAACTCTCCAGAGTACCTGTTACTACATAGATGACGAATTTCTACATGTAAAGTGTCTCTAGCTATGCTATTGCTACAGTGCAACACACTTCACTGTACTTTTCCCCCCAGTTTCTGGACATGTATCCTTTTTCATAATAGCATAAAAACTTTATGTTTGTATCTTTAAGTTACACAGAAAAAAACAGTTCAAAACCAATATAATTTTACTGCGTCTTTAATCATACCTTCTGATGTAACATGCTTAAGCAAGTGATTCACCTTTAAGCTGATCGGTTCAAACATTACTTCAAGAAATTAATGATTAAGAATTAACTGCGCAGCGAACCACAGCCATGTGTTTGCTGACAGTAGTGAGGGTTTGCCTGAGAGAGGCACTGCCTGGACGAGAGCTGAGCTTTGCTGAGAGAACACCCAGCTACAAAATAACACAGGGGAATCTAAAAATGCAAGGTAAAATAGAAAAAAATTAACCCTGACTTTTGACAACTGGAGCTTACGGAGATGCGGACTATGAAACCAAATTGTTTATTTTTAGCCAATATCCCTCAAAATTAAACATAACTTCATTACCTTGTCATGTCACACACAGCTGCCACAGAGGAGAGACAGAGGAAAAAGGGACATACTGTTACTTTGGGCCGAAGAGCAAAAACCGACAGAGATTAAGTTTAAAAGTTATTCTGGGAATTCAGAAAGAGGTAAATTCTCTGTGTTTTTCTATCAGAAATAAAAGAAGAATGGAACTCATTGCATGTATCTATAAAACAGAATTGGAATTATATTACATGTTCCCCTCCAACTAAAACAAGCAGTCATCTGTCACTCTTCTATTAAGCGATACCACTTCAAGAGTAGTTCCTGCACGTTCCACTCTAAGCAGGCAAGGAAAGGACAGTTGTTCTAGTCACAGGTTCACACAGTACATCCAAATATCAGACTCGTGTTAAAAAAAATAAATAACTAACATACATTATGCTGTTTGAAGAATCTTACCTTCCTGTGAACATAGAAAAGGCTCAGAAGGAGTTGCACCACAGTGCAACAGATGATAGATGGATATTATGAAAAGGACATAAGGCTATTGAAGTCCTGTACGTTACAGTAAGCAACATAAAAAGACCTTCTTTACATGACACTTCAGAAAATGCAGGGACTGAGATGTTACTCTGAAAAGATTCATGTTATTAAATGCAAATTATTATTCACAAATGAATTTTTCATTTCAATAAGCTTTGTCTCCTGTCATTATACGACCTATAATCTTTCAACTGTAGCAAACATTCATTGGCTATGCTCCCTGAGCTTCACAATGGCTGTCAATTTAAGTAGCCTAAGAACAGAAAGGTTTGAAGAAATAGTTTTGTCTACTACCCAATAAGAAACTGTGTGTCATTCGTTAGTGGCCTCTTAAATTAAAGAAATTTGATTAGGAGGTCTAACTAAGCAAATGGGAAACTACAACCAAAGCATTTAAAGTTGGATAAGAAAAGTTATCCAGACTCGACTTCTCTCATATTTTGCTGTTACATGTGTAAAAGACACACAGTGGGTTACCTGAAGCGCACAACATTTTCTAAATTTACGTAGTAGGAACCTTGTAGAAAATATGTTTGTTTGGGTGTTTTTTGTTGTTTCAGGCTTTTTTATTTGTTTTGATTGTGATTTTTTTTTTTTTTTGGGGTTTGTTTGTTTTGTGTTTTTTTTTTTAAAGACAATCTCAATAGCTAATTAAAATCTAGTCCAATAACACTGACAATAACACCAGAATACTTGTAGGAAAGGGTGCTTGAAGGAATAATCAGTTTTTGAACACATATCTACTGTTCTGATGATACAGGCTAACCGACACATGCTGCACTATTCATCTTACTTTGGGAGTCAGGTTTAAACATATTTTTAGCCTGCTTATGTTAATGACAAGAGGCTTAAACTTGGGCAGTATAAATTTATGGCAGATACGGGAAAAATAAAAGGAGAGTAGGTCACTATGTCAGGAGAAGCAGCAGAGTGCTCTGCCCTGCATTACCCCCTTGGGGGATGCCTGCTATATCAGGTAGGGCAATTCTGAAACCTACAGCACCTTGATGACGACACTTTCATCCAAAGCCCTTATAACTCCAGAAAACAGCTAACTACAAAGGACTTACACGTAGGGAAAAAGCCCCCACAACATAATGTATCTTTTAAACCTATAGAATATATATAAATAACAACTTCCCATGGAATCCTGTGCTCACGTTCCTCCTCAACAAAGAGGCTTAATAACTCCTCGCATCAACAGGGCCTGAAATAAACAACTCCTATTTTTATTCAGTTCGGTTTTAGCGGCTTTACTGTAAACACATTGAAAACATGTTATTAAAAACACAGCACAATATTCCAGAGGTTGAACACATTCTTCATTCCAGTGCTCTGTCTAGCCAAGAGCTATAATCTTAAATTTAGGTAAGTTTTTATTAATGAAATTCTATGACTGCAACTAACTTGGCTGGCTAACTCACTGCAAATGAGAAGTCAAGTCTTTACAACACACTCTATGGTGAAAGAGAAAAAGGCACGCTTCGGAAATGACAAGATCCACAATGTAATAGAAAATGAAGGATACGAGACAACACTTCAAAGGGATCTTGAAAAAGTCTGAGTACCTAATACCATCCAATTCTTCTGGAAAAACTTGACAATTTCATTTCTACAAATACCAGAGATTTAGAAGGACATATCTGAAAAAGCACAGTAAAGGAAAGCAAATACCATTTAAATTTTTTGTAATAATGAGTATTTGCAGTACTTTTAATATTACTACTACTTTATTACTTAACTAGCAGTATTAACCACTCTGACAAGGACACATGCCTGAAATGACATTGCTTCCTGACACTGCAGACTTGACCTACTCTGAACGACCTAAAAGGCTATGTCAATAATGCATATCACAGAAGCGACTTAGAAAAAGAAGAAAACAATACAAACCATGTCAATCCTATTTATCTTCCTTAGAGTCACCTAAATCTAGCTGGAACATACCTTCCTTCTTTAAATTCTGCCTCTGTTTGCAGAATTTGAATCCTTTAGCCCTTGTTAAGTGTAGCGGTACTGCACAATCATGGTAGTTCTGGTCTTAATTTCCTGGTTTAGTCTTAATTTCTTCCTGTATTTGAGAGATACAAGCCCTAAAGTTAAGCTATAAAAATGCAGGTGTATTGAATACTGCCTTTAAGATATGGAGTTTGCAATTTCTTACAAAAGTAACTTTTAATTAGATATAATGTTCAGAAACAATGAAGCTCGTTCTGAGTTAGAGCTATGAAATGAAGGATTCAAACCCCACTGCCAAGAGAAGGTAACAGTGAGAAGCTTGACTGCAAGTGCGGTTCTGTTACTTTTGACAAGGCGTTCTATAAAGAGAATGAAGACTTACTGTGGCTAAAAGAAGAGATGCCTTTTATTACTCTGAATATGTCAGTTTTGGTGACTAAACCAGGCACTTGGTAACTTAGAACACGTGGCTGTTTAGTCTGTACTGTCAGGGAGGCTGCACAACCTGGTTTTACTATTGAAAAGAAGCACCAATATGCATTCCCCCAAATGATGATATTAACACATGATACGCTAAGTCAAATTTCAGTATCAAAACTCAGAGGCAACATCTAAAACTAATCCTGAGAATCACCAAGTATCTGTTGAGTGCAAATAGGAGGGAGGGCAGCAGGACAGTTTTGCCCTAAAAATGAATATATTACAGTGCTCAAAGGCGGCCAAAGATTTTGCAAGCTAGATAGGTTACATGAAGATTCCTGGTATCTAGAGAGAAAAAGGCCACCTGATTTTTTTTTTCCTAGTTGCAGATCGTTTAGTGTTCCAAAATACACTCGATTTCCCAATTCCACTTGCTCTTTAATCAAATAAAAATCATTCTTTATTTAAAAAAAAAAAAGATTATGTCAGTAAGTTTTCGGAGGCCTCCTGGCATTAACACCACATTCAATATTTTCATTAATCAGGGCCAGGTAGTTGAAGCCATGTGGCATTTGAGGCACTGTATCCAAGTACAAATCAAGTATGGCCAGATTCTGAGCATATACACTACAGATAAACTTGTCTCTGAAGCACACTCACTCTACTGGGCCATCACTCAAAATCTAAAAAATCATATCGGGATCAAATACTGACTCCTAACGATCCTGTGTAAGGAAATAAATTTTGAAGAAGTATGAAAACATATTACCAGATATGCCTATAAGTCTTACTGGCAGGAGAAATACTGCGAAGGTTGTTGAAAATACTGAACTCATTTGTCCCAGTAAGGAAGTGGATATCAAGAATTGTGCTGTTTAAGTCTCAGATATTCACCTCTGCTTATTATCCCAAGCACATTTAACTCTTAGGATACAATAATCCCATCCACTATCTACATTTCTATCAAAATGCTTGGCCTTCCACTGACAACTTGTGAATGTAGTTATGCATCGTCAATGTACAAATCCTTAATACAGGGAAAAGTTCGCAAAAATCATAGTTTAAAATATTTTCTGCCGTCATTTCCTCATTGCTTCTCTGTATTAAAAAATACAGGGTAATCAATTTTGGTTTACTTACTATTATAGCATTAGAGACTAGAAAAATTTTTCCCCAGATGCAGATCCAGGTTGGATTCAAGCACATTGTACTCCCAGTTCATAATCTGAACAGAAGAAAGTGCTTATAAAAGCAAGCTACAGAGATTCACAAAGAAAGCACTAGCCAGGCTCTCTCCACTTTTACCCTAGCAGTGAATATAAGGAAACCTTAACTAAGGCATTATGGTACTAGTATAAAAAATATGTATATAATTTATTTTTTTAAAATCAGTTCTTGTCTCCCTCCTTATTCAAGTTTCACAGCATGCATATGGATATGAATAAGTAAGGGATTCTTCACTCTTAACTTCATGCACAGCAGCTTGAGAAATGTTTCAGATTAACATAAATGATAATACACGTACATAAGGCTGTCTTTCAAAGAGGTTTGATAATTTGTAAATGCAATGTTTACACAGATCAGGTCAAGTCAAAAGGTTTGTAATATACGTATTTAACTTATGTAAATCGGTTTATCAGTGCTAAGGAACATGGGATGACTTCAGATGCTCACTATCTAATAAACGCGGTACGCATTTAGTGCAACTTGCATGAATTCTCATTCCAGTTTTTAATTACTATGCAATCTGCAAAGACAAAAATCCACTGAGTCAGATTGCTCTTTTCTTTTTTTTATCAGAACAATTAACATTAATCACATATTACTTCACAGGCACTGCTTTTCTACACATGCATTACTAAAATAATAAATTGAATGAAGTTTCAATGAAAGTATTAAAATAACTCTAAGTACAGAAGTTTATCCTTAAACATATTTCTGTCAATATTTCCTTAGCCACTGTTCATAAGCAGGTCATGCAAAACTTCGTTTATACTCACTATATGTTTCAGGACTCCCAACAAAAAAAAGAAACGGAATTCCTTTTAAAATGGTTTATATTATGTTATTTCCAAAAGTAATTTTCTGTTTATATTGTATACACTTTTACTTGCATAACTTGACAAAACATTTTGTGAAACCATAAAAGGAGGACAAGGATTTCACACCATTAAACAGAACTGGGTGGAAGGAAGGGAAGACATTGAATTTCTTTTTACTTAAGATTTTTGAAGTTTTAGACAGAGTCTGAATTGATGTCACTGTGCAGTCCGTCCTGTTTTTTCGCCTACTAAAGTAGCAAAAGTGGTTTGTTTTTTTTTCCCCCCCTAAGGTTTCCAATCAATGGCTTTAATTTCCATCTCAAAATCTTAAAATTAAATATCCACCCATCCATATGGAGATCCAGAGATTTAGGTTTTTTGATTTATTAAAATCTACTTATACTGGTAACAGCATAGGGACATATGACCTGGCACGCTAAACACAGGTTTAACAGTGTAATTACTTCGATTTTGTATAGTGGATGGTTATGTTACTGCCTCTCCAGTCAAGTGCTAAATAGGAATTCCCACAACAAAGACTCCTCATTGCTGACCCAGAAGGAAAAGGCAGGACATACTGGGGTAATCTGGGAAGAGGCTGCTCTTCAGGAACACAGGAGAGGAATATTCAAACCATAACAGGACTACCTAACTCTACCTAAAAGGAAGAAAACGTGCCACAACACAAAACACCACGAATTACGTCTTTCTCTGAACAACCCAGGGACACCAGACAATTACATCCTGCCCTAACAGCCTTGCTTGGGAGGAAAGATAGCTTCACAGAGCTTTTCAGGATAAAGACATACTCTATAAAAGTAAACAACTCTGCATGTATGTAGAATTTCTTATTGTACAGTATTCAACTGGAACCTGAGATAAACCTTGTTATTTTGTTCTGCAGCTGCAACGAGGGCACTGTACATTATGCTCTCTTAAATACTTTCTCCCATGTAAACAAATCTGACACTGATTCCACACGGCACCTGAACCTGCTCTGTCTTCACAGCTCCAGAGTCATGGACGTGAGAGAAAACAGGCTTGCTCAGAGGATTAAGAATGTCACTATGGAAAGATTTTTGCTTTGGCAAAAAAAGAAAGACTAAATGAGAAGTTTTCCACGATAATCAGGTATTTTGAAAAAATAAATACATGTTTAACATTTTTGATGCAATAATAAATTGGATCAAAACAAAAAAAAAAAAGGACATGAACACAGATACATATTTTCTAAATTCCTCTTAGTAGTTTAGAATTTCCTTCAGTTTCCTGAAAAAGTTTCATTATTATTTTCCCTAAACTTATGTCCACATTTAATCACGCAAAAAGCACCTCTACCACACAGCAGATGTGTCATTAACTATTTCTGAAAAAAAGTGAAATAAAATCACCCAGCATGAGAATACTACGGAATAAGTCAACACAAGCAGATGGTGTTTATTTTGCCACTGCTTGTGTTAAAAATTACCACCTATTTCATCAGTTTCTTTAAGGTAGAAGCTTCATGTAAAAAGTGGAAAAGCTATGTTTTATAAGCTGTCACAGAACTCCTTAAAATTTAAGTTCTTGTTTTCATGGCTTCCAGTTTTCTAGGACATGGTGCAATACACAGGAGATCAGTTTGTATAAATCTGCCATGATCGAGTATTTTGCTAGCAGCTCAGTCTTTCAACACACAATCTGTTTGATTCTTGAGCAAATTTGCAAATTCTTTAGTTCAAATACCGGTGTTTTCAAGACAAATTCTGAAACAAGTGTTAAGTCTGCTCCGAAGAGAGGCACCTGGTAGAACTGTCAGCTTGTTTTCTTCTAGGACCCAATATGCAAGAGAGTTTTACTTCCCCCTCAGAATTTCCGACATTCTCATTATTTTATCACACAGTTTTGGCTTTGCAGTTTACATTCTCTGGTTGATCGTTTCTTAACAAAACAGTACGTTGCATGAAGAGCGATTGTACAACCTGGACTTAAAGAAATCATTGCTAAAATCCCATGACAAAATCAGATTTCGCTCATATATTTTTGAAATAATTTCCATTGAAGTGGAAACCCAAAAAACCTCCCTGAAAAGCAAACCCATACAATCCTCAGTAAGGCAAATCCACATTGAAAGCAGCAAAGTGGGCTGAATTCCTCCCTAATTTGATTTAAACAGGATTATTATAAACGCTAGCCACAGTATCCGTACACAGTATTTAAATACAATTTTCAACTTATTTATATCTGAAGACTACTGGACATCAGTCTACCACTCTCACTGATGATTTTAAATGTCATGCCATAAAGAGATCATCCTCCTAAATTAAATTCCCATACAACCAGTTGCATTTTGTATCTAAACGACATAAGCATAGGATAAAATCCAATCCATTTGCTTCCGCTGGAAAAGGCATAACAGTTTTAAACTGAAAGAGGGGAGATTTAGATTAGGTATCAGGAAGAAATTCTTTATTGTGTGGGTAGTGAGCCTGTGGCCCAGGCTGCCCAGAGAAGCTGTGGCTGCCCCATCCCTGGAGGGGTTCAAGGCCAGGCTGGACGGGGCTTGGAGCAGCCTGGGCTGGTGGGAGGTGTCCCTGCCCAGGGCAGGGGGGTGGGAACTAGATGATCTTTAAGGTCCCTTCCGACCCAAACCATTCTGTGATTCTGTCTTCACTAAATTACAGTTCAATTGATAACATCCAAAAATTACTTTAAGAACTTATTTGCACCCCACAGATTACCACAGATCTTTGAGATAGTTGTATGCTTGCTGCAACAACATACCAAATACATAGCTTATTAGCTATAACCATTCAAATCTCCTTTTGGTATTGACAGGATTACACTTGAATTCAGAGACTATGGACTCCACTACAATGTCCAGATTTGCACGTTACACTATCTGAATGCTTTAAAAGCCTTACTTAATGATTTTGATAAATCTCTGGGCTTTTGTTGTATTATTTTACAGCTATAAAAAGAAACTCAGGGTGGTTTTGTTCTTTTGTTTGATTTTGTTTTTAATTCTGAATGCTTAGTATGAGATAGATTTGAGATATGTTTGGTTTGTTGTTTGTTTTTTTTTTTTAATCAAGAATTCTTCTCCCAGAAAAGGAGAAGTCATAAAAGGTGACATTTAGGTTTATCCAAATCCCAGGTAGGGGAGATATTTTCCTGTAGGACACTTTTAGCTTTTTCCTTCCAGAGTCGGAACATGGATCTGACAACAGTCCTTCTGTCTGTTATTTCCGAAGCACTAACCATTATAATATCCATGTTCAGCACTTAACCTCCCTTTTTCCCATTACCTCTTGGTCTGCACCAGCAGCATCTTTCTCCTTCAGCAAAGCAAAGGCTGAATAGATCAGGAAATCTAACATTTTATTAGAACACAGCAAAGCAATACACCCACTAAAAGAGCACACTCGATAGCTGCGTACCTTTAGGATGAAAAGTCTGAGGGCTCTACTTATGGTGATACAAAGAGTCCTCTTCTGTTGACACAACATGCACACTGAAAGCTTCGCAACACTATTTGGATGCATTCTCAGCCAGCTGAGGCTTTAAACCAAGGTTAGTGCCATCTGTCTGGTTTTGGCAGCATCCAGATAGAGGTAAAAAAAATCCTATGGCACTTTTTAAAGGGAACAGAGATAAAGCTTGGTTAATAATTCCCTTGAATTATTAACATAATAGATTTGGCTGACACCAATGCCAGCCAGCACATCTGAATCTGTCACCTCACTGCACCTTTCTTACCACATTTAGACTACGCAACAAACCATTTTACTAGTGATAGCAGATTTAGTAAGTCCAAGTAATTAGACTCATAAAAGCCATAGGAGTTCTAAGTTTTCCTATTGCTTGTCTCAGTTCAATGTCAAGCCAGAGGTAACAATTAATACTACCGTCAAATATTTTTGAGTTGCTATATAGTTATTAATACACTCTCATGGTCCTCTTAATTTCCAGAGCCCTGAACAAACACAATACCAAAAATTAAAAGCAATATATAAATCAGATTTTTTTGAATGGGGAAGGGTATCAGGTTGTCAGGGAAAAGAACTAAACCAAAGAGAAACAATATTGGATGAAAAGCCTCAACGCTTCAAATGAGAAACGACATTGTTCAGATAGATGCAATTTGTAGGGCAGAACCTTTCTGTGATCCTAGAAAATGCACTCAAGTATTATTATTTGAGATTTAGCATGGCCTAAATAGCATGACCCATTCATTTTACCTGTGAAAAAAAATCCCTTCTGCAACACCAATAATCATCACTGCTTCAGAAATGCAGAGATATCTACAGGATCATTTCCATTCCTTATTAATTTCACCTTTATTACCAACCAAACACATGCCACCTTGGGCAATTTTTAGTATTATATACCAGCATTATAGAAATTTAATTGGTCTACAAAATGCTCTGGCTCCCACTCTTTTAAAGAAGCATGGAAATACAAAACACAGTCCTTATCTCCAGTTTGAAAACACACTGAGAATTCTTGGGCTGTATTAACTACAGAATGGTCACAGATGCTCAGTACTTTCCAGAATTTGATCTAAGAAACCGCCCCAGTATTTGCTCAGACACTGTTTGAGATTCAAAGCATAATGCCATTCGCTAGTTTTCACCAACAGTCAAGCAATTATGGAAAGAAGTATATCAGAAAATCAAATTGGGGGTGATGAAAAAACCTTGTTATATGTCTCATTTAAATATTAAGCAAGTAGAACATTACTCCTGGTTAGGGCCCTAATTTTGCAAAGCATTTACTTCAGTGCTTAAATGAAAAGCCCAAATGGAAAGGTATCTTTCATGTATGTACTAGGTCATGGTCACAATGGAAGAAAAGAATGAAATATCAAAATGTATCTTTCATCTCATTAGGCAGTCAAATACAAGGCAAAAATTGCAGTGTTGAGGACAAAAGACTTTATGAAAAATGGCCCCTGCTAAATTAATAAGGGCACATAGTGATACTCTAGTTAGTATAAGCATACAGATCCAGTGAATGAAACCCATTTTTTTGAATTCAAGAAATATCAAGAGGAAGATGTCACTGAATCATTATCCTTGACTGTATTGAAATCCCTTAAATGTCTTTGGATTTATATTACTACAGCTTGTTATTTTTTTCTCTTGCTAGAAAGTACACTGCAAACTATTTTCCAAACACCCTCCTCCTCCCTCCCAAAGGAGTTTTGCCCTCAGGGAAACAAAAGGGGCGTGTGTCGGGGGGGGGGGGGGCAGTAGTGGTACTTTAAAAAAAAAAAAAAAAAAAACCAAAAAAACAATTGTCTATCAAGGAGGCGATTCCCTACAAAAACAAAAAAAAAAAACAACCCCCCCGATTGTTTTGCACAACCCCTTAGATCCAAAACTTTAGTGACACACCATGTGTGTCAGACTGAATCTGAAACTCTTAGATCAGAAAAATTCAAATCAAGACTACAGATGAACAGAGCTATCACTGAATCTTTCATTAGAAAATCAAATTTAAGAATCACTGAAGAAATACGTATCATATGCAAGCTTTTACCAATGGCATAAAACATATGTAATCGCCTTTGTGAAAATACTGCTAGATACAGGTACTATATTAAGTTATGTCTGTGTGTACCCAGATCTGGCATCTCTTACTTGTCTTAGCTCTCTTTCTCTTCATGTAATGAGCCCTGTCCCGTAAAGCGATGTCAGCTCAGGGAAAACACAGCTCCTTCACCACCCAGTGAAGATTCCCAATAAAAAAACCACCCATACTTATACTTAGTTCAATCAAATCAGGAAGGTAATATTCAACAATGAAAAAAAAAAAAAAAAGCAGCAGTAAAGAGAGATCTGGTTTACTCAACAGAACAAAANAGAACAAAAATACCCAGAAAGAAAAAATAAAACCCCCCCACAAAACCCCCCCACAATACACAATAAGCAGAACACAAACAGAACTAGATTAATCATTGCAAAACTCACAAATTCTAAACTAGATTCTAAGTTTACAAGGCATACAGTTTAAGCAAGATAAAAACCTTACGTATTAGAGAGTTCTTTGTCTCAGCCAGCTGCTGCCAGCTTGTCTGTCTGTCTTTCAATTTCTCAGAAAGGTGTGTGTGAAAATCTAAATGAAATAAAACAAATACATTTTAGAGATGGCTCTTTTCCTCCTTTTCTTCCATTCCATTCACCTGCGGTGCAATACAGCCAAAAGAATGTGTCACCTCCTCCCACCCAAAGCATTCCTGAATAATAGAAAAATACATTACTCATTATCATCGAGAGATTGAGAATTCTTTTATCTTGTTATCAACGACATATAAAAAGGCATATCGAGTAGCAGTAGTAGTGGTGAAATCTTGCTTTGCAGGAGGTACATATACCCACTGTCAGTATCATTAACCACAAAAAGGAGAGAGTGCATAAAAATCTGGCTATAATACGCGTGTTAGAATTTAACCTGAAGTCTGTGAGAGTTTCCATACATGCTGTACAGTCGGTACTTAAGATCATACTAACTTATTTTCAGTGTATTATCTATTACTCCTATAGCCAAGTATGTATCATTACATCCTTCTAGAAGACAATTTTTTATTATCTAAAAACAGACGCTTAAGATACATTTAGAAAATGGCTACTTTCAGCTGTAATAAATCACTCCTTACATGTTTATTGCAGCAGCATGACGACTTTTACTTAGACTATCAACATAACCAGCCTCACTCTGCTACATCTCAGCTAGACATGAACCAGTGAAACTGCACTGTGGCACGGATGGCAATTTTTTCTCTTTTTTGCCTTGTAAAAACTCTCCAGCTTCAGGAAGGCAGATTTTAATATATACCAAAAAAAAAAAAAAAGCTTTAGTTTGGAATAGTCCTTCTCTTTGACTAAAAAGAAAACAGGTTTCTTTTGGTTGTACAACTAATTAAAATATACCTGGATTTTTTTAAACATGAATTAATTAGGAAGTCCTCTTACATTTGAAAAGCACAAAATCAATTGAAAATTGTTATTGAATTTCATAATAGCAACAGGAGAGTTTTCAGATGTAGTAAACAGGAAACATAAAACCTCTTTTTATTTATTTACATGAATTTCCTTGCATAAACCAGCAAGACAAGAAGCCTAATAATTAATGTATGGTCACTTCAATTCTTGTTCTTCGCTGCCTTTAAGGCTTCACTGGGAAATTATTTGACTTGGTACATCTCAGGTTCAAGCCCTTAATAATTTTTATAAGACAATAATTTAATCTAGAACCCAAGACTCACCAGAATCAACAAAGAAAATATGTTCTGTATACCACAGTAATTTACTATATGCAAAGAAAAAAGGGCAACGCGTTGACACTTAAAAATATAAAACCAGCTGACTAAAACAACAGAAAATAAACTACTTGGCATGCTAAAGATGTAAGACAATGAATTAGCTATTTGTCAGAAGAAAAAAATATTTTGAACCTAAAATGCCTATAATAGAAATAATGTGAAAGAATGAGAGCTCCTGAGCTCTACGTTGCTGGCTTTGGAGGTAAAAAGTAATTTTAAGGGACAAGTTATACTTTTACAAACAATAAAAACCAGGCACAGTTTACTGAACTGCCTAAACATCTCCTTGCCACACATTAAAGTTTGACGTGGTATGACTGTAAGTCATTTTCAGGTATTTTGGCTCATGTCTAATTAGTTCGGCTTTATTTTTGATGGCACACACTTTTGATTTAAAAGCAAGGCAGGAAAACGAGAGGTTTTCAGGAATGCTCCAGTGAAAGATCATTCCAAGAATAATATGCAAGTAAAGCAAAGACATGTGAAGTGCAGAGCACAATGACCATCAATATAAAAACTTTGGTAAATTAATAAAAAAAAATCGCAAATTTTTTTCATTTTGCTATTACCAGGAATTTTCCCTAAAATATAATACTAAAAGTTAATGAGATTATTTTCATATTTTCCATCTTTTAAAAAATAGGAGAACTGTAATGTAAGTAAACACACGCATACGCAGGAGTAAGTCAGAAAGGAAGTCACTGAATTGTTTTACTAAGCTTTTTTTTTTTCCCCTTTTTCTTCTCCTTTTATATGTGAAAATGGGAGCAAATTCAGTGCAAATCTTCCGCTGTATTTAAATTAAACAATTTTAGTAGTTTGCAATTTTACAGTTTCTGTTATATCACATCCTATACTATGCAAATGTTTTAAATCTTTACTGCCTCTCTTTCTGTTTTGATAGAAGTTTTGCTTTCATTTCTCTTTCAAGAGGAAAAAACAGGATTAACCCAGTTTATCTATTGACATTTTATCACGTTACCCTTTAAGCTTGTCTGTTACTGAATCTGCTATTTTCTCTTTTTACCTGTCTGTGGCCACCTTGGCATGTTTGATCCTTACAACAACAAAGAGTACACATGAGGACAACAAACTGTTCCCCCAAGGAAGCTGAGCCATCCCTCTTTTTGACACCAAATATCTGAAACTGATGGCAAAAACATAAGTTTCTAAGCTCTATTTCTCCAACAATTACAAAAAAAAAAAAAAAAAAAAAGAAGATGATAAAAGTTTGTTACCAATACCCAAAGGAAAGAATAATTTAAATGTTGAGATGCTTTAAAAATAGTGTCATCTGAAGGGAAGTCTCCATGGGTATTACCTTCCTTTGACACTCACAGGGAGTTAAGCCTAATTGCATTTAGGGTTATCTCTAGCAGCTACACTCAGAATGAAACATCCTCATGAGGACTATTGTTCTAACTAATCTACTTATTAGGCTTTTATTCAGATTTAGTACAGTCTTTTATAAAAAATAACATCTCAAAGGGATACTAATGGGTTTTGCAATTATCAGACAGGGAAGAATAGACTATGACCTACAATCTTTGGCCTTGCCAAAAATTAGGAAAAAAAAAAAATCTTTTGTAAGTAAATCTTTAAATCATTAAGTTAATTTTAGTCCGTATCAGACACCACACTTTACACCTGGAAAAACTGTGTGAATTTACTATGCTTTCCTTTCATACATTCTTCCAAAACATAATCCCCCCCAATGTCCACAGGCCCGTTTGCTCCGACGGTAATGGACAGAGAGAAAGAAATCTGCTTTCTCTATGTTCCTTTCAAAGATGAATGAGCAGCACTTTTCAGCTTGCTGTTTTGAATCCCAGTTTAAGTTAGAAACTAATGCTGATACAGCTAACTTTAAATAATAGTATAAATACTAGCAACACCTTTTGAAAAATGAGAAAACAAATACTGCAACTCCTGAAGCGGTCTCCTGTGATGTACATGATGTTCACACTAGCTGCTTCTCTTCTGCACGGTCTTCACCAAGCCCGTTTTCCTCCCCTTTCCTCACAGCAGCCGCTTCAGAAACTCGTACTCTGCTTCCGCCATTTTGTTACTTGCTTTCATCTCTCTCATTTCCCTCACACCCCACCGCTCCCCCTCCAGGCCTGGCGCTCTGAGGAGGCCCTACACAATGTTTCCTTGCTGCCCAACACAAAGGCTGACAGGGAAAGGCCGTAATTACTCTCCCCGTTTTCATTCCCGCTCTACAGCTGTGCCAGGCAACCAGGAGGCAGCTCCGAGCACCACGCAGCCAGCGGCCGCTCCTCGGGGGCCGCCGCAGAGCCCCACAGGACACGGCTTTCTCACGCAAAGAGGCTGGTCACCAAATATTGTGTTGCTCTTAATTTATGGTTCTTCTTTTGAGCTGGCCTAACAACGATTCATAACTGTCGCCTATGCTGGAACATGTATCACTCCTGTCTCTTCTTTCTCTCTCCCCCCCATCCCCACTCGTCTCCTTCTTTCGGGATTTTCCCCTCCATAGTCCTGTCTGACTGGACGCTTCCAACTGCGCACTGTGAATTTTCAACCTTATTAGTTCAGTCGGGTATTCTGGAATTTCACTTTTTAACATTCCCCAACAGGCACCACTGAAAGCTTTACTACCAACCATATAGTATACAATGCAATCATTTCAAATGATAGCACATTGTTTTGGGGGTTTTTTTGGTTGGTTGGTTAGGTTTTTTTTTGTTGTTGTTGTTTTTTTTTGTTGTTGTTTTGGTTTTTTTTTTTTCAGCATGAAAACTTTTTGCTTTTTTGTCCTGGTTCAACCTCAGCCAGCAACAAAGCACCGTTCGGCTGCACTCTCCTCCCCCCCACACCTCTGGGGGAGAACTGGGAGAAAAAGACAAAACTGGTGGGTTGAGCCAGTTTTCCACAGACCAGGAAAGGGAAGAGGAAAACACCAACAATAACACTGACAGAAGAAAGTACAAACATGGTTAGGGTGGTACCACCCCCCCACCGCCAGACCCGGGAGGCCCCAGCCCGAGCTCTGTCCCTGTCGGAGCCAGGGGAGAATTAAGCCTGTCCCCGCCAGGACCAGGACAGTTTTATAAGGCTTGCTTCCTCCCCCCATAATTCTTATGCCCCTCTGTCAACATTCATCTAGAAAATAACTGTGGAACTTTAAACATCCTCCTAAACTCTGCTCTCATTTTTCCTCTTCTATTTATCAAAGTGGCACAACCTAATTTTTAGTCATCATAAACAATAACAAGACGGTTTATTTTTATAAACTAGCACTTCAGAAGCGTTAAAAAAAAAGTCTTAGAAATAAATACCTTTAATTTCTCCTGCTACTTCCCCTCCCTCCCAATATTCACACAAAACCACCCAGCAACAAACACTTGCTCCATTTCTGTCACCCCTGCGTGGCTGGGGCTTGTCCCAGTTGTCTCTGATTTCCTCTCTGTTGAACGCTTTCAATGAGCAGAAGCTGCTTCTCTGTTAGCGCCTTAGTACATTTTCATTGCTGTTTGCTCAACATTTATTACTGATCATTATGGTTTTCGAGGAATAGGACAAAACCCATACCAACTGACAGAACACTCGCTCAGTACTGGGCAGGTCAAAGCTCTACATCTTCCTCAAATAACCTTTTTCGGTTATGTTTTTTCATCACATTTTCCCCTAACCTTTCGGATCAAGCACACTGGACACACGTAACAAATGCGGTACTCTAACCTATATGCATACCATTTCTGGAGGCAAATAATGATTATGAAGAAATCAGAAAAAAATCAGTAATATAAAAATCATGCACGAAAGTACTGGAATATGTATGAACTCTTCTGTAATGAAAGGGACATACAACTTATCTTTTGCTATAGTGTCTTGACAGAATTACTGTCTGCTGTTTTACTGTATTACCTTCTATTGCACATTTTATATCCAATGTTTTGTTTGATCTTTTACAAAAGTTGTATTCATTTTGTTTTCCTCCTCTGAAGCACATTCGCCAAGCCAATTAAACTTAAAAAAGCTTTACCTGCATAGTACACTAGCAGCTCTCAAGCAGAATTATTCTTCAATTCGAAACATCCACAAGACATATTTTATTTTTTGAAAGGATACACTTAAATACGTTAACACACCACCAAATATTCATTCAAGAATGACAAACACTACAAAGGAAAATGCTCTAGTATTAGTCTGAAAGCTTATTATAGTTCAGTGAACTCAACAGTGAATACACCATTTTCCCTCTCCTCAGCCTACCAAAGGTAACGTTACAAAATGGGAGTCGGAAGAATTTTTGGTTCATATTGCTATGTACGGTGTCCTAAATATTACCAAACGTGACGAGCAACAGATCTACTGCACCAGGAGCTGAATGTTCCAACCGCATTGCCCATATCTTTTATACAGAATCAACTAAGCAATTAGCTACATTAGGGACAACAGTGCAGGACTTAAAATGACAAATACCTTCCTTTAGTATTTTCACTTCCTACGGACTAATAAAGCATTAGGATTACCGGTACCGTAAGCATCACAAGGACATGCATAATTTAGATCAGCATTTATTAAGTGCATGGATGCGTCTATTTCTTTGTGCAGAAGTCTGTCTACACTTACGAATGTAAAGTGAACCGAAACTAAATTGCAAGCGGATTTATTTAAGTCAAATTAAATGGTTTCTACTTGTCTTATTTACAAAAAGACATTAAGTACAGGCCCTCTTAAGTCCAAACAAATATATCTACATAGGAGTTTCAATCAATTTCACAATACCACTTTAAAATCATGCCACAAACTCCCTTGTAATTTGGATGAATCTTCTCAAATGGCCCTGAATAGTCAAGCCCCAACATTTAAAATATTCGTAACTGCCTCTAAATTCAACATGGTCATTGACTTGCATAAAAAGAAAAACTCTAAGTGAAACTTCGTAACATTTTTGCTCTTCTTGACGCTGTTTCCTTCTGGTGTTGGTTTGATTTGCTTTTCAAAGTAAGGGTCAATTTAACAACTATTACTTCACGCTGTTAGGAAGAGGTTAGTATCCCCATAAAGGTCTATGACTCAGCTATGGGTCAATATCCCCATAATTTCTAAAACAAGAAGCCACCATTCTCATGGGAATAATTTATTAAAAACTAAAAGAAAGCTTCAGTCTAAAGTAGCAACTACAGGTACTCTAAGGTTGCTTTCTCTTTCTTTAACACCTCTTCCATTTAAGGCTTTCTCTCAATTAACACTCTAGCGTTAGTTCAGCCTATTTTCCAATTACTATGTTTTTAGGTTAAAAAAAAAATAAAAGAGTCACTAAACCCAGTATCTTTACATAAATATGGTGACAAAATTCACATTAATCAAGTTTTACAACAAAAGTGGTCAGGTACAAAGTTTAAATTTAGAGGGGACTATACGCATTGTACTACAACCAATCAATACTTCAATTAAAGCACCCACTGCTGCTGTTCTTCACTTTTGGCAGCACACACGTGTGTAAATAAAAACTTGATAGAGAAGGCTAAAAAGAATTTAAATTCTAAAAAGAATTCCCTAAAAAGCATGTTTCTCCTTTTATGTGGGATGCATATCGATATCCTGTACTGTAAAAATTATCTGCCACATACTACTTTGCTGCTTCTTTGGTGAATAAGGGAATAAGCCTAAGTTAGCTGCTCTTGATAAGACTGCACTTCTTTTAATTTCTCAACTAATGTCAGCAGAATGGAGCACTGTGACAGCTGTGAAATAAACATTAAGGGATTCATAAAACAATAGAAAGAAGGTTTCACAGTACAAGCATGCAATTCTAATTGCGCTAAATTATTACAACCACATTGGGTGTTGTGTCACCCTGCCCCTCCTCCAAAACAAACAAAAAAGCAAACCAACAAAACATGGTTTCTTCTGTTGAAGGAACAGCGTAAAGCTAAGATATATGGACAAAAAAAGGTAAGCAGGACCAAAGTGCTACCACATTAGTCCTAGTGACATATTGGGCATTTATTTCAATGACCTCAATATGCCACAGGCCCTACAACATCCTGTACGCTTCTAACTCCGTAGCTCATTACCCATTTAAAATGGAGCAAGCTCCCAACAATACAAAGAAACTCTAAAACAAATACGTAGTTGTGTTCCTAGGGAGCTGGTGACTGAGACCAATGTTCTAGCAATAATAGTGCCTTACAAAACAAAACAAAGAAGCTCTTAAAATAATAACTTCAGCATCTGACATCCTCATTATACAGTTATGTTCTTCGCTGTTAAGAATTATTGTTTGTTTTTAAATTGTTACGGCAACTTAATGAATTGATGAGCCTCAACCACCTTCAGACCTGCGTTTACTCTTCTCTTTCTACAGCAAATTCTATTAGTGGGGAAAAAAAATAAATCAAATTACAGTTTTCAAGTAATTTAGTTGGTAAAATCTAATTTGTCATCTGTGCCTGTAAACAATTTTGAAGAGCTAAGAATTGACACACAATTCACAAGAAGACAAGTAGACAAACTTAGTGCCTTACTGTGTTATTTGTTGGGGAAAAAAATTACAAAGGACAAGATTTCAATCTCAAATTTGATCAACTATTCAGCCTCTATAATGAGATCACCTATAGCTTTGAAAGAAAATTATTCTCAGTACTCTTTAACAAAGATTATAAGTACAACCCGTAGCGAGTCATATCAAAAATCTTTTATCACATCTCTAGCCTAAGGAAGAGTACAAAACCAGAGTAACATATGAAGATAATTCTTCAGAATAGCCTCTGAAACACCAGAGTTTGTCTCTGAGATTGCCTAAAATTTTTATTCAACAGCCCCAGTTGGATTTTTCTTCCATCAATTTCTCAAGTCTGGCTTTGAACTAGTGTAAATTGTTAGTATTTACAAAGTCTTGGGACAATAAATCTAACAACTTCCCTGAATGTCATGTGAAGTAGATTTTTGTTCATTTTCGATCTACCATTTGCTAATTTGATGTTGTATAGTTCCCACTTGTGGAAAAAGCAGTAAACGATCGTTTCTTATTCACAATCTCTGTGTCACTCACCACTCCACAGACTCACAGAATCAAATAATCATAGAATTGTTTATGTTGAAAAAGACCTTTAAGTTCATCGAGTCCAACCGTTAACCTAGCACTGCCAAACCATGACTGTAAGTGCCACATCTACCTGTCTTGCAAATACCTGCAGGGACAGTGACTCTACCACCTCCCTGGGCAGCCTCTTCAATGCTTGACAACCCTTTCGGTGAAAAAATTTTTCCTAATATCCGAACTAAACCTCCCCTGGCACAACTTGAGGCCATTTTCTGTTGTCCTATTGCCTGTTAATCGGGAGAAGAGACCAACCCCCACCTCACTACAACCTCTCTTCAGGTGGTTGTAGAGAGCGGTACGGTCTCCCCTCAGCCTCCTTTTCTCCAGGCTGAACAACCCCGGTTCCCTCAGCTGCTCCTCACACAGGAGCATAATACTGGATAATACCTGGTATACAGAAAACGATCACCTCAGTAGGTATCTGTTTTCCCAGCTCATTAAAAAAAACCACCAAAATTAAGTTTGCCACATGAATGGAATAACAAAGCGCAGGAGGCTGTAACACGCTCAAACAAACCAGACAAATTCAGCTCTTTTATGTAATAATGTATGTTTACCTTACACACTATGGTAGCTGCTTCCCACTGCATACCACATAGGCTAGTAATAAATATACTCATCTGTTTCCTGATAGATAGAATCTAGGCTTAAGGACTCTGCCCAGTTTCCACAAACCAAGCAGTTTATAGAAGAGCCAGAATAATTGCCTGGACAAGACAGACAGACATAAACGTATTACAAGTCCATGTTGTGCACTGTTAGAGAGAAAACAGTAGACACAATGCCTCAAAAGGGATAACATTTTAGAGTAAATAAACTTAGACAATACTTTCTACATGTGCCAGAAGGATATTTATCATGTGAAAAACACTGCAATATATTCTACCTAAGCTACAAATACTGAGTCATGTGGTACGTGACCTAGTTTCCTTTTCATTTTAAGTGTATTTTTAGTTATTCCCTGTTGATTTGTGTTTTCGTTACTACCTCAGGGATATGTCCTTTTGATGTCTTCCGGAGACTGAATGGACATATGATGTTTTCTAAAGAACACCTAGGCATTTATCCCCAATGTTTGCCCTCTCAAAGTCATACTTCTAACAGGATCTCAATTGAAGAGCAAATAAGCATCATTTGTTTATGTCTTTTATCTTACCTTTCCTTCACAGGAATTTAAATGCAAATATGAAATAGAATGAACACCAACAAATGCACCAACTGGTAGTGCAGTCTAATGACTACAATCAACGAAGGAAAGGAGACTGCTGTGCTCGCTGCTTACTGCCACAGCATTCTGCACTTGGCAATACTAGCAGTGTCCTGTAGATCTTATTTTTGCAACTGAATTTATATCGAACTGCTTTGAAAATCATCCCAGTATTTATACAGAAGTGGTGTAATTCATTTCCATAACCTTGTAGTATGGCATATAACATCTTATGTAGACAATTAAGGAGATTCTACTGATTTGAAACAGAAAACCCACCTAATAAAAAAGCAAAAGATGCAGTAGAAGGGTTTCATTTTTGGAGAATTCTGAATTTAATTTGCAGTAAGTGGAAACTTCTAATTGTTCTCAAACCAGAAACGTAAAGTCAGTGAAATGATGTCCACTGTTGTATTTTTTTTTTTTTTAGTATCAAAATAGATCACAAAACTTCAAAATGTATGTGTGGACTCCAAAAGTTCAGAGCAATTAGTAGGCGAATTTTTTGTTTTGCCTCTTCTCCACCAGTGAATTAAATTACATTAGGTTTTTGTATAATAAACAAGCACAAAATATTGCATAATGACCTAGCTTCAAATGAAGGCTCAATTACAGTAATGATCTTGATAATTATATTAGGACAGTCTAGGTTTCCCTACAGCTCTCTATTTTTCAAATTAAAGAGAGCGATGTCCGTGATGACAGCTCTGTGTGCTCATAAGACTGTTCTTACTTTATCCTGTCTACTTTCGCATGCTCCACAAATTCAGTTTTAAGCTGCAGTTTTCAAGTATTTTGTCAATCACAGTTTATCAAATGCATTCTGCTAAGGCAGCTGTCAGGACAAGATTCAGCAATGACAAGCTGTCTTAGCTCCTGTTCATTCTATCCTTAAGTCACCAACTCTTATTTTTATCTCTGAGGAGGAGAAATACTCTGGCTAGAAAACGCTCTACCTGTTCACTGAACAGGCAGTTGAGTCACTGTGTTGGCAAGGCTCCTGATCAACAGAACTAGGAGTACCAATAAATTCTCAGCAGCCCATTTCTGCCTACTTTTTCCTTATCATAAGTGCTATTCTGAAAATACTACTGGCACTCCGCACATAGAAGTGATTGAGTAAAAAGATACAGTGCGGGTTATCAATTTATCCTGAAATAGCCTCTAGTGGATAGATAAAAGCCATCTAAACCATAGCAGAAGACAGTGCTATTACACAGAATTGCCAAATTCCCCACAAAACATTCCAGACAAAATTCTGGCCTCTGTTGCACACACACGACAAATGATGACAGCAAATATCACTATTTATGCGTATAGCAAAAATCAGTGCATAATGAAGTATTTTCTTATAAATCCTGGCAATTAAGAACTTCATAGCATCTTACTCTGTATAAATGTTGTAAGTGGTATTTCATAAAGGCTATAACTGGGATTATGCCAAACTTGCCTTTTAGCATTAATTGTGTTTCTGACTATATTGCCTAAAAGAATGTTCACTTATAATGACAAATCATGACTGGGAAAAAAGTATAAATCTGATTGCAGATGTGGTCCAAATTCATTATCTTATCATCCTCTGTATCAGAGGAATTTATAGGAAGAGGCGAGGTTGGTAAGATATCAGGAGACACAATATTAGACTTCGTTAACCCAGAAGAAAATCTATTCCCAGGCAGCTACTGGTAAGAGGCAACACTGGAAGGATTACAAACGGACCTAAAATAGATAAAATAAATATGTAGTTATTATTTCTGATAACAATACTTCAATTGTTAACAATGATGTTGGACAAACAGCTCTGCTGGATTTTCTTACTGTAGCTCAAGCAGCACAGAAAGGTAACAACAGTCAAACATCTTTCTGAGAGCATAGAAAAAAAAAAAATCCATCTCTGTGTCTCGAATTTCTATTTCTAGGATACCATGTAAACACTAAGAATCTATTTAATATGAGGCAGGGGAGGGGGATGGCTCCATATAGAGGCCATATTTCCTCTACCTTGACGCTCCTGCAAGGCACTGTTGATAAAAGCTTCTACCTTCTTTTTCTGCTGGGCACAAACACTGAAGGCTTTGCTATTTTTCAGTGGATCCAAGGAGTGCGTTAGGATGGAAAGCATGCTTTATATATAAAGTACTATAGGGAACTTCTGGTTCACCAGCTAATGTAAAAATATGCCAAGAGATAAATTTAACAACATAATAAATAGAACTTTCCATGCCAGTAATTATTTTTAGATTTTCTTTTTAGTACTAGCCATTGGATCAGTTCACATCAGTAAATCCTGTACTATCTCCCCCTCAGAAGCTGGCATACTAAAACGTATTTTCTACATGTGGTGCACTAAAATGAACAAGGGATTTACGTGCACAGTATGACAGAATTTTTTGTATAATTGTCAAGAAAGCAGGATGAAGAGATGCAGTAACAGGACTCTTCCAAATAGAGCTGTTACTTAAGCACTGCCAGCAAGCCGACCACTGATTCCCATTTACTTTTCCAGGAAAGGTACGAATTTTTCAGCCCAAGCAATGATACACCACAGAGAGAGAGCCACTTCCACTGCCTTTCACCAAATTCCTGTTGCTTGTTCCTGGATTCTGTATGTCCAAGGAAGTCCATTCATTGCACAGGTATTCAGATTCCATAAAACCGGTTTGAGATAACAAGTGCATAAAGGGTCACAACACTTTAAATTCATACCTGAAAATCGTACCTAATGACTCCTTAAATGGAGAAGCGGCACCTTCTTGATAGCGAAATAACACAATGACTTTTTGAACAATTATGACAACTTTTAACAGGATTTGCCACATCTCATTACAGAGAGAATGTAGAGAGAACAGTTACTAGAATTCCAGTAGATAAATAGTAACAGTAACTAACAGAACGTTCACGTGCTAGACTACTTATGTATACGCACAGATTCAATGCAGTATTGTATATTATCCTAGCAGTTTTATTTATTTAGACTGCCCAATTTTATTTCAAGGTATGCACAGGTAGTTTTTTAATATAGTTTTGGAGGATGTAAGTTGTGGATTTTCCCAGAACGTCCACGACGTTCCACGAGTCTACACCTAAAAATATGAGATTAATGGATCTAAGTGGGAAATAAGTAGGACAGTAACTACATTGCATATAGCAAATACAATATGCAAATATTGCCACAGCCCCCCTTACGTGAAATTAGGGTACAAAGGAAGATTATATCAACAGAACTATGAGATACTGAATTAATTTGCCCTCAAATATTAGAAGTAGTAAATTTCCTGCTCATTTCCAGCTTTCTAAGAATCATCTTAATACTAAATATGTTAATGTATCTGTACTAGTTAATGCATTTTTATACTACGACGTTCTTCAGAGGACCTTGTGGATAATAAACATTATGTTTACTATGTTTATTCGGTTTTAAATTTTAATTATCTTGGCTTTCAGAAAAAGAAAGAAAATGTTCTTACTGAATGTCACTTAAGCCTAAAAATGATACGAGTAAAAGTACTGTTGTTATAAACTCTCCTTTTCTTTTTATTCCGTTCATCTAAGACAGCTAGATATATAAAAACCAGGGTGATTACAACGAATATTTAGGACTGGTTATTCAAATGTACCTGTCAGAGCTGCATATTCAAGACGGATAACATCTGTCCTACAGCAGAAGCATTTCTCCATTTTACAATCACCTTTATCATTTAACCAGCCTGCAATTTCTGTTGAACTGCAAGACCTAAAAATAAAGATGATGTTAATGTTACTGTGACTCAGTTCATTTCTGGCTCTACTTTTCATCACCAAACAATGGTATCTACAACCCTCCTTGCCCCTCCCCTGCCCCGCACCCCCACCCCTGAATTCTACTTAGTGCTAACTGCATACAGAAAACAAAAAGCTGAGAGAGAACTGTATCAACAGCTATGGCAGCATACCGTTCCCTGACAGTGACATACCTGACTATTTGCAGACTAAATGAATAATCCTGACGCAGAGAAACAATTTATCTCTCACATCTCCATAATGCTACTTTAGAACTGGGCTGTAAAACAGAATAAATTAATCTGTTATTGTATCATTAAACTTAGTAAGCCTTTTTTATATCCATTTTGCCTTGGCTATTCTCCTGTATTGGCCCAAACCCCTACATAACCGATCATTTATACTTTTCGCCCTTTATGTTTTTTGTGTCAGACCATCACCTCTTTCAATTAAATGCAGATACGGACTCTGAAGACAGCTACTTCAGGTCATGCCAGTGGGAAGTTACAAGTTATCAACTCCCCAACTACACTAAAGCTCTGTAAGAGTTTTACTTCTCCAGCAAGTTAATACTTAATTTATCTTGCTTTGCTTATTTTACAACCAGAGGTTTTTTGCCCACTGTTGAGAGCACCTTCTTCTTTAATGATATCAATACTATCTAACAATCTGTGTGATGTTCACTCTTCCACAGATCTAATGTTTGATCGCTTTAGCATGTCCCTGACCTTACTATTTTGGGGAACAGAAATACAGCAAGAAAGGACTAGCTGAGGTGATCGGGTAAATGAGTTTCCCAAATCATTAACACCACGAAGAGCAAGGATTCAGTGTGTTACTTCAGCTTCATAGGATATAATTACATGTTTTGATTAGCAGATATATTTTCCCAGCCTCAGGTGTCAACAAGGGTTCAAGTGTATAACATGTATAAATGGGTGCTAATTTTACTAGTCATGAAAATGTGTTTCGCTAATTACATTTATATCCTCTTAGCCAATTTTCATTCGATATTGCTTCTCTGTAGTACATCTTCCTGTTTATTTCCTTACAATGACATTTAAGCTCTTCCAAACGACACAGTGATTCTAAAATTCCGTAGGCATGAGGAGTTACTTCCCCACTCAACATCTGTCGTAGTCATGAAAAAGCAACAGGATTTACAGAAGTCTATACAATTTTGTGGTCATTTCTGTACCTCTGTGAATTGTATCCCATTTAGAATGCTACCATCTGGGATTTAAATCTTACGGCAAAAGCAGTGCTCTTCCTTCACCCAGGTGATTCTTGCTAGGAGTGTAAGAATTTCTGACTGTTGACACCAATAAATAAGGGAGCAAGCCTGTTTTAAGAGAGTGAAGCCCTTTTCCTTGCCCTGCAGTTTCCTGACAAAGTCCTTCGTGTTTTGCTAACAGAAATGAGACGAGGACTGACAACTGCAAGAATCTCTTTTCAGACAACTAGCCATAGAATGGTCTGGGTTGGAAGGGACCTTAAAGATTGTCTACTTCCATGCCCAAATCAAAACCATTGTGGAAAATATTTAAGGCTTTGGATAGGAACATGGGATAAAACTATTAACCACAAGCTGCTGGAAATCAGAATGCCTCAGTAAGAGCATGCTTCTACAATTCGCACTACAAAACGAGAACGAGCCAAAAAGTTTCTAACCGTGATATTGTTGGCTATATATCATGATCTTTGGAGTACTTTTCCAGGAGCAATCTGGTGTATGAGTGGCATAGACCAGACTGCGCTCTCTTCCCTGCATCACCAGTGTTACTCAACCTTATGTAGAAAACGAAGTGGTATGAAATGAGTCCGCTACCTCTTCTCGGCTTATGCCTCTCAGTACACTGAAAAGTTCATCACGATGCTCAGCTGCTGCTACCTAAAGGCACGTACAGCAGCACAAGGAAAGTAGGCACCATTATAACCGAAATCCTACTCTCTGGACATCTTTGTTGTATATTTAAACATGAGGCAATTCCTTAAAAGGATAAGTTATGAAACTTAACATTTTACTATGCCATTAATCTTCTCAAACTAGTGCCAAGATCTCTTACCTACCTTATATAATTAAATGGTTACTCTGAAGCCACAATTCACTAGCGAACATTAGCCAACGTTAGCAAACAGCTGAAGACCTCAGAAGTGCGGTCCTTCAGCTCACCATGTGGCCTCATACAGTGTTGCTGGCATGGCTGAGGCACAACTTCCAAGCACGTAAGAAAGAACAAGAGGCCAAGAACAGAAAATTCCACAGTACGGCTTAAGGAGCTGCATGAATGCATGTGATAAAATGGTAGTTTGATCTACTCTGAGTCTGCTCTTGCCAGTGATGCCTCAAGACCCTTACTGATTATTATAAACATGACTAACTCCAAAAAACAATTAAGTGGAAAATCACATGGAAATTATTTATATATTCAGACGGTGTTAAGTTATTACAGGAGAGTGCTAGCACAGGGACTGGATTTGTAAGTTTGCACGTGGATTGCTAGATCATAATTATTAACAACTGACAGACTTCAAAAACCATATTAAGACTTAACGCAAAAACTTTCATAGTGAACTGATTAAAAAAAAAAGCCTAACCATGGTGCCAAAAACGAGTATAGCTGATTCACATTTCCTTTGTAAATTACCTACAGAATAAATACTACACATTCTTCTGGTAAGACCTGATGACCATTTGTGCTTATTCAGTACGTAACAACAATACCCTCTCAAAGCCTAACTGGCACTCAACAAGTACTGCAGCACTGTTGAGAATATTTTTAAATAATACAGTGCCAACATCCTTACAAAAAGGTAAAGAAAGATTAGAACTTTCAACTTGTAATAGGTACAGTATGACAAAAACTGAGCCATGCAACACGTCACTGAAGCTACATGCAAAGCTTACTACAAAACGTGTTTTAAAAAACAGTAAGTAGACATCTGTAAAATATGACCTGAAAACTACTATTATATGGCTGGCACGACAGACCAAGGGCGATGATTTTTTTGACTCCCGCTCCTTTGCATCAGCTATACTATGTGTCTTCAGACTTACCTAGTTGGACGGAAAAACATAATGAAGTAATCAGATTTACCATGAGAGGCTTCTTGACTTTTGCTTTACTCCAAAGGCTGCAGATAGCTTTACCCTTGTTTTAATATTTTAAATTTGAAAAATGGGAGCAATAAGGACATAAATTCAAAGATACTGCATGCATGTTCATTTTAATGGAGTCATCAGCACTATTTAGTTACCAATAGACAAAACCTCTTCTTTCATATGGCCTTGCTAAAGGTTGTAAGCATACGCAGCCTCATTTCAGAGAATGAGAATACTCACACGCGAAGACAGACGCATGTTTAAGAGTTTTAATCACAAGGGGCTTATATGCGCATGTTCTGCACTTGGCTAAAAAAAAAAAAAAAATAATTAGACAATACGATTTTCTGGGTTTTATTTCTTTCCATTAAAGTCACTCTTACCATATTCAATAGTTTTTAGCAAGTACAAACAAGGGCACTGTGGATAGCACAGTATTTCACGTATGCAAAGAATGTTTAAAATTTAATTTTTCAGGGTTTTAATTGTATATAAAGCAAACCAAGTCAGCTGCCATAAGAGAAAAATTGATACATTCATGCTGTGTGTTATGAACTCTAATTACTGGAACCCCTTTTCAATCTTGACAACTTATATATTAATTTGTTCTGTATTTCTGGATTTTAATGGTATTTCTGTTGATAAGAGAGTAAGTTTATACACCGTACTTTTATTCCTCATCATTAGAAATGTAAAGCACAACATGAGCCAGAAACTGCCAGGGAGGGGACACCCCCTTAAATATAAGCGGGGGGAAAAAAGAGCAAAGTTGTGCTAAAACTGGATGAACTATTAAAAACCAATTTTGCTTTTATCTTCAAAAAGGTGATGTATTATGATTAAAACTTACAATTAAAATTTTTGTACAATAACATTTTTTTAAAAAAATCAATGAGTTGAGGAATATTTCGGTATCACCGACATATTCATGTCAAGAATAACAAAAGTTGAGCCTAAAGCTTTCAATGAAGTACTTGAGGAAAAAAAAAGTAAAATATCTCTACCCAATTAGCGATCATCTCAGAACACTCAGAGAGGACGAAGCATCCCAGAGGAACAGAAAGCAGTATCTGCCTTTACAAAATGAGAGGTAGGGGAGAAAAAGGAAATTAATAGACCTGTCGGCTTAACTCTGATATCAAATGACATGGAACCAATTGCTAAACATGAATTTTGTGAAGATAAGCAACGAAGATAAGAAACAGTCCACATAGATTTGTTTTGAGTGAATTAAGAACCAATTCAAATTTCTTTCTTTAGCTAAAAGGGATATGATACTCTTGGAGAGGATTTCACCACAGTGTGCCAGATGGTATGTTTTATAGCCATTTAATCTCCACCATGAAAAGACAATAAAAAGATGCCTGGCCCAGTGCAGGACTAACAAGTCATTCCTGAAAGTTGCCTTAGAGTGTTTCTATTCCTAAGGACTACAAACTGTACAGCAGGTTTTCCTAAGGGACTCTGGTATCTAGATATTTTTTTTTTTTTTAAATAGACAATAAGTCTTTCAGAAATCACCCAGTAAATCAACAAGTAAACAACTGACCCAACTCATAGAAAGGGAATAAAATCCAGGTGTACATTTCAATCATGCATAGCACAAACATATACTACATTTAAAAATACTCTATGAATATTATATTGTGATATAAATATTGTTTATGGCAGTTCCAACAGTGGAGATTTTCAAGTGAAAAGAGGAAAAAAGTGCTTCAGAAAGACAGGAAGAAAAATAAGACTTGCTAGAGAAGCCATAGAAGGAAAGCGATCCCCGTTCCCCTGCATCTCTCCAACTTATTTTGAAGTGACAGGGAAACAGATGATGCGCCACATTTTTGAAATTGTTACCGAACAGACCAAGCGAAGAGGAATGCATCCTTCAAAAAGCTACAGACAGCAACCATTTCAGGAATACGCTAAAAAAGCTTCTCTCCGCATCTATAAGTACGCTCAGAGAACAGTATTTAGGGTTTTCTATTTCGTATTATACTATTTGTCACAAATCTGGGGAGTCCTTGTTGTGATGGTAAAATAGTAACTTTAGCCTGGATGGGAAATCCCAGAAACTCAACCCAGAGACTGAGGTTCCACATGCGTTACCTTCTCTGTTTTCTCAGGAATGATGAAGGGATCGCCTGGAAAGCAAGCCAATTCTTACGATACAAATAAGCAATACTATACAGCTATCGCAAGCCATGTTATCCCCAAGCCCTAGGTAAGGCTTTAAACACTCAGTGGCGTTCACCATGTATTGTAACTAACTTGGCTCTTCGTTAACATCTGCTGGATGTACAAACACCTGTCAGCCTCCGCTCACAGTTTAGCACCGTGCGAAATAACGCAGTCTGATTTCAGAACACACCAGAAAAATGAGGTACTTGGATACACTTATTTCTCACCTATAGAAGCCTACTTTGGAGAGCTATTTTCAAAGATAAAGACTTGGCACTTTCTCTGAAGGATGAAAACCCCCTTTCTTTATTGCACTGAAAAAGCCGCTGGCAGCTGTAAAGCACCTTTCTCCTACTGCACTGCACACCCAGTCGGCACATTAGAAGCTCGCATAACTCCTGCTATAAAACATCCAAGCTACTATTTGCTTAATTCACAAATTAAAATTTTCAAGTAAAATATAAAGACACCATTGCCTTGCTCAACCTAAGCACACTTTTGATATACTGTCAGGCTGTTATTAGTTCATCTAGTTATTCAGAAACAACAAGACATAAAAAGTGAATTTCTAGGTTAGCACAGCATGCCTTTGGGTAGCATTATATAGCCTGGGAAGTGAAATAATCATCATAAAAATACATGGCCTGCCGTGCAGATATTCCTTTAACAAAATGAACTCTGTATTTAAAAATCAGAAAAAAAAAAAAAAAAAAAAAAAAGAGATGAGCAATATTTGAGTATACATGCAATGACATCACTACCGCAGCTTTAATAGCCCTCAAATCTCAAATATATTTTAATGCTACATTAACTATTTCTATAATTTCTATTTTCCCACTGTGAAAATTATTGCCAGCTTTTGGCATGACTACACTGTATTTTTAGGACTTGTGTCAGGGAAATATTATTTACAAACACCTATGTACTATTTAGCATGCCTAAAGTAAAACAAAAAAGGCAAAAAAAATCCAAAAAACCCAAACCAAACCCAAAACCCAAACAATCAGAAAAACCCCTTTACCTCTTACATATGTAATACATATATGAAGTCTCTGCGGTGTACATCTCTGAAAGGCAAAGAGCCTCAACCTTATCTTCTCCTTTTCAAAGAGAAAGAAAAAGTATTGAAGAGAGAAAGAAAATGAACAGAAATTATACTAGCCCGTTTTCATATACCTTTTTTTCATAGCAATGTTATGTATAACCCAGAACTGTTACTGTTGTTAGCAGTATTTACACAGCAAGTGTATTGCAGAAGAATAAATATTTTCTATAATTAATTCACAGTGTTACATGTGATTTGTTGCTTAGCTATTGATGAAAACATTTAATTTAATAAAATCCAGCCTTTTCCTCTGTATTCCCTCTCCACATTCTATTGTCACTAATTAGAGCACCTTCTCTCTCTCTTTCTCACACACACACACACACACACAGGGAAAGCTGCCAAGCAACTCCCTCCGGAGCCAATGTCACGGCTACTTTTCAGATTACTAGGCGGGAAGATGTAAAGTGTGGTGCCGAGGCCACTCTCCATAGGGATTAAGTGTCTCACGGCAGGATCCGCACTCTCAGATGAGTCAATCCGAAGTCCTCTTGCCCCACTCCGATGGCCCAGTCAAGCCATCCCTGCTGGCAGACACTCACCTTCTACTTTACTGTTGCCAAACATAAACTATGAATGCTTATATTTAAACTGGGCACCAAAATACTTTAGTACCAAAGCTCCTAATTCATAACCAAAGTATTATCGAATTAAAATTTAAATTAGATCGTGCAGTTTTCAACAAGAGTTCAGAAAAACTGAATTTTGATACAGTTACAGGTAGATGTTTATTAACCCAATGAAATACACTGCATCTGCAAAAACGTCTAGCACCCTGTGTTTTGTTAACACTCCTTTAGACACACTTGTGCTGAACTATTGCATTCATTATTCCTTATTTCTCATCAGTCTACCAAATGTGGAACAAAACCAAAGCGTAACAATCCCCTCACTTTCCCATTTTAAACATTTGTCATTTCTCGGGATGCAAATTTGTGAAATTAAAAGAAGAAAAGAAGAGGCATTTATTGTAAGTCCTGGTTTTCTCATCCAGCTACAAACGACTTCTTGAACTCTACTGGGATGCTGCCGTTCAAATGACATTTGCTATTTCGGGGAACGCAGGAGCCATGTGTTTTGTTGGTCCGTTCCGTACACAGAGCAATCTCCAGAGCAGGTACGTGCAGCAGAATGGGATACAGGGAGCTTTGCAAAAAATAGAGTATCTTCCTTAATTAAGGGAAATGTTTCATTTAGCAAGATTCCAAAGGCAGTATCACACGGACAGTGAAAAAATCCCAGACACAACTCCAGATAAGTAGCAAAGCCACCTTGTAGCTGCATCACTACTTTCACAATGAAGTATATGGTACCTGCCCCTTATGTTTGCACTACAGTCCTACCAAAAAGCTCAGGCATCAGCGCTCTCAATCTTGAGGCACCTTCTGTTTGCCATTGCTCATGAGGAGTAACCACCCATTGTACGCCCCATTTCCAGGCTCTTCCATTACTCCACATGGCACATAGCACCTTTGCCACTACACCCGCACTCCGCCAACCCCAAGAAGTGGCTATGAGTTTGCCCACTAGAAATTCCTTCCAAACACTGCAAAGAGCATAGGCTTCCACAAGGACATCTAACTACACTCAGTGTGAAATTCGTACCTGCTGATGTAAAAGCAAGTTTGTCATTTAATTCAGTGGAAAGATGACCACCCACCAGACTCCTGCGGCACTGGTACAGACTCAGAAAGCTCTGTCACTAAGGACTACTGCTGCTCTGTAGCTGTAGCAGAGAGCAATATGATAGGTATCTTCTCTCTGCCACATAACGTACAATCAGGAAAAGCAGTACTGGAGAGCAAGGAACAGATGGGAAGAGAAACCAGCGCAGAGGTAATTCTGCACCCTTAACAGAATATTACTCTATTCAGCTAACAATCACATTTTCTTTCCTTATTGTTTTCGGAAAAATACATTTAAATTCAGCAACCTTAGACCCCACTGCAGGATAAATATAAACTAGACTGACTCAAGACAAATACAGGCTCTTTCCTAACGGGCAAATGTGTGTAACTTCATTAGAATATACGTAATTGTTCGAAAAACCCCACCACAGCAGCAAAAAAAGCCTATCTGACAAGAAAGGAGGAGGAACTAATTTTGTTTTCATTATGCAGAAAGATATTCTTTGCAGTAAAAAGTTCTCATAAAATTAATAACAGACTGCCTATCAAATTAATACTCCTCTATTAATTATAAGATTAAAATTCTCTCTTTTTTGTAATTATTGCTTGAAACTTGTTTAAGAATATTTTGCACAGATCTCTGATTTTTTCAGTAGAAATTCAGTCAGGACAACTATAGCTGGACAGAATAGCTGGCAATGTCTCATCACAGCAATGCACATCTTACCAAATTTCCAAAAGCCTATCAAATTCACATCAGAGGGAAGATGAGCAAAATAATATTTACGAAGTCAGTATTCAAATAAAATTTAATTTCACCTTGCCCGGAATATTCTCTTTTATCTTGTGAAAAAAAAAATATTAATATCTATACTACCTCATTAAAAAAACCATAACAAAGATACTGGCAAGTTGGCAGCAGTTTCAAAATACATAGAGAGATAAACAAAAGACAAAACAATCATCAACAAAAGTGATGATTCCCAACTCAAGCTCCTCTCCAGCTGTTCAGACGTGTACATAGAGAGAATAAAATAACTGTGAGGCTGTTTTGCCTTCCTTGGGGAACTGCTGTCTTTTCCATCACTGCAAACACCACTTTAAGCAATTGTCACATCTGAAGATCTCTTTGCCTCTCCCCTACCCTGTTTTTAAACAAAATGTACTATAGAGCTTGAACAAGAAAAGTATAAAATAGAGCAAAATAGTCACCAAATCTTAAACTTATTGACAAAACTCCTTCATACACTTACATTTAAAAATATGGATAAAGCATTTCTCTTTTTTACCCCCCCTTGAAGTAATAGCTTACAATTATCTAATCAGGTAGGTCAGCCTGTACAAGAAAAAGAAAGTATTATCAACTTTCTTAACTCACTGTGTCCATAAAGTATGAAGTTATACTGTTGCAAGAAACGGCAAAGTAATATAATGTGACTAAGAACAAGTATGTAAATAGAAACCATACTTGGTGGCTGGAATGTCTCATGAATTTTCTCTATCAACTTTAATACTCCTATATGGAATACTTTGAACACAGCATGAAATTCTGTACATAAGTAAGCAGCATTTTTCATCAAAACCTAAAGAGAAGGTGAACTCATACAGTTACAAAGATTATGGTTTCACTATTTTCAGGCAGCTGTTAGAAAAAGAGAAGTACACTAGCAAGGTAAAGGACAAGTGAATTTTCCAAACTAAATGAGACCTGCAAGAAAGGGACCTTCCTTTCAAGGAAACATGAAAGTCATGTACAAACAGAAGCGTGCAAATTTTTATGATTCCACTAATGTTTGTTCAAAACAGTATATTGAAAAAAGGGCTTGTCCTCTACAAAATATCGATTTTTAGCCATGAACTCTGACACATTCAATATCTTCCTGTCTCCTTGAAATTTTAATATAAATAGAGAAGTCTGAAAAAGCAGACACACGTATGGATTTAGAGTACGGAAGATCAGCTAAGGCCTAATTCTCCAGTTTTGACAGTTGAATGAACACAGTCTCTCACGTTTTAGCACACTATTGCTGGTTGTGCCAGAGATAGAATTTTAATGAAAGAACACATTTATCCATACAAACCATGTGCAAATGGATGATCCTATTTGCATTCTACAAAGAGTACGCAAATCCACGAAGCACATGCAAAACTGTCAAGTGACAATATCCGTAAGCTATGTATAAAGAAAAATACTCTGAAATATTCAACAAGTAAATGAAGTACAACTTCATTAACACAAAGGTTTGCACCTGAAAAGACTCCTCTCATTACTGTAGCAGAAAAGTTATAGGTATCCCACTATTTTACACAGCACTCCCCTTTACCAGTTTCATACGTATCTATTCTTATTCTACCATATGAATACTTGACATTAAGAAAATTCAAAGTGTAGACCACCATCGTGTTTCCTTGCCGCACTAGTGAATTCACTTTAAAAGCTTTTTAAATGGACTATTGACCACACCCCTCCCTTATTAACTTCTGAGAGATAATGATGCTATAATCTATAAACCTCAGGGCTTCTTTAACAGACCACAGAACAATCATTAAGGTAGCTGTTCCTCATATATCCCTGCAATTGTATTCCAATATGCAGGGGAATGCAGTAAAAATGTTGTTAGAGGAGTTCACTGGTGAAGATCAGAGATAGTTGGAAAACCCAGCTGTCACAGTTCATTATTTGCAACAGGTTCCATGACAACCTGCCAGAATTTGCCTAACAAATTGTTCCACGCTGCCTTAAGAGAGAAAATCTCCAGAAAATGCCTACGGGTTTCAAACTCCGCCTTCCCTTCCTAAGGCACCGGCTGATCCAGGAACCTGACAGACTGCTCAGGGTTCATGCTGAGTAGTCATGGAACTGCTGGGAATTTCATTTCTTACCCAAACTGGTGTGTTTTGGCCAAAGAAATGTTACAGGAATCTCCATTTTCCAGAAAATCAAAAAACAACCTGAGGTTGTTTTTAAAAACGACCTTTCTCTCTGTTCTGGAAGAAGATCAAATTCGAAGAGCTAACTGCAGATTTCAATTAGCTTAGTGACCGTTATATGTCATATGTTCTTGCTTGTGTGCAAATTTCAATAATAAATGAACATTTAGCGCCATACTTTATCAAGCTTGGTGAGCTAAACATGGCCTACATTTGTTAATGTGAATACAGACACAACGGGTTACATCTACTCAGAAGGGTAAAAAGAGAATGGCAGAGCAATAAAGCCATGATAAGGGAAGGAATGTTTATCTTCTCAAACCACTGGTTTTATCAAGTCAAAAGCATAGAAATCAACATTTTCATGCATACCAGGATATAATAAAGAGAGAAATACATAATATCTAGGTAATCTTTCACTTAATTTCATAGGCTCAAAATCATCTTAAGTAATCACTTTTCACCAGTAAGATCCAATTTTCACGGGCTGTCTCTGGTAAAACAAACCCACAAAAACCTCTTTGGAGGTTACTACGTGTTACTAGCTGTTTGGAGAACAGAACTAGCTGGTCGCAGGTGTAAGAAAGGCTTACAACACCATGTTTCAACGGAAAATCTCAGTAACTAAAAATGGAGTGTTACATTTCGAAAAACACTACAGTTACCTTTTAAGCCCAGATTTGATTCTAGTAATCCATTCTTAATTTAATTAAGACCGTGAAAATAAACATGCTACTACTTCCCAAAGCAGGAAGATTAAAGCAATAAAGCAATGATGTGCCCAGGTAACACACCTGACACATGTACTAATAATCCAGAGGTGTTTTGGTTTTGTTTAAATAGAGATCCCAAAGAAGAATACCCACACTTCCAACTCATCTCCCCGTTGTTTCAACTTGGTAGCAAGCGCTGCACTGCGTCGAATGCTCTAAATGTAATTTAAAGTACTGGAGGAGGGCTGAGAGATCTCCCAGTTTATTGCACGATGTAAGAAATTGACAATTTCTATTTAGCAGAAGAGAAGTTTAAACTCAAAATGGAAAACGTACACAACAATCAATCACACGTGAATATTCATTCAAAGCCGTCAGCCGTCTGGACCAACGTATATAATGCCCTCTGTATACTGAGCTTCTAATCCACAACACAAAGTCAGAAGTATCCCAAGGAGACACACAGAAATACTGATGTCTTTCGTACTTCAGATGAATTTCCTTTTCTTTTTCCTGATGAGCAAGTTTAACCATCCACAAATAGAAAATTAATACCTAAGGAAGTTTCCCACACAAGAACCTATGTGCAAAATCAAAAAAATCAAATGCAGCTTTCCCCCAGGCTAACTTTTTGTTACCAACTGCAGCGTTTGGAAAAAGGCTTTGTCTTTAAATTGGTAATAATTAGGGTAGGACAACTGTGAGGTGAAACTTCTGAAAAAAAAAAAAAAACCAGATCACAAAAACTCCACATGGGCAAATAAATTAGCAATTGATGGCTTCTGAGATTTCTTAGTTGCAATATTATTCATTCACTGTGAGGTATTCTCTATCACGTATTTTGCATTCTTTTTCAACTCAAGATGAAAGGTTTGAAACCTGAAGTAGAAATTCTTCTATAGAAAAAAAAATTACTCTTCTTCTACTGTGTTGAACACAGTATTGGCATTAACAAAAATATAAAGTACTGATTTCCCCAAAACCCCCACACAGTTCAAATGTAAACACATTTGAACTTAAATGACTCACTCTTTCTGGAATAATTATTTGGAGGTTTATTAAATCTATTATCCACTGAATACTGATTAAGTGACTGAAATGACAAGTGACTGAAAAGCAGAGTAACTCTGTTTCTAATAAGCTCTTAGGAACGGCAGTTTTACAACACAGAAGTCATACCAGAGTTCTGCTTTTTCCTTATGGGATAGTCCTACTCTCTTCAATAAGGATAAAATCAATTGGTCTGTATAACCACTATTTACAGCTATTTAATTTACTATAACATGATAATCTTTCTGATATGTGATGATACGATACAGAAATCTTTAGGGGCTTTATCCTTTATGAATTATACAGAATAGCAAAATCAAATAAAAGCCAACCACAGCCACATCAACAACCACAGAAAACTGTTCTACTTCACATGATAGAAGAAATTTTCAGGAAACTTTCTCCTAGGCGACGACTTCTTAGACCAGGAACTATGGATTTGACCAAGACACGAAGAAATCACTATACTGCCCGTCTGGTTTAAAGGTATTCATAAACTTACTTATGGATTATGGAAGTTCTTACAGTCAAGACAGAGAATCCTTCTGAAAAGTCAATCATTGTTTATTGATGCTTCTACTGTCTTACAGACAGAAATGGATGTACTAATTCCTCCAGTCTGCACCTGAAGTTTGAAGTATCCATATATATACTGGACGGGGGTTCAGGTTTACATGCATTTATTTTTGCTAAGGTTTATCCCACCTGTGTTGAAGAGGGATAACTTAGTTTTTGAAGAAGACGTGAACAAGTGAATAATGAAGCTGCACAGGCTCCTATCTGAAGTTGAATTATGTAAATAACTATTCGATACATCTTTCTTGACAAAATTAAACACGCACTATACATTAAGGTAGATCTACTTTCCAATGAAATAGGTTAGTTCCATATTTACTTTATCTTTTATGATAAAGAAATCTGCCTTCTATGATAAAGTTTCTAACTTTCCAGTGGTTGGACGTGCATATACAATCCACAAGAAAGACGGGTAGAGATGCAAGAATAAGTAGTTATGACTGAAAATATCAATCCCTATCCAAGTCTTCAATTACTCATATTTTTGAATTAATTCCTATTGTAGAACGTCTCCATTAGCATAGAACACTCCACAAACCACACAAATTTGGCATTTCAAAGAATTTTTACAGCACGCGTTTTGATTCCCTACTGCATTAAGCATTCCATAGAATACAGTGTCTCACACAGGCTTCAGGTAGCCAAAGCCCTCACGAAGCTTTTCAATCATCCATATCCGAAGTTCATAATTCTCCCTGTTTAATTATCCCATTGCACTCTGCAAACGGAAAGTGTTTTCTCAAAGTACTGGTCAAGCCACTTTGCAAACGGGCTGGCTCCTGCAAGTCAGGCCGTAGCGAGCTTTAGTCCATTAGTATGACAGGTAGTGCTCTTACTAACAACTGCTTTTTACTCCCTCTGACAAATGTGCTCTGTGCCATGGCTGACGTTTGTGTAGTAATCAGGACTGATGGATAGGGACGCCAGCGCTGCCGAAAGTGCCCCCCATTTTAATGTGAGCGATTTGTCAAGTGTGCTGCTATCGCACTGCTGTCAGGCACAGCCAGGAAAGCACTCTGTCATCTTTCCACGAACCAAGGTCACTTTGGCAGGGACAGGAGGACTCTCCAATGAAATTCTCATCTTTACCAGCTACGTGAATGGCCTGGTCTTCACGGCGTTTAGTTTATTTTAAGCAGGCCTTCAAAGTTCTTGCAAAATGTCCTTGTTACCAAACACTAACAACATAGAAATAAAAGCACATTGAAGCCAAAGTTGCACAGGTAGCTGACAATACAAATTTGGAGTTTCAGAAATGCAGGCTTACTGTAAATCCCTGCTTGTCAGGTTCTCACAAGACAGACTTAATTTAAGAATTATTTAACAATCCAAGGACTTTTGCCACCAGAACACCTTCAAATACAGAGACAACACAGTATGGAACAATGATTAAAAGATCAAAGTGACAAATCTACAAAATATATCTGTGTATCATCATGAAATTTTGAGTAAACCTGAGTCTCCAAAAGCAAAAGATAAAGAAATAGAGAAAAGTAGAACATTTACTCTCTGCTCTATACGATGCAGGGAATGGGTAACTGTTTCTGCTCTAATTGTTATGTAGGAGCACATTACAAGCTATTTTTGCAGCAGAGCAGCCTCCAATTCTTAAGCATGGTTTGGTTTCTTTTAATACTTTTTTTCCACTTTTTTGTGCCAACACTCAAAAATATAAATGAGATTTAGATGCTTATGTATTTTACAAACCAAGTTATCTGTATCTTCAGTCACTTACATAAAAGCCTGCTCTTCAGCGACTAAGGAATTGTAAGAAATTAGTTTGGGACGTTAATGGAAAATGTGAGAGCAAAGTTATACCAAAGGCATTTGTGGAGTAACGGCCTACTGAAAAAGGAAAGGCTTTTACAGATCAACGCAAAAGTAATAGGTAAGTCATATCATTCCTATCACTTAAGGAAACATAATATGAGTTTGTCTGTGAAGCAGAAAACAAATCAGCACACACACAGAGCACTTGCCCACCACTCCATCCTAAATCTCGAGTATTTACTGACAAAAATCAAAGCCTGTAAGAAAATATAATTCAAGGTAAAAAACCATAAGATACATAGGCAGAAAGTAGCAGTAATAACAGAAAATCAGATAAATCAAGCCACACAAATCTTTTGCCTACTATAAAAACCTGAATGGCATGAGAAGCCCTGCGCAAAGTTACTCTCACAGCTACATCCACGCCAATCCTATTGACAATTATTTTTGTTTTCAAGAATTGCAAAGATGAAATCAAGAGAGACTAGTTACAAACAATGACGCTACATCCTTTTCTGCTGTGCATTCCTTCCGAGCCCCAGATGAACTGACAACAGCTGAGCAAACCTCTACTACTGCAAAGTCACTCTCAGGGCTCCTGCTTGCAGCCTAAACTGCGAGCACCGCTGAGTTGTTGGATAAAACCTTCACATACTGTAAATGCATTATCCCTAACTCGAGCGGACATTCATTCTATGACTGCAAAGCAAATACACATTTACTGTCGTAGCGACCACAGAAAAACTACTCTCTCCCTTTTCCTGTGGCATATCATCACTTCACATCAAGAGAGACTTGAGATTAGGGAAAAGGGATGTTGGAAAGTTAAGAAACCAAAAAAGGTAGTCATGGTTTATATTTTATTCAGAAATTGATGTAGCCAAAGAATGGCTGTCTCATGTAAAATATGTTAAGAGCCTTCCAGGACATCTGTCTAGTCTCTCTTTACAGGTCTCCTGCTTTTCTTCTGACCAGTTCTTTAATAAATATTTGGATCAAGCAGTGATCTCAACTTGCTGTGAAAAATCTAAACATGCCTTCTGTTCCAGCAGGCCTTTGTTTGGCTGCAAACGGTGGCTTGGCATTACTGTAAGCGTAGAAGGTAAATAATGACTATGTATCTACACAGTTAAGATTGTCAAAACCATTCTATTCTAGGTCAAATTTCTGGGAAGCTTCAGAAAAATGTGACAGCAGCACCTAGGAACACAGTTAAGGGAAAATACAATTTCTTGCAAAGGAAGAACTCATGCTGTTTTTTCCACTGAAATCTTGAATACCTCTACATCAGACAAAGAGAGATTCATCCTGCAATCGTGGGTGAAACTTCTGCTGTTATAAAAGTTGATACCAAAATAGTCAATGTATGAGACTCCAAAAATTACCACTTGTACAGGCGCAGTACAGATGTCCAAAAAAAATAGCAGAAAGATATCCCCAAACCCTGTGTTCCTTTAGAAATGGATATCACCACATAAAAGGTAACCAAACCTTTGTGAAAGTACAGTAACAATAGGCATGGGACAGAAAGGAAGAATATCCCTTCTGCTGTACTTTTAAGTTGTGGATGCCCAGACAATAAAAAAAGAGAAAGCAGCTGAGCTTGAATGAAAAGACTTGAGAAGCGGCATGGGGGAAAAAACTGAAACCAGGAAAACAAAAACACCAACAGGTGGAAATTGCAAAAGTCAAACTTCAGCAAAGACTAATGAAAGTGCGTATCGAGGATGTAGTTATGAATATGTGTAAGCATCTCCCCAGTTTATAGGAATATACATATATGCGAACTCTATCATAAGAACGTTTCAAGTTGATCAACCACACTGATGGAAAGCTTTTGCCGGTCTCAGTTTAATCTCTCCAGATCTCTCCTCACGTGAAAATAAGGGTAACACAACCAGATCTCTAACACAAGCACTTGCACATTTGGACAACTGTATATAAACATACACATTTCCAACACATAAATAAATGCACATAGAAGAAACGGCAGCAATTCAAAGTCTAAAAGTTAAACTCTTTGATAATGTCGTTGAGAACAATCCTAAAAGAAATGAAGATCTATGGTTGCATTCAATATCAATCAGTAAAATTAATACCTAATCACACTGAGAAGTAATAAAGAATGTGGGAGCTTTAAAAAAAATAACCACACAAACAAAAATTATCACCATCAAACAAAACAAAACAAAAAAGAGCATTTTCTAATCTGCTCTTACACTGGTATCAAGGAAACTCTTTCAGCATTCCTCATCAAATACTAAATATTCATAGTGTCATGCTCACAGATTCCCGGCTAACACTATTCCCTGCACAGGAAGTGACAAATCGAACCCATGTCTGTCTTCCAGTTTCCTCAGCTAAACGCTTCATACTGCCTATTAAATATTTGAAGACAGTCTAGGAATTATCAAATTATTTGAAAAACTTCAGGCAGAAACAACAAAAATTTACTTTCTGAAAGATAAAAGAAAGCATAAACCAAGACTACAAATACTGAACTGTAACTTTGTACAAGATGAAGAGCTGAGATATATCTCAGTTCAGTCTATGTTTTAGAAGGAACTAGAAAATTACTCAACAGACAAAGAAGAGTTATTAAGCATGCTAAATAATGGTAAAATGATAATTACACTGGAGATTTGTCTTAATAAATGAGATGCGAAAGGGTCGTTATTATCCACCCATGCGCGTGTAAAATTTAATTAGTTACCACCTATAAATGCTAATACCAGAGCTGCCAATCAATCTCCTACCCAGTAATTGAGGAACCTCCCCAAAATATCAGAAGTGAATGCTGAAGAACTCTTTGGCTAGAAAATAGTTAACCCAACAGCAACATGGAGAGAAGGAATTCCTCAGAGAGCCTAAAGAAAGAGATGTTTTCATCTCATTACATCTACCTTCATAATTATAACAAACTCATCAGCCTCTAGATGAATACCACGTATAATCATTTTCCTGCATATTTTCCAAAGCAGGAAACTTAACAAGGCATAAATGCTACAGACTAATTTAGGCTATTTGCAGTTCTCATCTCATCTTGAACTGAAGTAAAAAGAAAAGAACTGTAGTTAAGCTAAAAATAACTAGATAGAGACTCTTGCTTATTTATTTACTGTAATCCTTGCTCACAGCCAGGTAAGTAACAGGTTTATCCTTTTTTAAAGGAAGGTAAATTTAGAGCATGGTAATACTACGGTCTTTAAATAATAAAAAAGTAATGCAAATACCTAAAGAAGCTGGCATGGTTCTGATCTACCTAAATGCCTGCTTTCATGAAAAAAATTTGAAATACATCAAAAAAAAAGAAGAAAAAAACCCCAAACCCAAAACAAACAAACAAACAGTAAAAGATTACCCCCCCAAGATTAATTTCACTTACACTAGTACAAAAAAGAAACTAGAGGATTACATCCAGTTGAACAGAATCAATCACATGTGAAGTACAATAATAATAATTGGGAAAATCCTGACCCACCCAGGGAAAGTGGAGCTCTGCCAGAAATGCGTTTCTTGGCAAGGTTGCGTGCCCACTAATTAGAGACTGAACCATTTGGGGAAAGTTACTCTGTGTCCTCAGGAATTGATACAGAGCTGTCCAAATCCACCTACCTCTCCAAAAGTGAAATTGTGTTGTTACACATACTGGCACAGAAGAGGATCAGGCAGCAGCGTCCAAGGCGAATCAGGAGGATTAGAGATGAACTGGGGGATAAAGGGTGGGTGTATGTACACATGCACAACACCTGCTTTCTATTCCCCCCAGAAAGGCAATATTTTTCTTCATTACCAGACTGTGTTGGAGAGCACACAAAGCTGCCAAACCTTCGCTTCCACAGTGGCGATGCTACTCCATAGCTCCAATATGAAGATCACTGAAGGAAGTACTGGTCCATCCCGTGAACACAGTTATTTTTATTGTCTCATACAGAATAGGAAACCAGCGAATACCCATGTACCCATTTGACACCAAACACAAATTTCCTGTTTAATCTCAAACCCTTCAAATCCGTTTTCTTCACAATCCACCTCACAGTATCAATATGGAACCGCAGAGAGGAGAGACACAAAAGTTATCTGTAGACTGGTCCCAGCAACGATGTGCTCAAACATGGCTCTATGTTCCCTGCTTCACATGCTCAAAAAGGAATTTCCTTCTAGAAAGCCAGCGTGCACCACTCCACTTAGGAGCACCAACAGTTTTTAAACCAACTACTGTGAAGTTTGGTAAGCACGCCAATCCCATTTTGAAGTGCACGCATTTATACATTTGTGAATTCACCAGGGCAGTGGGAGCTCTGCCTCAACAAGCCTTAAAATCTGGCCTGATAAAGAAATTGGTTTTAAATATACAAAATGGACTGAAATTTCTTTTAACACTTAATAAGCATAATGGGGGTCTTTCAGATGTGACGTGATTCCACTGTACACTGAAGGAGAAGGCCGCTTAATTTTTCTACTTCACAATTTAACAAACCTAAACGTCATATGTTATGAAAGAAGTATTTAAAAATGCCCCAGAATCCCATGCAGTAATAGCAGATAACTTCAGGCAGATAACAATGAGCAAATGCATATGGACAGAGGCAGTTAAAACGAACTGACAAAATCATTTGCATTTTTTGACAAAACACTTCAGAAGTTTAACACAAAACAACTTAAGTTTCATTTTAAATGTTCATTTGTTTGCCAAAGGCACATTTTACACAAGCCATTTATGTATTTAAAGACAATACGTAGCTTTGCAAAAATAGCTACTATGGCTAAATTTGACATGAAATAAAGGGCTGAAATCATTCAAGTACAAAGATTTCGTAACTTTTTTTTTTTTAAGAAAACGAAACATATTAGCATAGCAGGTGTCTCTCTATCCTTCCTGTCAGCAGGCGTTACACTGCCTTTGTGCACTGATGGGCATGCTTGAAGAGGTCATAAAAGAGAAAGGACACCAGAAAAAAAAGGGGAGGGTGGGGGGAGGGAATATCTGAGCGCAGCACAGAACAAGCCCAAGTGCTGACTCACACTGTAACCACACCGAGCGGAAAACTAGGCCACCGCGGAGAAAACGATGGGAAGTCTGGAACGCTCACTGCCTTCAGTAACGTGCAAAATTTCTATTTGATAAAACAGCTTACAAAAGGAGGAGTCCCAGCTTTCAAGCAACACCCTTCATTGGGAAATCTTCTGGAACGTATTGCAGCGGGCCGGGCAGAGGAGCAGGGTGGCAGCCCCCCTCCTCGCCACCCACCCTCCCACGATGGCATCGGCGTCCCCAGGCAGCCACCACGGCTGCTCCTGCCGCTCGGGGGGACCATCGCTGGAGATCTCAGCTCAGAGGCTCTGAACACTGACGGTGCACTGGCGATAATACCTGCCTCCCCGACTCCCAGTGTCTTTTTAGCTGACTATTATTCTGTACTAATCAAGTAAAGCAGACTAATAACTTTCCTATTCAGACATAATTCATTATCCTTATTTACCCGAGCTGGCAAAATTTAGAAAGATTATTCCTTCCAGCCTTTTTAATTACCAAAACTCTACTTGCTTTAAAATACCATAGTCTCCCTTGAGTATTCAGCAGAGCTGAAGATCACCATGGCAATAAGAAAATGGTGCCAATGTTATCTTGGCACTGACTGTCTACAGATCTCAGGAGACTTAGCACAGGAGAAAATTGAGCTCATGTAAAAGCAGGAACGAACTCTCTCTAATGATTTTAATATACCTTTTGTTTTCGCTAATTTGATGTTAAAGAAGTTGAATAAAAAACCCCAAGACTTAGAAGCATACGTTTTCCTCAACAGACAAACAAAATAGCTAATGAGTTCACTATTTCATGGTGAAATCCACTTCACTTACACAAACAAAAGCAATGTTCTACAGTTAGTAGCTGGATATGTGTGAAAGTGTCGCCAAAGCATTGAAGGAAAGAAAAACAACCCAGATGAAAACAAAGTCTGAGAAAAAAAAAAAAAATATCTGGAGTTCTTCAGATCCCTTTAGATCTCAGATTGAGGCGATGAAGCTTTTTCACAATCACAACATGCAGAAACCGTGAGTTCTGCTGCCCGTCTTTGAGGTGTGGGTTTGTTTGCTTTTTCCCTTCCCCGCACCTCCCCCCCCGCCCCAGCTTCCCTAAACTGTGTCAAGGAGTCAAGAGATACCTTTTATGAGGATTATATCAGGAATGTAACACATGATACAATCACACAAAACCTGTCAGCAGTACAAATGAGAAGGACATGTACGGCAGGACTGCGCCGAACTTTTAAACTAGCTTGTCTGTAACAAGCCAATGCAGCACGGGAGCATCTCCCGAAGGCCAAGCACCACACAAACAGTGACAACATATACCAGAAGAAACTGCTACTAAACCAGCAGGTCAAGATAATAAACCAAGAGCACCTTCCCCTCAAATTTACTGTAGTGCCAGTCCAACGGCAGGTTTTCTTTTTTTACGGTATCAAACCAGCCACTGATACATTATGTTCTTTTGTAGCCAGCAAGCAGAACAGAGAGGGAAAACAGACTACATATTATCCCAGCGCCTACACACACAAAAGGACAAACTAATTCTGTACTAGTTGAAAGATGTGTTCAAAATTTCAATGAAGAATGAAAATGCTATATTGCAAACACCAAAAGAGGGATTTAACTCCATATAGTGCTGAGTGGGATAATCACTCCGAATTAGGAGACTTCACTGTGAAAAGAAAATGCCAATGCCCTCATTTCTCGTTTTATAGATCTGGTTTCTAATTTGCATGTACCACACTTCCCATATATACACAGAATAATTTTGGAAATGGTTAATACAAACTCGTGCTGACTATTTTTTTTTTTTTTAGTAAATGGAACATATCAGAATATTGTTTTACAGTGATGCATTAGTTGCAGCCGTCCTTCTGCTTAAGATGTATTTTGGGGCAGCACGGAGAAAGATGACAGCGGAGGGTGGGGGAACCAACAGTGACTCTTCCACTTCCCGCGTTCTGATGGTCAGAACGTTGGCATCAAGCGCATAAAAACCACATGTAATGCCTGGCTTTTACAGCGTCACAAGTGTCTAGGATATTCAAATCTTCCATTTCTATCAGATACGTGCTTCAGTCAGTGTCATTTGCATCTCTCACAAATGCCAGAGCTACCAGGGTACAAATTCATTCACAAATTAAACTGAATGCTTTAATTCAAAGAGCAGACATTCTGATGCAGATCGGCTTTTTGTTAATGGAGATGAAATGTTCTTTTTTTATCAGAAGGCAGGGAAGTAATAAATATTAAAAAAAACTCTACATGAGCCACCACACAAAATTATTGATGTCTGGATAGCTCTGGTTTCATACAGAGGTATTGCAAACACATTGTACAAAACCTGCAGTTTAGTACAGGTTTGAAATACAAGGCCAAGATTGCATAGAAAGCATTCCTACTTCGCCAAAAGGATATTGCCTTTCATAGCCTTAAATTAATTCGGATCATCGTGAGTAACACCACCAGTGAGGTCGAAAAAGGCTCACTGCTTATGCAAGCTCATGAGAACGTTTCAGCAAGAAATATAACAAGGTGCACTTGGGATGAGTGTGGCTGGTAAAGGCAACAACCCTAATGTTCCTGTAACAAAAAATGTGATATCCTGATAAAAATTATTGGAGTTTGACATGGAAAAACACGAACAGAGACTGTTGTCCTTTGCCATGCCAGCCTTAACTATCTAAAAGGTCCAATCTCACTGTGCCACTAACTTGAAATCAGCAGGACTATGATTCACGCATCCCTGTGAAAGGATGCTTAGCTGCTCACCAACACACAAAAACACCTCAAGAACTAACCATCGCTTCCTATTTAATAATAAAATTATATATGGACTGGCTATTTTCCGCCCTCAAAATGTACGCATTTCAAATAAACATCCCTGGAAGAAGATCTCTCTTGAACTTTTCAGGATGGACTCCAACTAATGAGTTTGCCACGGCAGTTCCCACCGTGCGGGGCGGGAGGCAGGAGGAGAACGTCGCCTTTCAGACTGCCGGGCCTCCTGACAGCTGCTTAGCAGACGTTTTCTGAAAAGTAACGGAACTATCTGCTGGATTACAGTCAGAACAAAGCTAATCCTGACTCAATTAGCTTCTTGGCTTTTCCCCCATGTGGTATGCCAGTATCAGAAAATTGCAAGAAAGAATTAATTAATTTACAGTTATTTTTAGATACTAAGCTCAACCTTTCAGGTTACTTGCCTTCCCGTAACAAGGCTCTATCCTTCCCAAATTAGTTCCTTAAAAAAAAAAAAGTTATTTCAGATGTGACCAAGACAAAACCTGTGATCCAAACAAGAACAGACCATCTTGCTTAGCTTAAATGCCCTATGCAGAGAAAATTACTCATCCAAGCACAGACAAAAGGGCAGAATCTGGCTCTTGAAATATAAATGGATGCTCCAGGTTATAGTCCTCTGTGCGTGGCACTCGTGCATTTTAGTTCTCGATTCTTCATTCAAACCCATACAACAGAAACCATACTTGGAAAGGCAATTTTTGCCATTTGAATAAAAGAACTAATTAGTATCAGAAGTACACAGAAGAATAATGGTAGCTGTAGAAAGCTCCTTCTGACAGTCAAGGCTTCTTTTGGTTTGAAAGAACTAGACTACTTTTTTAGACTTCAATCTTCCTTTTGAGCCGAATTCAAGTAAAACAGAAGTTTTACCGAGTCCAGAGAGGATCAGATTTAATTCAAAAGAACAATTACTAAGTAGAGTCAATGATCTTCAATGCTCAGGTATACTATTTTACTTTACTACATTATGGAAACTAGACTGAAACCTTTCTCCTAAATTATTAGCCCAGGGTTTAAAAACTGACCACTAAACCTGCATGCAAGTTTTTCATTCATGACTATGCAATTCTTTACCTCTATGTTTAGCTACTGCCACCTACCCTGAGTGTTTCCCCTAAGCATTGCGTTTTTGTTTTACAGATTAAAATGAAAATACTGCACACTTTATTAGGTTTGGCTCTCTTATAATTACATTTGGGATAAGAGACCAATGTTGTTTGTCAATGTAAAATGCAGCTCTTTGGCACAAACATTTTATTTGCTTGTTGCTTCTCCTTCCACCTCTCTGGCATATGTCAAATGTTTAAACAATATGATCTTGATGGCAGATTAATGTTACTACTTAACATACAAGGTCGGCTTTCCAATGCAAAAAGCGAACTGAGAAAACGTAATTGTTTTAAAGCATTTTAAAAAAAAATTAGTTTCAGTTTAATCACAATGTATTTAAATGAAAATAAAACTCAAATTCAAAAAAAACCCCAACAACAAAACCCCCAAGGCATAAATCCGTGCCATCGCTATCCAGTTCACAGTACGTTCCAAAACAGCAGTGAACTGTTTAGTGAACAGCTAAAAAGCGTATGAACAAAAATACAGTAGTGTAGGTTTGAAACAAAGAAGCTGTAATGGTAAGATTCCTGTAAGAAAGACCAGCTAACTCGCTATATTCCTAACAAGCTGTAGCACTGCAAAACACAGCCCAGTATGATTTAAGACCTTGGACACAGGCCCCACAACATCCTTCTTTCTGAACCGGAAAGATATGCATTCAAAGGGTGGACTGTTCGGTGGATGAGGAATTGGTTGAATGGCCACATCCAGAGGGTAGTGGTCAACGGCTCAATGTCCAGATGGAGATGGGGGATGAGTGGTGTCCCTCAGGGGTATGTATTGGGACCAGTGCTGTTTAATATCTTCATCAATGACACGGACAGTGGGATCGAGTGCACCCTCAGCAAGTTTGCAGATGACACCAAGCTGAGTGGTGCAGCTGACACGCCTGAGGCATGTGATGTCATCCTGAGGGACCTGGACAGGGTCAAGAAAGGGGCCCTTGTGAACCACATGCGGTTCAACAAGGCCAAGTGCAAGGTCCTGCACCTGGGTCAGGGAACCTCTGCAGTATCAATACAGGCTGAGGGATGAAGAGACTGAGATCGGCCCCGAGGAGAAGGACTTGGGTGTACTGGCGGATGAGAAGCTGGACATGAGCCAACAGTGCGCGCTTGCAGCCCAGAAGGCCAACCACATCCTGGGCTGCAACAAAAGAAGCGAGGCCAGCAGGTCAAGGGAGGTGATTCTGCCCTTCTACTTCGCTCTGGTGAGACCCCACCTGGAGTACTGTGTCCAGCTCTGAGGCACCCAACCTAGGGAGGACATGGACCTGTTGGAGCAGGTCCAGAGGAGGGCCACAAAAATGATCAGAGGGATGGAGCACCTCTCCTATGAGGACAGGGTGAGAAAGTTGGGGTTGCTCCGCCTGGAGAAGAGAAGGCTCCAGGGAGACCAGTACCTGAAGGGGGCTTATAAGAAATTTGGGGACAAACTTTTCAGCAGGGCCTGTTTTGATGGGACAAAAGATAATGGTTTTAAACTAAAAGAGGGTAGATTTAGACTACGCGTAAGGAAGGATTTTTTTACAATGAGGTTGGTGAAACACTGGCCCAGGCTGCCCAGAGAGGTGGTAGATGCCCCATCCCTAGAAACATTCAAGGTCAGGACGGACAGGGCTCTGAGCAACCTGACCTAGTTGAAGATGTCCCTCCTCATTGCAGGTGGGTCGGACTTGATGACTTTTGAAGGACCCTTCCAACACAGACTCTTCTATGACTCTACGAAATAAGAGTTTCAAATTAAAACTTGGTTGTATCATAGGAAGTCCTCAAACCATATTAGTCTACTGATACACCACAAGCGAGCGTAGCGGCTGAACCACACTGTTAGTTACACAAAACAGCATTAACCAAATGGAGTAAGGCTAAAGGGTCCAAAAATAACAGCAGTTAGACAATTCATGTATTTACTGGTCATTATATTCGAGGAAAAAAAATGTAGTCTTCAAACAGTCATATTTCACTCCATTTATTCTCTCGCGCATGCATTATGCTTTGCACCTGCACAATGTAGAATCCAGCCTTCCTTACTCTTGTGACAGTCATCATGCACATCTCCTTTGTTCACACAAGGATGTGAGCAAAACTCCTGTAACATTGCCCTTCCTTACAATTTTGTCATTAAAATGATTTTTTTTGCAACACCAGTATCGCCAAACCTTATTTATTGACCTCCATCATTTGTACGCTTGAGAGTATACAAATTAATTAGGAACTGTACCAGTACTGACACTGAATTTTTGTTCTAAGTATGTTCTGAAAGGATGAAGCAAAATTCTGAAATTAATACAAAATCCACTAAATACATGTAATATACGCTCCCTCATTCTATCGTTATCATCTAGGTCCTACTGATTAGAACAAAGATTCATTCTGAGATTCAGTAGAAAAAAATTCATTTTCTAAAGTAAGCACATTTCTGTTAGTAACCTCTTATTTCAAATTGCTCATAAGCAAGAAAAAAACCCTTAAAATACTCAGATACTACATCTTTATGTAAGTAGGTTATAATTAGATTATTAACTCAACAATGCACGGATCATACCTTCCCACATATTTCTTCAGCACTTAACACAACCCGACTTTGACCTACTGAGACATACGGACTCTACCCAACGTAAATCAAGAAATGGGTGGTTTCAGCAGGGAAAATAGTTTGCTGACAAATCAGTTGATTTGGTTCCAGCTCTAACACTGACCTACTTTATAACATACTGTAAGGAATTTAAATTTCACTACATTTATAAAAGAGAAGACAACCCATCTATTCCACAATGAAGAATCTGGGTTACCGGTTCCTTATTTTATATTTTAAGTGAGCAGATCACCTAGATGTCACTTTTACGGCGTATGAATTCAGGCCTTCTCTTTCCAACGTTCACAGGAAGGATGCGCCATTGTGATATCCCATTCTGGGAAGTAATGAATGCAGAAAGACAAGGAGCTACCCAATCGCTTTTCTCCAAGATCAAGTATTACCAGTGACAGAAAACAGATCTAAGTGCCTGTCCACCTGTGAGCAAGCACACGTGTTCAACGACTGCAAGGCCCCAACAAACTTAACTGAGGGAATACTGCAAAGATAAATTAATTAATATTTATAGAGCACTCAATCTCAAGTGTTTCCGTAAAGATCTCTCTCTTTTGCTTTCTTGGGTTCTGTTATCAAACATGCAGGTGGCATAAATAAATACCGGTAGAAGGTAAAAAGCTACTCACATGACTATTACTGATTGTGCTTTAAAAAAAAGTAGTCCATTTCTCCTCTACCAGCTCCTTCTCTAGCCCTTACTACCCGCACGCAAGATCATACCTAATCATAATAAAGTGAACTGTTGCTGACACGCCTGAGGCATGTGATGTCATCCTGTGGTATGAACCAAATGCTATGGTAGAACCAAACACAAACGTTGAAGAAAATAAAAGAAAAAGCAGTTAGGAAGACTCCAATCCTTACAAGTATTTTCTGATTTGTTAAATAAATAAACAATGGTAAAGTAACTGCCTTGAATAACGATCCCTTTTGTTTTTATTTAAAAATAAGAGTATTAGCTAGAAGAATTTAATGAATCAAACTAATCCCAACTCAATATGGTACACACATATCAGATATTGTTTATCTGAAAGGTTACACTGACAAGTCGCTCTCAACTTATCTTGTAATTTCTGTTTGAAATCTTCCCCTTTTTGATCCTGTTCTCAAATCAGAAGCAAGCTGCCTCTAGCACTTGGAATTTAGCTGTCAAATAAATCTCCATTAAACACCTGGGAAAAAACCCGAAATCACAGCAGGTGCTGAACAAGTTACATATTGGCCTCTTTCACTACTGGAGGCAGACAGATCCTCTGTACATGACTTTTTCTACCCCACCTAATAAGTATTAATGCTTCACATTCCTTTCTACTGTGAACTTTTAAGAAATTATTCCTCTAGTAAGACGTACTATTACTGGAGGCAGTTTATACAGATCAAAATAAACAACTACCATTTCACGTACAAAAGTTTCTTACCGCTCACACCACTTGTTTTCCTCTTGCTTGCTTTACATTTCAGTTTACACTTTTCACACAGTACATTCATGAAGGAAGGAATAAGGTGCTTTCATGGTTTTGGAAACCAATCAGAGTATTACAGTATCAGTGCAATTAAATAATTAAAAATATAATGATCTTGACTGAAGAGGTATTTCAATATACCTCTTGGCATAATGATAGCAGTTGAAAGCCCTTCTAGACTGCAGCCTACTTGGCACTTGCTTATTTATCAACTTATTCATTTCTATTCTGTTTACAAAGTGGAAGTAATAAAGGAAATCTCAAGGGGGTTTTGATAGTTTTTTGGGGGGTGGGGGTCTGGTTGAAGGGACTCTCCCTGCATTAAGGAAAAGACTCCCATTGAATGATAAAGGACTCACTGTTACACTATTACAGGAGAGGAATTGCATTAACCCCTGCCCTTCCCCATTGTACTCGCTGCCCACTGGAAACAACAACAGAATTACTAAAATCCCACACTCTCTAATGGGATGGTAATAGGATTCAGAGGCCATTAGGGTAAAGGCAATCCATATTTTACAGTTTAATAAGCTCTTGCTGAAGATGCTGGATCCCCCTTCAAAGCCAACAATTACTGATTTAGTATTAACAAATCCACAACAACTGTCAAGACCGCAGAATGCATTCAAGATGAAGTCAGCAGCTTATGATGACAGACTCTAAAATGTGTGTAGAAAAATGAAACTACCTAAATTGAAATAATTTGTAATTTTACAGTGATACTGGTTATTACTGTCATTTCAGATTTCTTTACATCCAAATGTCATGGTTACTCAAGTTTGCACATAATTCTTGCAGAGTTCTCCGGTGTTTGCTTTAGGAGGCGGGCACTTTTGTCCTGTTTTCTAAGCAGACACCTCTTGTCAAAAAGAAATAAAACAGTGAACGCAGAACTAGAAGAGACCAATTGAGTCATGAAATCACGTCCTCTACAATCATAGATAATCACACAGACAATTTATCAATATTATGATTACCTATAAATGGATTATCTACTAGGCTGTAGATTCAAAAGAACCATCATTCTCAACAGCATGCCCTGAAGTGTAGGGTGTAAAATACGTACTTACTACTTTGCTCACTGTTATCTTAACTATTCTTTAAAAACACCGGTTTACATATTTTGGAAAGGTGAATGTGCTGAGTATTTACTTAGGTCATTTACAGTTACAATCTTATTATCTATATTTTTGCTGTATCCAGTTAATCCACATTCCCTTGTGTGACTGACTGGGGACATAAAGAACAGTTCACAGAAGAACCCATCCGCTCCTTACACTCCTGGAACCAAAACTAGGCCTCGCTTAGATACCCACCATAAGCGCTGCTGGATCTAAACTCCGCCCTTTCCACTATTCTTTTGCTTACATTTGTGATGAGGGGGAAAAAAAAAAAAAACAACGAAGACAGACGCACTTTTTAGAAGTGATAATTCTGAGACTCAGTTTTGCCCCTACAAACATTCATAGAGTTCTTGGTGAGGCAGACAAGAACCACTCTATCTAGAACTACGGACCAGTGCTGTTACTGTACAATCATTTTGTGCCTGAGAGCTCACAATCACAAACACAACAACAGGTAAGCAAAATAAAACACACGGACAAAAATCAACTAAAACCAAAAGCCGACACGTTGATTTCAAACTGAGGAAACTGCTTCTTCACCATTTGTTTTCCATAGCTCTGACAAATGTGCCACATTTTTGAACTTTAATAAGTATCAATTTACGGAGGTAATACTGTTTATATGGGTACATTTAACAGCCTAACTACATTGTTTATACAAAAATATGTATACGTCACTGTAACACAGCCTGACTCCAGAATCAGATTGTTTTTTTAAATTTAGGTAGCGTGGTTAGGCAGCAACTGCAAGCACCTGCAAAGGTGCTAAAAGCGTAACCATAGTGGTGTAAAGAGAGGGCTAAAGCTACAGTAGTACATTTTCCCATGGAAGCATGCCGTAAAAGGACCTATGTTACAGTACAATCAATTATCAAATTGAACAACTATTTGTGTGCTATGGATACATACTCCCAGTTCCATTTTTTAAGAACTACTGCGTTTTCTTTTTGGACTAAAGGTGAAAAACATTTCAGTGGTCGGTGATTTAATGCTTGGTGAGTATGAGTAAGTTTTCGAAGTATTTTGTTTTCTTTTCAGACGTTTGTTACAAAGATGAGGAAAAATAGGACATTAGTAAAAACAAAGAAAGAAAACCCCACATCTAGACAGTACTGAAACCAAACATGCCCAGCAGGTGCCATCATGGAATCACTTCTAGGAATCCACACATAACTGAATTGTTGCTAGCAGAATGCCATCAGATTAATACCGTTTATTATTTATGTGTTCACTATAGTGGACTTACATTCTAGTATCTTTTTGGTCTGATACTGATTAAAAAAAAAAAAATCAGTTCCATAATGTCATGAACCAGTTCATCATTCTCCTCCAGAAAGGATGGAAACTTAAAACAATGTACTCACGTATGTTCCAGAATCAATAAAACTATCAAAACATCTACTTTCTCATTCAGCTAGCTCACATACTTTTGTTGCTCAGAAAAGTCTACGTTGATTTTTTTTCCAATATATAATTCAAAATTCTGCACCCCAATCACAATTTTTGTGAATCAAACAAATAAAGAATACATTAAAACCCCCTCACGCCCCGCTTGCCTGCTCTAATGCAGATCTTCTTGAAAGGACCATATCAGTGATAACTCACAATGCATCTGTAATACCCTTTCCTACCTTTCTTAACTATTCCTTAGCACAGAATCATGGTTGTTTTAATTTTTATGTTAGATCTATGAAAAACCACTAGGAACACAAAACAAAGCAAAAATTAGGATTTGAATCAACTCCTTCAGAGATAAAAGCTCTACCTCTGCTTAGTTTCCCAGAAAACAAAACAAAACAAAATCGAGTCATGGAACGCTAAAAAAAACCCCAAACTTGCCGCTTGTAATAAGAAACTATGAAAATAATTTTTAAAAAGAAAATAGAACCTTCAACCGTAAGTGATGAGTTCATTCAGAAGATTTCGTTTTAGAAGGTGGTGAACAAGGATAAAACAATTAATTTGTTAAGGCTGGCCAAGGCTAACCGAGTAAACATGAAAAGAAAATGTGTTGCCTGCACTGTGGTCCTGATTTGCTCAGTACTTGACATATGCTGTCTCAAAAGACCATTTTAATTTTTATTTCTGTCATTCTAAAAAATCCTCTCAGAAAAGATAGTAAGGCAATGCGATATAATGAACTATAATACAATAATCATGGTTTGGATTTCTGTCAAGTTTCTTAGAACGTAAATGAGCATTTATCAGGAATTTGCCCAAAACAAATAATTTACACTCATTTCCGCAACAAGACAGACGTGATTCTCTTTCATTCAGCTCTTTGTTAACTCTGATTAATTACTTCACTTCCAAATTTCATTAGAAACGTATTCATCTTTTCTAGGTAGCAACAATTGATATGCTGCTTCTCGAATTCTCATATTAGAAAAATGAACATCTGCCCATTCCTTACTTTCTACTGACCTCTAGAGACTGTATGTATATATGTATAGCACATATACATTATTTATGTCCATGTACACATACTAGAGCAATGTCACAATAGATTGACTTTAGAGAAATCTGTATGCAGTATTTGATGTTACAGTTTTTACTCTAATCATGAATTGTTCTTAGAAATATTTTCTTTCCTGTGTTTTCTGGACATGGAGAATCTTTTTTTTTTTTTTTTTTTTCCCCTTTCCTCTCTGTGTCCTTCCAACCCAAACACACCATAGCCTTCTTTATCTGTTGTGTACAGAATTAAGCTACAAGTATGAACATCAATATAAATATTGAGATAATCCAGGTTTCCTTTAAACATGAATACCTGCCAGGGAGGGAGTGCCACAAAATCAGAAGCTCCTAGTTATTGAAAAATAGGCATTATTGTATGTCGGGAGAGAAGACAAGTCTCTCATATCTCAGCATCGACACTTCTGCCCCCCACCAAATGATAACATGTTGCAGCAGCTTCCTCGTCTCCATTTTGCTGCCAGGGAAAGAACTACAAAAGGCTGTGTTGGGTTTGACATTTAGACCAAACAGAAAGGGCTGAAGGAGTTGTATTTGTCAACTAAACCCTATTCAAAATAGACATTAATCCAGTAATAAAGAGAAACGAGGGGAACAGAAAAGACTGTGTTCCTCCATAACAACGTTAGCATAGCTGACACTGCTATGAGCCATTACTTGGTAACACTGTGTGGTCAAGTATACCAAAAAACATTACCACAAATATATACAAAACGAACATGTGAAATTTTAAAGGCACGTCTTCCAAATGAAAATACTTTGTATTATAAGTTTCATATCAAAATGCTCAGAAAATACACAAGGGATTTTCTAATACTGTTAATGTTTGGTAGAGAAAGACTGCTCATAAGATACCTCATATGATTTTATCCTCTGGAATCTCACAGACGAAGATAAGTTTAGGAGAATGGTCTGAAAAAAATGTCCTACTTCAAAAAGTTTTAGCTAAAAAGCTTTTTAGCTTCCCCCCTCCTCCCCCTGCTTTGGGGGGTGAGGGGATAAAGCTTTTTAATGCAACATTTTACACTTATAATCATACCACACATGATAACAATACAAATTTTATTTGATTTGGAATCAGCTATGAGCTACAGGATGCGTTTTATTAAATCAATATAAGCTATAGACAGCAACTGAACTTCGTATCTTTCAAAAATCACATGCATAAAGGCAGAGTAAGAACTGCGCTAGCTAAAAGCATTTTATACAATACAGCTAAAGGAGAACCTACATCCACTATTTCAAGTCACTCAGGAGTTCCTTCAGCATGAATGAGGAAAATATATACATCTGTGTCCTCTCCTTTAGAAGTAACATCCTTAAGGTAACTTCAAAAAGCAGAAATAGGATTTGGTGGTGAAGTTATGTTTCTTCACCTCATATCTAATTTTGATGAAATTATCACAGTGAGGGAACAAATTATATAGATGCATTTGAAACAAGCTTCCCAATTAAGTCATTAAATTCCTGTTTTCTGCAGTATGTTTCCCTACGTACACATCACGGCTTTATATTTCAATAATTTACTGCAAACTCCTAGACACCCATTCTTCCTGTATTCCAATAATGTGAGGTCAGGTATGTATTTTTAAATTTGAAATGGGCTGAAATTAAAATACATACGTTTAGATTTGTGTGTTTGCTTTTACATACGTAAGCATCCATAGACAAACCTAGAAATACAACATTGCTGCTACTGAGAAATGTGGCACTAGACTCAACTGGGGCCAGAATTATTTACCCCATTCAGCTATTCTGAGCTTTTCATAGTGTACTCATAAATAGAATTCCACTCTACAATATGCTTGCTTTTCTCTCCATGACTTTCAGAACCGAGAAATACAAAGATAAAAGTTTATCCCTTAGGGCTATATTGTGTCATAAGCCTTTAAACTGAATTTGCCAATGTTTTCAACAGGGAATTCTCTTTAGAAACTGATGACATATTACCATCTTTTAAACTAAATTACGTACCATTTCATTGAACTGACAAGTCTGAAAGTAAACTGAAGTAGGGAAGGTGCAAGAACATAATTCTGTAATATTCTCTCCCTGGTAACAGTCAGGCTTATTTTTCTGAATGACACAGAACTGTAAAAATGTACAAGTGCTCACGAACTTTTGGCCATGCCCAGCTGAGATGCACAATGTCCAATATCAATCGCTAACTCTCTCTAAAGCCCCAGGAACTTCTAAGCTTGAGCAAAAAATCCCGCAAAAAACTAAACATGATTATTCAATAAATATATACAGCATTGACGTTTCTTAAACCATATTCACGAAAAACAGGAAGTTTTCACTTCTTCCGCGTATCGAGTATGTGAACATTTTTCCGAAGGTTAAGGAATTACCTTAGTACGTACACAGTTGTATTCATGCATAAATTCAGCAATAAATTAAAGACGCAGAACATTAAGGAAAACCCCTACTGGCAGCAGCAAATCTGTATGGGGAAAAAGCCCATCAACCTAAAGCTTGTCAGATTAAAGAAATTTTGGTGCACACATGTGCAAAAACCCATGAAAATACTAAAACTAAGCTACAATAAATAATCTACAACACAAATGACATGGGAGATGACTGTAGAGATCTGCCACACATTTTCCTACCTGCATTTTTTTCCAATTATAAGCAGAAACTGAAATTTCCTTACGCAGTAAGCAGCAAACTAAACAAAGCCATGCTGCTATGTATTATAAAATTCAGTGAAACATAGTAATTTTAGTTCTAGAAACTGCAATCGCTTCTCTAAGAGGTCTTCAACTAATTCTTGTTTTTCCTTTTTTATTTAAGGTACAAACCAGCGGAATGAAGAGAGATCGCGTTTTTATTATGACTAGCCTAAGTTTTGCATGTTTATCCTGCTTTACATGAAAAGCTAGGATTAAAAAAAAACAACAACACAACACACATTGCTGTTTTGAATTTGAAATCAGTTACGGTTGATGATCATCTCCAAAAATAAATATTCCCACAGATAGAGGTCAGTGGTTGCCTGAAATTGCATCAGTTAGCCTCTGTATAGTAGAATCCTCCACTCCTTTGGGACTGCTTCATCATTTTATCACATTAATTAATCAACCAGTAGTTTTAGCGTAGGACATCACAGTTTTCTATCCACCCATTTGCCATCGGTTACTCTACAATTTATTGATCCGAGACTCATCGTAGGATTTCTCTCAGAATTTAAGCACATAAGAAGATGGTAACTCACAATTGTTCATAGCTAGAAAAAAAGTACAAATAAAAAAATAACATACAAATTAAGAAAGAGGTGGGGTTTTTGCTTTTAATTATGTGTTGATCTCGTAAGCTCTTACCGTTCTCAAAGGAAAGCAACTTCACTGCATTGGAATTCTAATTTTGAGGTGCATGCACTTAATTTCTTAATTTGTAATTAAACATTTACATTTTGTGAATGTATTTAAAAAAAACCCACCAGACTTTCAGGGATACTCTTTCAGCCCTTCCTCTGAGAAAACATGCATGTAAAACAATGTTAATGCCAGCGATAAAATGTTAGAACTGGCAAGTAAAAACTAAAAACCTTAAAAAAAGACATACAGTCGTCTCTACACGTGCCTCACTTCAGCACATGGACCCCTTCAGATTTTCACATTGAATAGAACCTAGGATGATGATGTAAAAAATTATTGATCTCATATTATTAAACTACCAACAGCCTGTATAACCATTCGCCTTGAGATTTTTCTTTGGCTTTTGTAATCTCACTGCATTTCTTTTCCTCTAAGAAGTAATCTTTACTTTGCTCTCCAGCAACATCTACTGGAACACCAGTAAAATGCTGCTATTTCTATTAATCACCCATTTAACGTCGAGTAGGGCAGAGTTAGCAAATGCCAAAAGGAGAGATAAATGATCTGCAATTCAGATCCTGCATTCTGGGCTCAAACAGATCAAGTTAACTCGTCTTCAACCTCCTAGTTTTCTGCCATTTCAGAAGGAACAAATTCTTTATGACTAATTCATATCAGAAGTCATTTACCATTTACACTTAGATATGCTTTAAGTCACGAAATATCATTTCAAATACCACGTTACATTCAGGACTTCCATTTTTGTCAGACAAGTTACTCTCCATTTCAGCTTGATCAACATGCGCTTAAACACATCGGAAGCGTGAAAAGAGCTAGGAAGAACGTATAGGAACATTTTGAAAGGTCAAAGAGAGGTGTAATGGCAATCCCAATGCCAAACAATAAACAATAACAAGTTCAGCAAAACTATAGTTAAAAAGTAAAAAGGTCCACTACAAATCACTGCAACATTTAAAAGTTCTTTTGTCTGATTTTAAGGCCTCAGAAAAAAAAATACATGTCCCTTTACAGGAGGATGAATACGTATGATTAACTAGCACTGAAGATCAAGTAGTAGTGCGTGAAGTCCCTCTGCACTGATGGGAGAGGAGGCTTCCCTGGGGGCTCGATCCCATTCAGCTGCGTGGTGGCTTGTCACTGCCTATCTTGTAACATCAGCTCCTGCAAATGTACACAGAAAGCACGGCCACCGGGTTCTGGACGGTACAGGGCTCTGCGCCTTCCTACGGCTGCAGGCAGGATTGGGTCATTAGGGTAAACTTGAATCAAGACAAAAGTTCTCAAGTAAACATACTAATTTCTGTCTGCAGTGTGCTCATTTGTAGGTCTGCAACGCTAAAATCTGCCTATCAAACAATGTTTACTCTAGGACTGCTTATCAAGTTAACTGCTTTCAGAGCCAGTTAATTAGTACTCTACTTTTACAAATCACTGCAATATTATTTGCTTTCCTTTAAATCCCTAATAATGGCCTAACTACCCTTGTCTGCTTTTTCACTTTCCAGTATGACAATGAAATTCAGACCACCACTGTTGCTCAGAATCCCTTCCTTCTATTTAGAGCCTTAGTTTGCCCATACAGAGAGCAACTGTGAAATGTAAGCGCAGAAATGTAGGGAGAGAAAAGGCGGCACCAAAGCCAGCGAAAACCAGAACCAGAAGTCCCAGTAGCTAAATATTCCAGTTGTGAATAAAAAGCACGTATCGGCATGTAACACTCAAAAAGTAATTAAAATTATTTTTGCCTTTGGAGTCCCTGTAGAGCCTCAATGTATTTTTATAGAGAATAAAAGGGCATGTTTCCCCAAACCACAAACACTTGAAGCTATATAATTTTATATTGTCACAAGACTTAAGTTCATAGGCTCTGCCTGATAAATTAGCTCCTCTCAATAACTGTTAAACAGACAGCCCTTTATTGTAATCCAAGTGCACTTGTGGACAGCACTTTCAGAGCTAACTCCATTTGACAACTGACATAAATCCATTATTCTAATTTGGTGATTGCTTTACTAAACACAGATGCAGTTTATGAGTTTTAGTCACGTATTTCATTCGGGATGCCACTTAATCTCAATTTACAAAACATAAACACGAAATAGGTTTTACAGTATGTCTAAAAGGGTATAGCTATTCAGCCGATGAAATGCCAGGCAAACAAACCGTATTCACCTAGACCTAAACTCCATGCTAGATTTTACCTTACCAAATAAATAGTAAATAAGTACAATCAATTTTTAGTTCAGCTCTTGCAACCGAATTGCAGAATGCCAAGCTCCTCGAGGGCTGTAAGACTCAAAAGCTTTTCTTACACTGAGATTTAAGCACTGAATTTAACCTTAAGCAAAGTCCAGCTTTCACAAAAGCTCCTTCTCTGGTTTATTTTGATACAGAGAGAAAAGGGGAAAAAACAATCATTCGGTCTGAATACAGCATCTTCACGAGCCCATTTCTAATTCAATTTATAGCACATACTTTACATCTTAAACAAAAGGAATCTGAGACAACACCGATGCTGCCTCTTGCTGCAGTTGCTTGTCTCAGTTACAAAACGCTGAAAATCTACCGCTCTGACCAAGCCACTCCATAAAACATTCGGATTCAGGCACTTCTTACCTGCCTCAGTTGAAGGCTTCCTTCCCTTGTTAGCAGTATGAAGCATCCTCTAGCCTTCCCAGTCCTCACCACCAGCCTCAAATTGCACCGCTAAGTCCCTTTTTTGCAAGAAAACGCTTATTGAAAGTGATTAGTTTTTGTTGTCCCTTTTAAGTCCCTCCTGCGGGAAAGAGCAGGGGAGCGATGTGACGCCACCTTTTAATCTTTTGCAAGAGTGAAAAGGCAGAAAAGGAGCGCTCGATCAAACTGAGCTTCACACATGACTAAAACTCGCCGGAGAGGCTGCAAGCTCTGGCTAAAGCACCACTAGGCGTAAGTGTAAGAACAGAGAAGAGGGGAGAGTCAATGAAATGTGACAACGTACGTGCATCAAAGACGGGAAAAGAGGGAGAGAACAATAAGAGAGAGATCGAGACAGCAACGAGAGAAAGAGAAAGAATGAGAATGTGAGGGAGAATGAGCATGAAGAAAAGATAGGGGAGTTTTGAAGCAAAGAATTTGCAGAATAAAGCCAAAGTGTCTGGCAGCTTCTGTTTTTATCTCAGTGAGCATGACATACTGCCTCTCTCATTTAGCAACACATTCTTGTCTCTTCCAGGTTTGAAAACTGAGATAATCACAATGTGTGCCTGTTTTCGCCTGATTGGCATACTTGTGTGCAGTATACCTGAGATCCCCCTCAACCATCTTCTACAGACGCATTTATATGCAATTAAGTTCATACATTCATTAGGAAAGACACCTCCCCCCTACTCCCAAAACTCAGGAGCTGCTAATTTCTCCATCAATTTACAATATAGTTTAACTGGCAGATGGAATTCTACTTATAACTACTAACAAACTGCCACCGATAAACAAATGACTGAACAAATGTTTAATGTTGATAACTGAGTTTTCATAGCAACAAAACATATTAGCATTGATAAATCTGTGTTTGAAAAAAAAAGAGCTATTACAGACACTTTCTTCTATTTATCTTGTTATCGCACTAAGATGACAAAATGTGACCCAGAACTAACATTTTTAAAGGAATCCATCCGAGATGTGATCAGATTTCAAATTTTTAAAAAAGCAATTAAAAGCTAAAAAATAAATTTTAAAATTTAATTATTAATTCCTACTCATTTAGAAAAGGTCCCCAACACTAAGTCCTCGTACAAGTAGGGTTCATTTTCATGCGAGATGTGGGTGGTTTGTGGGGGGGGAGGGTTGTTTGGTATTTTATTTGGTTGGTGTTTTTTTCTAACTATATATACCACTTGTAACATTAGGACTGCTTCTGTAATTAGCTTTATTTATACCTTTTACCTTTTCAAGGTAAAGGCAAATAGGCTTTTAGCCACCTGGCAACTGGTCAGCTGGCCAAAAGGCATAATACTTGCCTGCAGAACCAAGACAATCAGTCCATAATCAGACTCGGCTATCACACGGGGATGTACGGTTAAAGAGGGCAGCAGAAATGTAAACAAACCTGAAAAAGAACATATTTTCTCTTTGCTGCAGCATCCTATTTGGGCCTCTCCTTGGATCCTAGCATCTCAGCTCTATTAGGGAAAAGGAAGGGCTATGGCAGTGATGCAAGATTCTGGAACTGTGGACCTAGATCCCAACTGTATGGCATATTCTGAGTTAGCTTATGCAAGTCACCCAGTGCTGTGTTCAGACATCTGAGTCTTAGGGTACCAAGCTAGTTAAAAAAAA
>VYZM01013163.1:109971-169279 GCA_013398915.1 Dromas ardeola | reverse complement strand
AAAAAAAAAAAAAAAAGGAAGTCCCAAGTTCCTGTAAGACGCTCGCTCTGCCTCTACACACTTAACTTAAAATGAGTAACAGAACAATTAGGGAAGAGATCTTTCCTCTCTATTTCCCATTTCATTTTGTATTTTCCCACCCTCATTGGTAAATTGCTTTTCTCATGGCAATCTTGATAAGCAGTTTCCACATATCTTACCATGTACTAGATTATATTCAGGACAACAATCTTCAAAAAACGCAAACACATACGTACCTACTTCTAGAAGTATTTCTTCATTCTCACAGGCTTATCTACAAACTCACAATACAATCAAAACCCTGTATTTACATCCAAGGTCGACAAAACACTTGAAAACATGCATGCAATTTGTTTGTTTTCATGAAAGATACAAGATTGAGTGGCTGAAACTACGCAAAAGCTTACATGCTATACTTAAATAAATTCTTTTCTCCAAGAACTGACCTTGTGTTTGAACTAAAAATGTTTGGACACTGAACTGCTTGAGTCCTGACAGCTCCAGTGAGCAAAGCAAGTTCTTCTCCTACGGAACTAAGTTATTCTCTAAATCGGCCACATTTCCATATGACGGGCTAGGTCTTTGACTAACATGAATGCAAAAGCTGTATTTTACTGCTGGTAAATGTGCTTCCACTTAAGCTTCCTCAAGCAGTACTCCAGTAGCGTACAGGCGCCACACCATAGAACATTACAAAATAACCCGCACAATGAAACGTACTAGTAATGTCATTTTATGCAGAGATATAAATAACCGATCTCCAGCCCATTTTTTTTTATACTTTCACCATTACAAAGGAAACAACTAATCAGAGCTTTCCCTCAATCTTAACCTGAAGAAGCCAAGAAGTTTATTCACAGAAAACCTCTTGATCCCTTACTTCTATACACTACTAGAAATCTGGATCATTCTTCTGTTTGTTTTCAGTCTAGGATTTTCTTCGCCTGCATGCAAACGCATCCTCTATGTCTGTCGCTTGAAACTTGCATAGTAATAGAATCGTGAAGAACATTCCACACGTCGTGTTGTTTCACTGATGCTGAAGCCCCCCAATCCCCTGCCGGGAAAATGCATCACCAGGGTTATCGAGAGCATGGAGCATCATGACAGCAAATTATGGGGAAATAAAGTGGCAAAAGGCTATGAAAGTACTCATGCCTATTAAAGGGACTACTGGCCAGAACTACTCATTGACCACATACCTTTTGGAGCTAAAGGAAAGCCTCTGGCTATGCAAAAGAGCTAATGACCACTTTCTCTTACCAATATCCTTTTGTGTTTTATATCTAGCAAAGACTCTTTATTTGCCAATTATCTAGTTGGATGGCATGAACAAAGAACTCATTTTTCCAGCCTTTTGGTTTTGTTTCTTCTGTTTCAGACCTGAAGAAATGCTGTTTCTGAAAGCATCTATTTTTTTCAGTTATATCAGTTGGTTTAATAAAACATATCACCGTTTTGCCTGCAAACCTTGTTTTAATAATACCTTTGGATCTTTCTCTTACATCCCAACCTCTATGAAAGTAGAGAGGCACTGTGAGGTCCTTCATCCCCCCCAGCCTCCGTTCTCTAGACTGCGATCTGTGCACTCCTCAGAGGCAATACCACAGAGTAGCACAAGGGCTAGAACAGAAGCAGAGCACACAAGAAATTCCCTTGTGTCTTATATTGTCTATACTTAACTTCCCAGCGTCCAACTTCTGACAAGAAATGAAATAGGTGTGGTAGTCACGATCAGACGTGATTTTACTGGTGAGAAGCACAAGCATTAGCTACATGTAACATCCTGGCAGGGTGAAGGAAAACATGAGATGCTATTGGTGGTATGAATTATAAAACCACCTAAATACCACTTTTTGAGCATAACCGTATACATGTGATAGCATCATTATAAATTAAAATTGTTTATGACCTCCATTTGGTCCAAACACTACAACCTTACTCACTATATGCATGGTTGAACCAATTTATCTATGACTGCTGGTGTTACACGATAGAAGAAATAGCCAAGTGTCATGCAAAGGAAACAAAGAGAAAATACCAGCAGAAGCTTCTTCACTAGAAGCAGCTTGTAATTTGGTTCTGAGTCATGCGGATTTCTTAACGGCTACTGAAAATAATCTTTGATTCTTATCATTGTCAACTCAGATATAACTAATACCTAAGTTGTTATTTGTTTGTATAGTTTTCAGTTTTCTCTATTTCATAAAATAATATATTATGAAAACAGTCATTTAATGAATGAACGGAGATCAGTATTTTTGCAAATTTTGCTAGACAGAAGAACAAAAACAAGATATATCAGTATGTTCCTGGTTATTTGAGAATACTGATTTCAAAGGACATGTAACTCCCCCCTCCCTGCATTGTATTTATCTGTGAAACCACAGAGAAATATGCATTAAAATGACATTTCAAAATTCAGACTTCTGTGACACCAAATTGTACTATTGCCTGCTTGGCACATTTCTGTTTAGAGTTTTTGCTCCAACTCTAGCTCCAAATACAGTCACAAAAGCTAAGGCCTTTTAGGACTGTCATCAGTCCGTCAAACAATTCCTGACTTATTTCCCACAGAAGATTTACATTTTTTAAAACTGGTCGCCTTCATCTGTGCCTAAATGGCAGCCAGTTTACGTGAACTCCTGTGCCTCAGCTGACATTAGGCACGGAAAGAATAACTTACCTGCAAGGTACAGGTTTGCCTGCCATGATTTCTTCCTATAAGATGGGCTGAGAGCTCCTTCACGCTGTATAGATACGTTCTGCTTGCAAAGACAAAGGCCGGCATCCAGAAGAAAGCTGTATGGCTCATCACGGATTTTCTTCACTACTAGATAATTTAAGTTCTCTACGTGAAGTACAAATCCACACTGAGTCAATAGAGTATGTAGCTTCACAGAGCGTACCATTTATTTTAGAGTACTGGGCAACACACTTAAAAACCAAACAAAGCCTAGTTTTACTGCCCAGTCCTCTGAATTAATATGCAACATTCATGCCTTAAGTATACCCCTGAGCATTCCGTACTTCTCTGAGCCACAGCTTTGAAGATGTGCTATAGTCCTATGCACTAACTTGACCTATATTCAGGCTGACTTCTATTCAGAGATTATTTCTGCTGTGAATTCAATTCCAGATGCTGTACACATTGCTCTGCTACACCTGCGATACAGATGCCAAAAAGCACAAGGATGCGAACAAATTAAAAGGCCACTGATGTCGTTCCCTAATAACCAGGGCTCATCAAAATACATGCTTTTTTGTGAGCTGATCTTGGCACAAGCATATTTCCTCGATAATTTGGGAACACAGAACCAAATCCAGAAACCTCTTTGAATTATTTGTTGTTATGCCGTGGTCCAAAGACCTGCTGACTTGCCTGGCGCTGAACTTGGTGTGTGCCATGTGCCAAGGATGCCTAAAACTCTTTCAAATGGGAAGGCTTCCCTAAGAAGGGAAAATAGGCCTGCAAGGCACGACCAAAAAATGAAGGGAAAACAAGAAAAGAAAAAGTTATTAAAGAACACAGTTCCAACACAAAAACAGAAAGAGGGCTCTCCATCTCTAACACAAGGCACAGTAGAAGAAACTGAAAACAGGGACAAAAGTCTTACTTTTTAACAGTTGCTCCTGCTTATTCATGTCCTTGATCCACAATTTGTGCACCTAAACTCCAGTTTTCACATTTATAGTGCAAAGGTCTTACAGGATTAGGTCTTACCCTATTAGTAACACATGTAAATTCATTAAATGCTTCAAACCGTTCCATGTAATGATCCAGTGGAATAGTCATACACTGTAACAGAACACCTAAAATTCCACTTATCTCATGGAACAGAATCACAAAGCCCTCCGAGTCTCCTAGGTCAGCTGAAAGACCTCTAGAGAAATCCGAAGACTTCCATTTCTGCACATTCATAACAGACCCACGATGAACAGTTAACTTTACACCAACAGCTACCACAGCGGTGATGATGCAAGAACACTGACGAGACTGCTATACAGGCAATGCCGTAACAACAGCACGTAAAACCAACTGCACAACCCCTACTTGCTGCCTGCATATGTGCGGTCCCACCTATATCATGAGTCAAGAGGTTTTCTTATTAAACAGGTTCATGCTGTATCTACTATGACTCATGCAAATGAGTAGATAAGAAAAAGAGTGGGTAGTTTCAAGAAAGTCTGGTTTACTATCCGTCTGTTGTGGTTCAGAACACAGAGTAAAATTCCACCAAGAAAGCTTGACATGGCACATAAAAGCACCCTTAAAACACCTTTCTTGGCACGCCATCGGCTCGCATCAGCCAGAGGATATTGGTTTTGCTGAACCTTTGGCACGAACCAGAACATCTGTTCCTGTTTCTACCCCGTCACACCACTAACAGAGAAAGCATCACGAAGCAAAAGACTAAAAAAAATTTGGTAAACAAAGTACTGATTAGAATCTTGAGAACAGCAAGAACTTGACATGATTGACTCTTGAGAACTTTAAAAACATAGTATTTTAAGTAAATTGTTAAAAAGTGTCAGAAACGTTCAAAAAAGCATATGTATATTAAAAGTTCTATAAAAAGCAAAGATGACATTACATTAGAAATGATTAAAACTTAAAAATATATATTTAAATTAACGTTTTAGTTTTGGTTTTAAGACAACTGTTTCACAGTTCTGAAACTCAACCAGATCCCATTATGAATAGCAAGATGAGGCTTTTTAGGTATGTTCATTCTCTTAAAAATAGCCCTAATAAAAACAAAGAAAATTTAATCATAACTTTCAATATTTTTTTTTCCTGTATCTTTTTTTCTTTAGAATATACAGATTTTGATTGCACAGAAATTCAATTGAGACTGTGTCATTTCTTCCCCTGAGCTGACTAAAAGCACTGGTGAACTATCTGGCTGTTATTTGAAATGTTCTTCAACTTCATGAAGTCAGAGACATGAGAGCAAAAGCTTTCCAGTAAACACTTTCTGACAAAGTGAAAAAAGTAGTTAACAAAAAAGGAAGTGTTAACTATTTTTACCTTTAATATTTTTCAGCCAACCAGTTTATTACAGCCATTGTCATTTTTGACATTCTCTCTCCTGTGACAATCACAGAAGCAATTCAAAACTTTACTTATCAGCCAACTCTCTTTTACAATAATCTGATTCTTACTTGTGAAATCTGGAATAAAACGGTACAATTTCAGAGGCTGAACACCTAAAAAAACCTCTGGAAGCAGCCAGGAATAGATAGAAACTATGCAATGCAATATGACGGAGTCACCACACGCATTTCCTGGAAATGTGCTTGTCTTAATGCACAACACCAAAACCATGACATTTAAGGGGTCCAATCTTGGAAAAAAACCCAGAGGGACTAGCTTATAAATGCTCAAATTATTCAATAACCTCCACTTCCTCTTTCCTTCAACCTCCTGGTGTCTATTTTTAGGGCTTTTTAAAATACACTTCCTCTCTCTGTGACTCAGTACCCCTACCTATGAAGAGAATAGAGAGCTAACAGCTGGTTTGTAAGGGTACTTTGAAAACTACTGTTGGAGAGATCAGGGAGGGGTATCAACAGATGAAAAAAAAAAAAAAAAATAAAGGCCAGAACTTTTTTAGCCTTCCCCCCCGCCTCATACCCCATTTTTCTCCATTAAAACTATACTTACTGAACCCGATGAGAAAATGTTTGGATCCCTGATGGAATTTTATATAACCTGACTCCTTATTCATGATAGATTTTCTGCTGATTACGGTTTCAAAGTAACTATAATAATGTAAAGAAATACTATGCTAATGTGGTTTTTTTTTTCGTATAAAGGATATGACTGCAGTCATACAATGCATAAGTCATAAAGGATGTTTTCAACATTCTGTGGCCCTGCTTATCTCTATCGTATCACCTAGTTTTTGTCTCAACTCTAACAGATTTTCTGTTAACTAAATTCACAGAGCATTAATTGACATCAACCGATACACGTTCATGACAGGAAAAAAAAGTGTGAAGAAACATATAGTACTGTGAATTTCATTTTCAAAATGCTTCTCAGTTTTATAAGAATTAGCCAAACCCATTCTATCATCACAGGAAATGTCTGATTCAAGGCCTAAGTAGTTCCGACACATTTTCTAGTATTCACCAGAATGGAAACACTTCTTTATGCTTGTCAAGAAGTCCTTTAAGAGTAAGAAAGGGTGTTATTGAAATACTTTCGACATCTGCTGATGTCTTAAACTCACAAGGCAAAATAAATGTTTATCATAAAGGTAGCAGGAAGGAAATGTTAGTGCGGGATAAGCCACCTGACGCTAAGACACACACGCATTTCTCTTACACGCGCTACTGAAATAATGTCCATGCAACATCAATGCAGCCCCGCGCTGCTGGAGCTAGGCGCCACCCTCAGCCAGCTCTAAATGCCATCAAGTGACCCACCTGTGTTCGGACTGCGCAGAGCACCTCGGGTGAGACCTGGACTGCAGGAGTACCTCCTCACCACCAGCTCTCCTTCCCTCGGCAGTGCCAGGTAGAACTACACCGCCTTGCCTCTCAAAGCAGCTCATGAAATTAGGCAAGCACCAAAGTCCTCTGCTGTGCCACGCTCCGAGCAACCTCTTCTTACCGAGATGAAGTATGCCGAGATGTGACGGAGTGACTTACCTCCGGATAAGGCTAACTGAATGATTGAGCCTGCCAAACTAGAGTTGCATTAATCACTATGTCCATAATGCATTTACAAGTTTTGTTATGATACCCGATATTTCCTAAAACAACAAATAAGGAGGATGTTAGTGCTCAAGCTATTCAGCTACAAACACAACTCTTTGGCCTCCAAACCATTAAAACTGAATTTAAGTTTAACATAGCTAGTATAGGTGGCAGACTGTACAGACGGCTGGGAGGCTGGGCACCTTCATCTCTAACACAACACTCACTGGAACACCACAACTCTTTTAGGACAGGGTCTCTCCGGATAAAAGTGCTTGGGCCAAAAGAAACAAAAGCTCACTCTCAAAGCTCACCCATGACCGGCTGTGCCGGGAAGCCCCCGGCAGCCTCACCACTGCCTCTCCTCTCCCGGCCCTCTGCGCTTTAGCATCGGTCTGAATTCAGTATCTCTTCAAACAGGGAGAAATGGATGGATAAAGAAAGACAGAAAGAAATCCTGAGTTCTGCTTTGGTTGTGGTTTGGGTTTTTTTGGTCTGTTGGGGTTTTTGGTGAGATGGCCATGGCCTTCCCTTGGTGCGCACCCAGCAGCCACACGGGACCCAGCCACGGCAGCAGCTGGGTGCACACCAAGGGAAGGTGGTTGGCCGCCCACAGCCTCCTCACCTCCCACCTGAGGGGAAAGACACCTCCTCACCTGAAAGACAGCGCACCTACGTGTACCTCCCAGGACGGCCCTTCTGAGGAAAGGTGAGGAGAGGGAAGAACGGTATTTGGTATAAACCGACACTGACAACGTCAGAACGGAGAAAGAGCTGCAGAAAGAAGAGAGCAGAGAGATCCTTTGGGTACCAGTCGCGGCCAGGATGTGCGAGGAATACCTGAACAGCTTGGCGGGGCTCACCGATCAAAGAGAGATGCCAAAGGGCTAACACTAATGGCCATTCTGTCTAGCCACAGTCATCAGCGTGACAAGGCTGATGCTGTAGGTGCCTGAAGAAACAGGCCTTTTATTTTCTTAGAAAGCCAGGTAGAGACTGTGGGCTTTGCTCATGCATAAAACCCAAAATTAGCACAACTGATAGCTGCTAGTAATGTGAACAATTAAGGTGCATAGTTTTCACTTTAGATTAACAATTTTAAACACAGGATTCCAGTGAATTTTTAACTACACCGCTGCTGAATGAAAAAAAATTACTTTTTACATGAGTCCAATCAGAACTGAAAGCTTTAAATTACGTTATAATCAACTAAAACCTTATTAAAATTTAGTTGCCCTGTTAGCTACTCAATTACAATTCAGCAAGAACAAGAAAACATTAAAAAGCACACACACACACAAAAAAAAAAGAGTAGGAAATTGAACAACAGAGGGAGACAGGGACATGCAGAATCAGTACGTGTTTCAAAGAACAATATGCAAACATGGAAATGTTTTTGCTCTGGCCACAAAGAGCTCACTCAATATTTGAGTGATTCAGTCTTTAAGCAAAGCAATTAATCGGAATCTTACCTCAGCCAGTTCCCTTATGGCCTCAAAGTACACTGAAATTATTTCCTCAGTTGTATCTTTCATACTTTCGCTTATGCACATCCCAGATTCTAAACATGCTACGTACCATCCACCGCACACTGCTGAGCCTCACGTATACGGGCCATAAGGGACAGGAGCGTGCTCTCTTTACCAGTGCAAACGGACATCACCATTGCATCACCCACATGTTCCCAGGAAAGGATCGTTATTCTAGGTAGTAAAATAAATTAAAAAAAAAAACTCGAACAAGCCTTCCTGGAAAACGCAGAAATGAGAGCCCCGACTGAACTTCCACCTCTCAGTCTGTCTGCACAGGTGACAGATGCCACCTACTCCCATATCAACAGTCACCGAGTGGAAAGGAGGTTGCATCTATTTCCTTTATTAAGTGGATAATGACTCCATATGCTGTCCTGCAGCCAAACAACAAATAAAAATTATAATGTACAGGCCAAATAACTTCCTTGGAATCTAGACACATTATGATGCATAATTCCCTTCTTAATGGTTATAAACAGGCCAGAGCAATATACAAAAATAACATTCTACACAGAAGCATGATTATAATCAACCACATATGACATTTCTGTGCCATTTGGGTTAACTTCCAGCAGCATTTGAATATAGCTTTTCAGTTTTCAGGTAGTATCTTGCTTCAGTAATTTTAATTCAAAGTAGAAAACAACCCTTAAGGTTAAAACTACTAATACAGCTACAGAAGTCATCCCAAATAAAAAAGAAAAAAGTATTTTTTCATTTGCAATAGGGATCCCCAAAAAAACCACAGAGCTACTGCTGACAACTTATTTCTGGTGTGATGACTACACAGTCAAACGTAAACAATAATATTTTTACTGTTCAGACAAGTTACATTGAACTCCTGGAAGTCAGGGTGTTAAAGCACGCAAAATCCATGACTAAACTAGAGCTTTAGAGATCAGATCACATCTCAGTTTGTGATTCACTGCTGGAACTTGGGAAAGACAATTATCTTTGATGTGGTCAATTTTTTTCTGTTTATGTAATGGTGGTAATGATACCTCATAGGACCCATTTAAGGGTTTAATAACTAATGTTTACACAAAATTTTCAAGTTGCTAATTATGATTATTTAGCTAAGTGTTAACCTAATACATATGTAAGAAAACAATATTAATGTATTCCCAAAGATGATTATGATCATAATTACTATTAATGCCACATGCACAAGTGCAAGCGTTCCTCACCTGCCGAGGCACGATGTCTGTGTGGCACGATGGGTGCCCGACAGGAAAGGCATGGCATGGCGCCTACCCAAATTGCTTTGCCCAACTTAAAAGTCATAACGCATGGGAACTAGGAGAGAAACGGAAATGCTGCAAGGGAACTATGCTAGACAGCACAGCTCTGAAATGCCTTAAAAAGCCCAGTTTAGAGTCAGCCTGGATCATTTAGGCTTAGCATTGCGAGTTGTTAGCTCTGCCGTGGGGCAGCAGCAGCTCTGGTGAGGGGAAGGAAAAGCAGCGGGAGCCCCAGCCCAGGGCAGAGCTGCAGCAATCCGGTGCCAGAGGAAGGAGCGAGGAAGTAGCAGGAGTCCTGGTGAGAACAGGAGGACACCGAGAGATCTGGGGAAAGAAACGTCAACGCCACTTTTCTCAGGTAGCGTTTCACCCAGAAAAGACCAGGAACCACTGCGCTTGGCACAGTCCTCCTCAAAATAGAGCAACGTTTTATTCTAGCAAATACGAATACATTAGGGAAGCGAATAATGGAGAAGACTTTAGAAGGCCCCGGGAAAAGAAAAATCCTGTAAACAAGATTGAGCAACAGGTCTTTGAAAGAATCCTTTTGTTCCCAGCACAATGCTCCCAAAATCTGCTTCTTCAGAACAGTATTCATTTAAGAAAAGAAAAAAAAAAAAAAAAAGGAAGAGACAGATAAAGGGAAGCCAAGAAACCATTTTAAGGAAAAAGCACTTTAAAATCATTTTCTTACTCTTAGATATTTTGCACCTATGCCTGGAGGTACATTGCCCACACTCCTAAACACTGCAGCTTCTCGGGCTTCCCTCTTTGCATGGTTTTTACCCTAGCTCAAATAGCATTTCCTAACAGGGCCAGCTCACTTTTGTAGTCAGCAAAAAAATTTCACCAATTGGCCTGCCTGTGGTGAAGGACAACACATCCCATATGGTCTTTCCCGGTGCTGATGGGCAGCCAACCGGTGAAATTATACGTATATACACCTCTTAGGTGCAGCTCGCTGCTCAAACACATGTAATTCCAGCTGTAGGTATCGGTGAGCATTCAGCTGCAGTTAGGAATGAAACGGTCTTCTCAGTGTCCAGTTGGGCAAAAATCCACACCATCTATTTCCCAGAGGAGTTTTCAGCAAGGCCAGCTATCTGCCTTTGGCCACTAGCACCTTCTGCAGAGGTGGGAGGAATGGGAAGAGGAAGCTACAGACTAAGGCTTACGAGGGGGGAGTAAGAGACAAGCCAGGATGACTGGAGCAGCCCAGGACAGAAGGACGTGTGGCTCGGCACTGGGAAGCTGGAGACTTCCAGTGACCCTTCACTCTTACAGGGACTGACTGGCAGTGCTCGCACCACGGGGTATCAGGATCAACTTTCCATTCATTAGCTTACAGCTACGTCAGACCAGAAGAAAGCTTTAACATAATAAGGATCTCCTAACAAACAAAGGGGGACTGCTATGAGCATATCAAAAGCACAGGTTTCATTTTATTAAACAGCTTAGAAAAAACACCTTAATACCTATGCTTCTCGCTCCTATAGTGGACTTTCAGTATAACCCTGAGGCTGTAACGATTATTGTCACCTTTACTAAAGTTTATAGCCGATCTACCTCTGTCCAGAAAAGGCAAGGCTCATGCTTCAGCTTGAGCTGAATAATAAAAATATCAACACTTTAAAATTATCACACATTCAAAGTATTTTATGACTCTTAAAGAACAGACACAATAGCAATAATAAAGAGGAAAAAGAAAATCCTAGTTTTTACAATGGAGACCAAATTTCTTTCTTCCGAACTCCTTGAGAAATCAAAGGCTTGAGAAATCAAACATTAACATTGGCACATTTTTGCTGTGTCTCTTTGAGAAGATCTGCTTCTCTGTCAGTGCCTCCTTCCCCTAAATAGTTAGTCAGCTAGGTAGGCACAAATTCGGGTGAATCTCAAAGGTCTCAAATTCCTGAAAGTCTCACAAAAGCCCTAAGATGAGTACAGTTATTTACATCACTGTAATTAAGTCTTTACTAGAGTAAACTCGTTTCTAAACTCTCCCCAAAACCCTAAACCAGTTTCTGCAGCCTGTTGTACACATAGCTTATTTCTCAAAGCAAAAATAAAATAATTAGCTTTAAGAAAACCCCAAACTGTAATTAGAAGTATGTATTTTGGCTGCAGTCAGTAGTAAGAAATACAACTTATTGTAAAGCAAACTACAATTAAACATATTCATGGCATTCAACATATTAAAATTAGATGACAAATCTAAGATAAAAGTGACATTTTAGTGAATGATCTCCATAGTCTATGTCCCCATATGTTCTCAATGTTCAAATGCTGTCTCTCTGAAAATATCATGCTGACATGGAAGCCCACAGAGATTCCTTTCGGGGCACTTAAAAGTTTTCTATTAAAAACTAATGAAATACAGTGACTTATTGCAATATTTTTATACAATGCTCTTCCCGCTTTGAAACTAAATCCAAAACTACACCATGAATGAACAACATCAGATGCTCCCTGAAGGGCTGTAGTGGTGTGGGTGACACATTCCCCGGCTCCCCAGAGGTGAACTATGTCACATCCTCAGTACTTCCAATCTCACCCGTCTACAAAGCTACTGACTATTCCCAGAGAACAATATCTCATGTTCACACATGCTTTTTATGTGCTATGGGACTAACAAAAGCAAAGCAAAACAAAATCCCATTTTTCAAGCATGCATAAATCAAAACCTAAAAGCAGAAGGCATGTACACAAATAAATTCATCTAAAAAATAATTTAAACAGCTCTAACATTGGACTTGGAGAGTGTCTATCTATTAGAAAACACAGTAACGCACGCAGTCAATTTGGGTTTCACTGACTTTGAGGTAGCAGGCCCACTGACTTTAATGAGGCCAGGATTTCACTATGAATTTAATCAGGGAAAACGGCAGTAGTATTCTTGCACGGATAGGGCAGGGCAGACTGCTACAGGATTGAAAGGGGCACATAAAAGCGTACCGAGTATGTCACCAAGACACACAGGCCATATTTTGATGGAACGAGAATCCAGCACAATGCAGCCCTACATACTGCACTGAAGGCTTTTTTGCTTTGGTCCGTATGAGGATCTATTATTACTGGTTTTCATTAAAATTACACATAATTGTAATTAATAATGTGTTATTATATCCGCCTCTCTGTGAGAAGTAATGAACGTCCTAAATTAAGCAAAGAAACAAACTTGTAGGTTGTTCACACTGATTTGTTGCAGGGAAGTATTTATCATCCTACGGATTGTTTTAAGACAGAAAGGCAGGGCAACATTTTCTAAGTTTTTTTTTACCAAAACTAACATTAGAAGTTTGCTTTTTGTTTGAAACACAAATTAGAAAGCATAGAGTTCTACTTTATTTATTTAAATTTTCAAAAGTAATTATTTAAGCATGTACATTTCCCAGTAGTTCATAGGTAGTACGGATCTGGGGAAGCTGCAGCATAGGTGCAGCTCACTCAACCATATGCTGCTTTCCTTAAGTAACCCATTATACAAAAAAAATAAATATCTTGTGACAGATTGTTTTGACAGCTAAAGAAGATTTAAATTTTTTGAATGCATTTGACTGAAAGGCAAAAAATGTTAGATAGATGTTAATTTAACAGATGTCTAGTTTTGCATCATCAGCCTGAAACAGGCGATTTCTAGCAAGTCTCCTTGCTGTATCACAACATGAAATCCTATGAATTCCATACGGATGTGCCTTTCACAAACTTCAAATGAACCATTCTCATTCAAAGGGAAGTAAAATTGTTGTGAGAAGATGGTACCACCTGGTTGTAATTCTGATCAAGCAAGTAAACACATCCAGGGATAATAAAACTGATACACTATCATTCACATCACAATCTGGAATAAAAGTACGTTATTTGAAACTGTATGTTAAAAGCATTAATTTACATGAGAGAAATAAAACCCATACAGATTCTTGCAAATCTAACTATCATATGGCTGAATATGGACCTAGGATTTTTTTTTTTTTTATTTTGCTTTGCGTATCTTAAATAAAAGTCTTTGTATGTTGAGTATATTGTCGTACTCCATGTATATTTCTGCAAAAAAGTTTTATTCTGTTTTTGTATTGGTTGTAGAAGAAACTGAAATAACTACAGCTTAACTAAAGCTGTTATTGCTTGCGCAGTTACCTACAATCTGAGGAAGCTTTGGAATTCGATCATCATCATAAAAACCACTTTGATGGTTTCATGGCTTCTGTGGGTTATACTGCATAAAAGAAGTTTAACACAGTGAGAAATTTTTCCTAGAAACAGTACAACACAACTGGCTATATCCACTTTGGTCTCACAAGTGGTAGAAACTGTTCTGTGCATTTTTATACTGAATTTGCATATAGTATTATTGGTCCCATTTTACAGAAGAGGAAACAGAAAATAAAGAGATTAAATTACGTGGGAGATCAGAAACTACTTACTATTGGTTTAGAAAAGATCCTAACATTCAACTGACAATGTTGAAAATCTGTTCCTGAAATACGATATGTGTTTGCTAATGCTACCTGGTCTAAATCATGAGGATCAACGATATTTACCCACTTAACAGGAATATTATGAGACAAATCTATTTCACGAAAGGGTACTTAAAATTACACTCTCTGATTTATATACTTATATAAATTGTATTTACCTGTTCTAGTTGTCATCTACGTATCGTGGCAAGCCAACGTGTTTGTGAAATTGAATCCAGATTTAAAATCTGCATTTTTGAAAACAGAAAACATGCTTCCCCAGGAAGCTGCTCCAGACTCTTTATCAAGTTTGTCACTTTTCACTATGAAGACACCCATGATTTCATGACCTTGACTCAGTTCTAACTCTTTTTTTAAGAAGCATTTGGGTTGGATCTTTTCCGTTTTCTGTTAATTGGGAATAGGTCAGATTTTTTGATTAAGAAATAATATGGCAACACATAATTTCTACAAGCTGAATAATATTAATGATAGCTCAAAGAATTCTGGAAGACAAAATAAAATAGTTCACTTCGAAGATTTTTTTCTTCTTTGTTTTAACATAAACAGAGTAGAAAAAAAATCTAAGTACATTCAGATTATTCAAAAACAACTTTCTCAAGAATCAAAATTGAAAAATCGAGTTAAGGAATGAAGTTTTTTTCTCTGGTGAAGCCACACCCTGTAGCGACTTAAAAAAGGTTTTGAAATTTATGGAAATGCTTTTACAGAGTCACTTTTTACAACAGAGAAAGGTTAAAAACACAAGGAGACTATAAGCTAAAAAGTAGGAAATACAGTAAATAAAGAACCCAAAAGAACGGTTTGCCTACGTATCTTAAATATGTTACGTCACTACGTCAAGCACAGAATGTCTGCAGTTTTTTTTTTTGTTTTTTTTTTTTTTTTTTAATATCTTTACAATAGAAAGGAGAAAAATGAAATAAAACATGGAGATGAGGCTTTCCCGCAAATAGTAAATCATCACGGGATATCAAGAATCTGCTTATGATTCATACGTATGATCTGGTCATTGTTGATTTATATACACATCTTTGATTTTTGACCTTGCTAATTAGGCTGTGTGGAAATACCATCAAATGTTTGAGACAGATGTCAAACACCTGCAAATCCTACCATAAATTGATGTTTACAAGCTTGATTCCATCTGCTTAATAGAAATCTTACAAATACTGAAAAACATTACTAATGAAGGTATTCTTTATTATTAGTTTTGGTTTGACTAGTACAATGATTCGACAGTACTGATTATTTTCATCCTGCTTATGATTCTGCTACATAAAACCAATAGGGAACAATAAATCTTTGTATATGTAGCACATCTCATGTTGATCACAAAAAAAAAAAAAAAAAAAAATTGGCTTAAATTAAAACAAACCCCCTTGCTCCTGGATTGACACAAACTAAAAGATGGCATAGAGGAACGGATCAATTGAAGGCATTTCTAGAGATCCTTTGAAGAGAAGATAACAGCCGTGTCTCAGTATCCCTATTACCCATGGGGGGGTTGCTCTTGCATTTTCATTGACATGTCAATTACTTGGAAAGGGAGCAGGAATAAAGCCTAAGGGTGTTGCGTTATAAATTAGGACACTCAAGTTGACAGAGAGATTAGCTCAGTCTTTGAGGAAAGAAGAAAGACAGAGTCCTACAGAATACCCGCTACCAACTGATTCTGCGCTGTTTTAAGTGGTGTTTTAAGACAGACATTCTCCAAAACCATGACAAAATTCTTGTCCTCACAAACGTGCCCTGCTCTGACAAACATGAGGAATTCAAGAGAAATAAGAGTCCCCCCACGTTTAAACAAACACAAAATTAAAACCCACAAGTCAAGAAAAAAAATTATTATGCAACACAAGAAAAGCCCCCTGTGTTGATTTTTCCATATATCTACTAAATTTAAACTAAACACGCTTATATTTAAGAAAAAGTTCAAAATGCTAAAATACATTATGTATTCTCTCTATTGTGTAGCAATTCCTGACCAACTGCAGCCTTAAAAACAAGGGAAAACCTCTAAAAAAAGATTGTTTACCTGAAAGCAGCAGTATACGCTTTAATATTTTAGTAAGGTTCAGAAACTCCTCTTTCTAGTACAGATAATACGGTAGCGAGGACAAGGGACGAGAGAAACAAACCGGAGTTTGCAAAAGGAGGTTGTATTCTCAAATTTGCTTCAAGTCATTTGCCTCCCTCTTCCTCACCGTTCCCATCTGTAACTGGAGATAATGACACTAACCTTTTCTATAGAAACAGTTTGCAACCAACTGATTGCAAGCTGCGTGCAGTAGCTAAGTATCCTTATTGTAAACAGCAGCTGAAATTAGAAAAGTCACAATATATGGAAAACTGCCATTGCGCAAACTGCTTGTGCAGCATTTTGATGATGAAAAAGATGTGCTGATATGCCCCCTTGAGTTCTAAGGAACATCAGCAGACCATACCAGTGTAAATCAGTCCATTTCCAATAATGCTGTTAAGCCATGCATGGAAGCTTCCCTAAAACACACTCATTTTTCCATTTTCATGGATTCAATGCAGAGAAATACCATCTCCTAAATACGCTTTAGTTTTCCAAAGGTCTCTTTTCTAAACTTTTTTCCCGACATTGTTAAGTCCTCACATGGTCTTTATAATCTAAGTGCGGTTTTTCACACCTAAATTTTCATTCACATGTTTAAAAATCTCAGCTGTATTCAGTGACCCACAATTTAGCAATACGCAGTGGTTTTTTGAAAGAGACTAAAACAGAAAGCAACATAAAATAAAAAACTGAAATTGAGAGCTCACTGGTATTGAACACAGGGAATAAATACTTTGCTCAGCAGTATAATGAGTAAGATTTTTAAAAAGCTGACACTTCATCAAACAGTTGACAGTCACTTCTCCTGTTGTATAGCAGGTGACCTATTGATGGCTTTATTAATAAACTTGGGATATAGGTTTAAACCCCATGCAGATCTGGCTGCCTGAACAGACAAAAAATTAAGCGAATCCAGCCTTTATGCTGTTTATTTACATCTGTTTTCCATTCAGCTCCTTCAACAAAACAGACTGCTCAATTTCTCTAATATTTCGGACCCAGATTCTGGAGAGTACGACAAGTTGATATTGTGCAAATATTGCATCATTTGGAGGAAACATTCTGCTGGGGACAGTTAAAACTTCAGTACAAGCCATAGTCACTGAAATGGAAATCAATTTAGTGGAGATCACAGATAAATTGCTTTTTTTTCTATCCATCTAAAAGCTACATTTTGAACCTACATTATCTTTAAAATTAAACTGATAGTAAACAGTTATTGAAAAATGTTTATGAATATGAATTAGAAAGCACCCAGATTCGACAGACAGACATTTCATTTTCAGAAAGTTGAGCAAAAAGGGTAGCATTATCAAATTAAATAGAATCAAGAAGATGAATTCTCCAGACCTCCGGCAATTTTTAATATTTTGTTGCATATTTAAACGGTATACAAGTATTTTATTATTAATATTATTTTCATACATTTCCTACAGTGTGGCTATTTTCAATATCAGGCTCCTGCTTGTATTATTTTAGAGCGAACTTAGAAGTGCTGCCAAGGCCAGGAATGAAAAACTAGCTGGTTTTATCTTCTCCTTCACGTTTGTAATTCTGATGCTGATAGAAGCACAATGCCGTATACTGAGCACTGTCTATGTTTCTAGCTAAAATGCCGTTATCTGCGCTGTGACAAAATTACTCATAAGGTAGATTTTGTTTATGTAGCATTCACGTCTCTCATAAAAGAAAAATGCAAAATAAAGGCCACATAGCTTAATTATTAACTATCATAACAAGAAACTTATCAACATGACATACTTGAACTATAAAACTTCAACATGGTAGAATTCCTATGGCGTTTTGATTATTCCATCCTTAGCTGTACTGTGTGTTCAACTGATTTAGGGTATATTTAGTTACTTATTTTGTAAATAGGAACATTAAAGGTAGTTTTTCACCTGGAAAGTAAGAACAAATCAAATTAATATTACATTCTTTTATGTCTAGTGAATTTACCCGCATCTGCAGAAGTTTCCAAATACTTTTATTTTAAGCTTTCTGGAGCTTGCCTCACTCTTTATCAATACAGCCGTTTTCCCACCCCCAATTATTGGAGCTGAATTTTGCTTTTATTTTAATTCACACAGTTCAGAAAAAAGAAAAAGTTAAAGTTACTGTACCTTAACAAATGTACCTAAAGTGGCACTATTTTTGCATGCATGAAAGCTCAAAGCCTCAACAACTCCCATGAGCGATTACTCTTCTAACACTAATTAGATATTTGCTAATTAGTGTCTGATGTGTGAAATGAAAAACATTTTGAAGCTGAAATGGATAGGGTCTATAAAGATAGCAGCGCTATCCCAATTCCCTTTTTTCTGTTATCATATTTCATAAATATTAATAAGATCACATGATACTACCCCTTCTATAAAATTATCTTTCTGAAAGAAGCCTATTGTTTGGTATAATAGGGCTGTGTCAATATTTTGCATTTACTGTAAAGCACTCAATGGAGGGAAGCGTTTTCTCTCAATGTTAAAGAGATGTCACATTTCATGCATCACTTTTATGCTGCATTAACTGGTCCCTCTTTTTAACAGTTTATCTTTATTGCAGTGAAACGAAGAATGCAAAACAGTATTGAGTAATCCTTTACACTTCTGAGTAATCTTGCTAAATTTATCTCATTTCAAACATATCTGGAATAAAACGTAAGTGATGAAACAGTTTCTTCCTTAAGCAGACACTGAGAACATCAAATTAGTGTCTCTGCTGGACATTTCCAGGAAACATTTCAGAATGTTAGGACAGTTAACATGTAATAGTGTCTTGAAAAGTAACATATAATTTTATGATACAGATGTTTGAACAATATCTATCTTTGGTCACGCATAGAAAATTGTTCCAAACTGCCAGGGAGAGTTACCAGTGTCATTTTTTGATACAAAACTATTTACCTATCAGAAAATTAATATTTAGATCCAAGAATGAGTTTCAAAGAAAAAAAATTACTAAGGTGACACAGGTGAGTAACTTCAGATGCGTAAGTTAATTCCGAAGAGGAATACTGAAGTGCTGTTTTATTGTAATTGGTCCCCTGTAAATACTGGCCACATCACGAATGATATCTAATCACAGGATTGATACCAAAATTGTAAAAGGTAGCTAAGCACGAATTGACAAAGGTGACATTGAAACATAAGAATGACTAGATTATCACTTTCCTCAGGCTGACATTTTGTGATTATAATAATACCGATCAAGATGATTAAAACGATAATAAAAGGCAAGTTCTAAGAACCAGAATAAAACAGACACAGGCAAGATAATATACGGCAAGTGAAGCTTCAATTTTGCACTACGCTTTTTCAATGAAATGTCTTTGTTTCAGCTTGAAGTTAGGCAGCCTGTTCTACAATTACAATATGCTTTTCATTTTTCACATTCAACAGAAGAGTAAGTTCTTATTTATCCTGAGAGAGTAATTAATACTTCACAGTAGTTCGATACCTCTATCTAACTTCCATGATTAAAGCATCACAACATCATTCCCACTGATATTCAGGGAAAATTCTGATTTCACTTGAATTTGTTTGCTTATGGATGTAAACATATTAATGTCAACTACAGTAACTATGCCCTTCTCCCTTTAATTACTGTTCCTTCCTTAACAAACATTATGGGTTATCTTCTAGAATACACTGAAATATTTCACGATTTACAATCCTAAAGGTCACTTCTGTAACAGACAATGATAGGGATGCAAAGGAAATCGATACGGTTCCGATGAAGCCTACATAACAAGGGTCACTGTGGTGCACAGAAGTCTAGGACGGAAGACGACTGCTTTTTCTGTGATGACACAGGTAAGCAAGAGCCAACCCAGACAGATGTGCATGACATGATACTTCTTTTTTTTTGGCATTTTGGTAGACCAAACTCAGGAGTTTCAAGGTTCCTATTACATCCTCCCTTACGCACGGCAAACCTTCCTCAGCGTTGCCTTAGGAAGCATTCTCATTCCGTGTCCGCGACAGAAATGACAGAAGTCACCAAAGGCGACTTCACCATGAAGAGCACTGAGTTCCCTCCTTTGCTGGTAAATGCCCATAGTTACTTTACTTCTAGATTTAAGACTCGTTTGGCTGGGGAAGACAGGGTTTGCACTCTCAGCTGCCCACTAACATGAGCCAAAAGTCTTGCAAATAATTAAACTTTTCATTTGTGAGTTCTGCACATACTAACAAGTTGTGCTCTGCTGATATTGTGAAGGAGGGAAAAAGCCACTACTTGTTTGCTTCTTTGATCTGCAAAACAAATGACCAGTTAGAGCCAAATGTCTCACAAACACAGTATTTATGGGACACCTGTTAGGAAGAAAAAAAGTCAAGAAAATTTAGGTACTTAGACAATTGTTTAAATTGTTAGGAAAAAAGAGCCACTCAGCTTTAATAAGTTGCTGTGTTCAGGGAAGTACAAAGGGATACCAAGCACACCTATAATCCAGCTTTTAACTGCTCTGGATACAATGAGGATATCTTTCCAACAAAATACAGAAACCAGTTCTGGTTCAAACACATCACTGCCAGAACTGAAAGGAATCACTGGGCATTTTGAAGTATTATAAAATAACATTAAAAGGTCTGTGCTAGCATATATTTGATGAAAGTTTTGCCAACACATTTAGAGTCCAGTGAGGTCGTGCAGCTGCCTCGGTGAGAAGTCGAGACAGCATGCGATCCAAAGTAAGCATAAGTTGCTATTTCTTGTAGAAATCATTACGGTCCTAAAAAGATTGATCATATGCTCATTGCTAAAATTTACCATCAACAGATTTATCATCAATAGACTAATAGCAACTGCTGTCCTGAAGCAGTCCGTAAGAAACATTTTTACCAGGGATGATCAAGGGACAAATCAGATTTTCCTTCAAGCTACTTTTCTTATGTAAAAACAGGAGAAGTCTTGGAGGGGCAGGAATGTATCTATTTTCAGAGAACATGTAGTTCAAGCAACAAACTCCATTTTTTTTAATAGGTAACTTCAAAGAAAACCTACATCATTGATGTGTAGAATACTAATAATCTGCACCTTCGTGTTATTCTGTTTTTCATCAGTCTTACAAGCTGTTAAAGGTATTTCGTTAATATATTAAAAATATTTAACATTCAGTACCTAATTCTTTTAATTTCAACTGCTTTCTTGACGCTCTTACAGCGCAAACGTATAGGATTACGGTGTAGGGCTAATCAACCTCACTGTACGGTTTAAAAAAAAAAATCCACTAATTAAAATGAATCTTTGATAAGACTTGTTTTGTGAGCCACCATCTATATGCTTCGGAAAAGGCTTGTCTAGTAACTCACAGCAGCGCACCACTTTCTGTGCTATTTCTGCCATATCCTAGCAAAACACTGAATTAACTGAATCTCTAGGAAGGCCCATTTCTTACGCATCACTTATCTCGCAGGGAAGTTCTTCCTAAACATAGAGAAAAATCACAGCAGGAAAAAAAAAAAATCTAGCCTTTACTTAAAATAAAAACAAATTTTTAAAAGTGTTTCTGTTATGAGCAAACATTTATTCATTTAAATGTCTGGAGAAAGAGAAATAGCTGAAGTTTTAAGATAATGAAACTCACTTTCTGTGAAAATGAAATGCTATTATATTGTGTAATAAATGATTGTTTCTGCCTTTTCTCTCTCTTCCACTAACTGAAATTTGACTTTCATTGCCAAAGTTTAATTATTGAACTTTTTATCTAAATAAAAAATGTAGAAGAAGAATTTGTCAGAAGACTGATTTTTTACAGCTGTCAAAGAATAACAGGAACACGTTCTTAGTAGGTATTAAAAGCATTTAATAGCCTTGGATTCAGGTAGCTGCAGATCTTTCTCCACCTTGGTGGAAAACCTGAAAACCCAAGTGCATTTGCATGCTCTCCTAATGTTTCCTGGCACATGGAACCTGCTATTTTTTATCAAATGGATTTTGGTCTTTCACACAATTCCATTGTACTTCGGAACTGTTCAAGTTTCCACATTTTCTTTTTTTTTTCCTTCACAAGTATTTCCAAGTGCATGAGCTTTTATTCAAAGAATTAAAATCTTCAGTGACTATGAAACTTAATGAGCTGAATGTTCTGCTTTAATAGTCCTCCTAATGGATCAAATAGGGAACATGTTAAAAAAAACCAAAAACAAACAAACAAAAAAACAAAAACCGGAAAAAAAAAAAACCAAACCCAAAAAAACCAAAAACAAAACATACCAACAAACCAAACCCCAGCCAAATCTAAACCCCCAAGGACTCCGCAAATGACAGGTAGGAGCTGGCTGATAAGCTGTACAGTAGTATCACCACCAAACCCCACAGAGCCAATATCCACATGCTTTCTTCCACCAGTCCTAAGTAAGTTTTTTGCAAAAAACTTTTGTGCTTCAGAAATTAAACAAATTTCTGTGTCCCCATTATGGCCACAACTGTTTCTAAGACTGATCTCACGCAGTTTAACTCCATGGACCTGCGAGAGTGTTCTATCCTGTCATACTCACGCGGGTGTTTAATGAAGGGTCAATAGTAGGAAATCTTCTGGAGAAAAAGAGAGACTCACATGTATTCACATCGTATTTATATACATGAGTGTACAGGGCATAAAAGCAGTAAAATATTTTAATGTAATTCATTAGTTAATAGGTATTGCTGTAAGGAGTTCAGAAGTTTTATTAAATAGACTCTTCAAGTACGTATAAGATTCCTGGGTTTCATATTTATTTTCACTTTTTTTGTTTGGTTATCCTTCAGAGTAGTATTTGTTAGATAATATTAATCTACAGTGGAACACGGACCTCCTGGGGAGGAGGAGGGGAGCAGCGGTACGAAAAAGCCCCGTGTAACCCATTGCAGAGTGCCGAGGCAATAGCACAGTTCAGGACTTACCGGGTAGCAGGAAACAGGACAGCAAAGGGGACGGGGAGTTCAGTTGCACACTCCTGCTTATGCATTTACCCAGCCCAAGAAAATGGGAGACTGGAATCAACCATAAGGCAGCTGTTGAACGACTAATGTTGACGTACCGTTTCCCTGCAGAACTCGTTGCCACGCTATCACTAAGAGAAAACACCTGAATGCTGAAATCCACTTGATATGGAAACACCAAGCAGAAACAATCACAATCACAGTAATATTACAAAGAACAAAAATGGTAAACTGTATAAGTCTGCATGCTACCACCAATAACTCTCTAAGGTGTAGATTTTTCCACTTAATAATTTACATATTCATAGTTTTTATATAGATATCTTTTGTCATTTGTTAAATATTATTCCTATGACACAATTGCTATCATGACCAGTAGAAAGAGAAGCTTGAGTGGTTGCACTGAACTCCTAACCTAGTGGTAAAATTCCCATAGTAATAAATTGCAAGACAAAGATTGGCCCCTAAACCAGCTGTGTAGACATAGCTATAGATACTAGTTACAAATGGCACAAAGGAGTTGTGGCAGCACAAGGATTATAAAATACAACCGTATTGACATAATGTTTCTCGTAACATGACTGATTTTCCTTTTGTAACTTCAATGTGACAGACGTTGAAAGAGCCACTCAGATGATCAATAGCAATTTGTCATCGCACTTCTGCTATTTCAAACTTACTCTTCCTTGACTGTTTTTTTACATTCACTACACCCAAAGGATTAACCTCAGCCTCTATTCACAAATTATTTGAGTTGAAGAAAACATATACATTCGCTTTCCATATCTGCAAAGATCTGTGAAAAATATTCTTATCACATTGTTATTATTCATGCTATCATCAATGCTATCAGCAGTATAAATAAATGCACGTAGGGAAGACTGAAGCAATGGACAATCCTATCAAAATCAGACAGCAAAGCTCTTGCTGACGTGTCTAATAGCGTAACAGCAGATGCCAGCAGAGGCGGCGCTGACAGCGCCTGTGAAGGCCCGGGGCTTCATGGCAACCCCCAGCACAGGGCTCTGGCCGGCCAGCCGTTGGCTGGGCTTGTCCTGGCCACATGTCTAGTGTCTAATTTGTTTTACTTTTCCTTAGCTTTGTATAGTCGTGTGAAATAATCAGAATTTTAAAAGAAATGGTAATGAGCAGTGGTTAGTCTGAGCAGCGTTTTGCATTTCTGATCCGAGCGAAATGACACAGCGCTGCAGCGCGGGCATGGCTGCAAAGAGAGGGGCACAGGGTGACGTGGGAGACCACCGCACTTCGAACGCTCCAGGGGTCAGTTAAAGAAGGACAGACCTGGGAGGCGGGCAACGCTGTTTTTAAGGGTAACGAAGAAAACAATGCGCAAGCCTATACCACACATGAGACACTGCATATACTGTAAATTCAGAAGTTACACAGAGCTTCAGATCAGTGAAGAAGGAGCAAGACGCAAAAGCATGACAGAAAATTACCAGCAGCCCCAAGCATTCCCTCGAGTGAGCAGGATGGAAAACCATTGACAGCAACATCATGCTCTTCCTAGCGAAAGCCGAGCTCCCCATCAGCAGTGTCACACCCCTCCTGCAACGTGAACGACTGCCCAAAACCTTCCTCCCAGACCGAACTCCACAGCCTCGGGACCCAGGGGCAGCGGCAGTGTAGCACACTGTGAGAAAGGAAGGGGTAGATGCTAGACAGTATATGCAACCATTTCAATGGCATTGACATTCTTGAGATTTTTCCTGTAATAGCTTTCTCCCCTCTCCCTTTCCCTCTTTTTCTGTAATACCTACATCTGGCCTAACAGTAATTTTTGGTTAGCCTGTTATGATTTCAATTACTTTAACAATAAATTCTTGACTTTACATACAGTTGTGCTTCTTTTTTGTCCTTAACAAAGACCTGGACGATAAAAACGAGGCGCTAACCTGCATTTAAGGCTAGGTCCCCAGTTCTCCAGCGGAACTGGGAGCTTTAACCCAAACAGAAGATCCAAATCATCTTATGCTTCTATAAGAGAAGGAGACAAAAGCAGCATGTATTCTTTCAATTATTCATGTTCAAAATCCATATAGATTTTGTTTTGAAAGGCTAACAGTGTGATTAAAGAACAGAAGGAAAACATATGTCTAAAGAAGCACTGTTAAAAAAATACTTTAGAAAAATGTTTCATTGCATAAAAAAAACCCTCTAACTTCAGGAGCTATTTAGCTAGATATTTGCGCACAACCAACAGGAAAAAAAAATGACTGAGTCACTCCAAATGAGTGCGAATTGGCAGGTCTGCGGAGCTCAGCACTATCTCTGTTGCCAAGTGTCATGCTTCATACAGAAGACTCACGCATCAGGTGTCCATGTCACACTTTTATTTCACTCTGCATAAATCTCACACAGAGATATCTTGACAAGGTTTGTTTTATGCCAACACAAGTACTCCATAAGCATTGCTCTGATGGGAGCTGGGAAGACCAAGAGCTGGCAGCTAGATCAGCTTAGGTGCAGTTTTGATTCCTCCATCAGATACAGAAGTTACCCAGCAAACTATCGTGCCAGCGGTTGCTGGAGCCTCAGCACCTACCGGTAACGTGCGCTGAATGCCCTGAGAGCCTCAACAACCCCAGCAGTCACAGCTATGCTCTGCTGCACTAGCAAATCGAATACACGTTGACCTTGGTAATACTTCTGCTTTTAGGCTCTGGAGAAAACTTCTTTGTTTTTGTCAAATGAATGATATAATGAAACCTGTCATGTGGCAAACCACATTCAAACAGATTTTAGTATGTCATGTAACTGGTATTTTATGATTTATTCTATTTGGTGTTTTAAGTTCACTCTCTTCTACAACATTCACATATTTTGTTTAATTCTGTCTATATTTTATTCTATTTTGTCACATCTGATTAACCTCTATTTGAAACCCTAACTTAGCATTAGCACACTGGCTCTACTCATGTCTGTTTTGAGCTACATGGATAAATCATGCGCTTGGAGCACTGCCTCGGTAATCAAATTGTCTGCTGAGAGTGCAGTTCCATGCTGTAATTTTTGCTGGTGGTGAACCCCGTGTAAACAGATCCTGCCCTCCTCCTCCCGGCACCCACTCATCCCTGCCCGTCCCGCCAGCTCTCCGCCGCTCAGCACACTCAGCTACTTATGCTGATGAAAGTGGCAAGAGAAGAGGAGACAACTGCCAACGTATTAGCTGAGGATCCGACCTAAACAGAGTAACTGCTCTAGCCTCAAAAAAACCAACACAGAACGCACAGGAAAAAAAAAAACCAAACAACAAAACAAATGAAAAACCCCCAAACTGAGCGTGATTTATAAACTGATCTGGAAATTTCACCTGTGCAGTTTCACCTGCACAACTACAGGCACTGTCGTACGGGGCAGGAGTGAGAAGGTGCACAGAAACTAGGCAGGTGGCTCTGAACTCGGCCTTGCTGGAAGGGATGGTTAGTGCAGACCTCTGCCTGGAGGGCAAGAAGGTGATGGGGGATAACATGCATCTTACAAGTGAAAGTCATGATCCTGTACATTCCCCAAAGATGATAATTACGCTAAAGATTTCTTCCTCTCTAGAGAGGCAATTTCAACTTTGAGCTCAGTTTCTTTTGTGTACTTTGTTCAGTACATATCGTGACATCCACCCATTATTTTACATTGTGTTTGAAGAAATATGGGTATGCACTCTACAGATTATGGAATCTTGGAAATATTCCATGGCAATTTTGCATTTTAATCACATTTCTTCTCCATGTATTGTCCATGAATCTCAACCATTTATTTTTAAAAACATTTTAGATAGACATGCCACATAGGGAAGAAATCCATTCTAAGAATTACTGGAAGCTAACAACTCCACAGCCATCTAAGAGAATGGTTCTTCCCTGCAGTATGTCCTGAGCGATTCAGACCACAGAGCTAAGCTGAGACCTGCTTTACGTGACTCGGGAACCCCCCGCATTAGCACCTCCAGGTCTTTTACTTTAATGCGGTACTGGTTCTCCCTCTGCAGTTGCTGCCACCCTTGATCTTCCCAGTGCTCTGATGCCACACACAATTTGGCTGCTGGCTTACCAAGAGCAATTCTTGTAATAAAATGTGCCCTGCAATCATTTCACTCAGAGAAGGAGGTTTCATCTTGGGAGTAGTTTTCAAAAAGAACAACATTTAGCAGAAAAAGAAAAATTGCTATTCCTTCACGTTATTTTTATGAAAAAATCCCTTGAAGAGTATATGGGGTAAGCAACTAAAGCACGACGCCTTTTTAAGCAGAGGATTCCTTGGAAATTTTGTTCTCCAACAGACAGAAAGTTAAATCTGCCTATGTTACATATCTCCTCCACTTGTACGTTTATGTCCTTATCTCATCTTTTCAACTTACTCCTTTAAAATGCTTTTTAACATCCCTGATTCTTGGACCAACTCAGACAGTGAATTCACTTCCCTGTTAAAAGTGACAGGCGATATCCCGCACTTGAAACTTTCCTAACCTGAAACAAGGTGAACTAATTTAATTAAAGAGGAATGCGCGCTTCTTCATTAAGTATAATAATCCCTTTTTCCTTTTTAGTGACAATTTCTTGACTTCAGTTTCAGCATGCATTCTATTTTCTGTGACAGTGGAAAGCTGGAAGAAGAATAGCCGGTACATTACTATGGTTTTGTTTACCATGTGCGGTAAAATGTTCTTAGATAACACCTCTATTTGTCTGTGACACAGCAGGGAGTAAATGAAAATGTTTATTCTGACCCCTCAGCAGAAAGAACTCCCTTAATCCACTCACTGATGAGATAACACTGTTGGATTACAATAATCAACTTGCAGTATGTCCTCTATTAGGGCACTAAAGATACGGCATTTCATATCCACTGGGAAATGATTCTTCCTTACATAACAGTGACAGGCTTTCGCCCTTTGAGATCACATTTTTCACCCCATGCTGAGCCCTCAAACTGCTGCTGTATCAAATGGCTAATATTAAGCTAAATACTACAATTCTAAAAGCTTGCAACTAAAAGAAAAATTGTTTGCAATGCCCACTATTGATTTAAGTAATGGAATGATAAAGAGACAGATGTTAACAATATACTTAAGCTTCTAAGCATCCTCATAGGGGTAGAGTTACAAAGAACTGCTTGTGAAGGGCTCTTATTTAAATGTAGATACAAATCTCAATCACTTCCTGCCCTAACAAATTTAAAAATTGCTAACACTTTGGGTAAAGCGACTGCTACGTGGATTCCACCACAGTTCAAGACCTGACCATCGCCTAATGTCAGGCAGGAATTCTTCATTTGCTACAGAATTACTGAGTTTTGTCAAAATTCAAATAACGAAGCATGGGGAGGAGGGGAGGGAAGAGGAGAGAATTCAGATAATTCATTCAAACCCGGATTTTTTCCATACGCTTTTCTAAAGGAAATTTTAAGTGTCAAAAAATACATATCTTGTGCTCATTATTAAATGCTAAATACCACAGTGTTTTGAGCTGCCTTGTGGCCATTGTAAAGAAAACAGGTGTTCTGATAGATTATAAAGTGTGAGTCAGAGGATGTGCAGAACAGAATTTTAATGAGGCTGCGAGCACAGAAGTCTGACTAGCCTTTTGAACATGATGCTAAAACACTGAAAGTAGTCTTAAAAGAGACAAGTAGCAGGAACACAACTAAAAAATCCTCATTAATGTACACCAAGTGAACGTGATATAGAAAGTCATTAAGTCGGGTTTTGTAAGGCGCCGGTGGAGCTGATTACCGCGAGGTCTGCGGTAGAGGAGTCAGATGCTCCGGACAAGCCCCTCAGAGGTGGGGTTGGCTGGTTCAAAGGGGGGACTCATCATTTTCACCTTTGGTCTGTCTGACTCCTGCTGCTAAAACATGCAAATTTCTTAATGAGTTGCTTGGCTCTGTGAAGGTCCAGTCTGACATTATACCAACAATAGCAGAAAAATCTTCCCCGAGCACCTAATCCAGCCTCCAGACTCCACGCTCTCCTGTACTAGCAGCAGATGGCACGGAGCCTCTGTGTGGGCTTGCTGACGCCAGCTCGGAGACCTTCCCAAAAGAAGAGCTAAAAGCATCCTTATCACATCAGATAACCGTTCAAATCACTCCTATCATTACATTCACACAGAGCCTCTCCAACAGTTTTAAAAGATTATAAACAAAGACAGCCTGTGATTGACATGTAGGAACAAAGTAATTTTGAAAAAATTAAAAAATTCTTGCAAGCCTGGTATCTCAGGAAAGTTCTTTTTTCTACCTGATAACAAAATTGCTGGCTGAAACCCAAGCACGGGCATTACCGAGGGGTGTACATCTGGGTGGGTGTGAATGAAAAGGACTGGAAGTGGTCTTCCAAACAGACACCACACCAATTGCCCTTGAGATAGTTTTACCCACGTGATCAAACCAAAGGAAAGGATGGAAGAAAAAAAATCACATCTGTGCAGAGTTTAAATGAGCCCTTGCACATATATTCAGTTCTGTGAAAGCATTTGCTTTGATATCCATGGGCTCGAAGTTAAGCATAAATGTAAATACAGGAGTGGATCTTTTAGTAAGAGGACGGCATCAGATCTAAATCCATGTGCAAAACATAGAGAAAGAAGTATTTTGAGCAAAAATATGACATTCGCTTTATATGAATTAACTATTTTCGTATAATTCCATTAGACTGTTAATTAACCACACACTTTATTAAGGTTATTCTCTTCCTACAAATTTCTGTCAAGCACATACTATCAGTATCAGTTCTGTGTTTCTGCAGCTATCTAGTCCATGCTTTGTGAAGCACACAAGTTAAGTGTATGCATTTTTTGCCTCCCACACACTCTTGGACATATGCTGTTTACTTGTTAAACTCCAAAAAGTGAGCATAGAAAATTACTTCTACGCAGAGAGGATTTCTCCAGCTCAGCCTTAGAAGTAACATCCACTTGGGTTTCTGACGTTGGAAGCTAATGAGAAACGACATCACATTAACAGTAGAGGGAGGGGATCATGGAATCACGGGAGCTATTCGTTAGTGCAAAACCTACATTAAAAAAAAAAATCAGGTATAGAAGTCAGAACGAGAGCAGCATAAAGTTCATTATACCACCAATGCACAGTCTCTTTTGATGACAGTGGAGTGAGGATCCACACACTCAAATACAAGTGCAGAGCAGTCAGATCAACTGGGCTGTACTGGTTTTCAATAGAGGGGGACAAGGTTTTGACTATTTTCCTGAAGCAGAGAAGGAAAAAAAGGCCAAGCAATGGGGATACCTCAGAAAAGGTGCGGAAAGTCCAGGAGAGAACTTTCAGGAAGCCTGAGTAAGAAACACCCGTGCGCAAACCTGCCTGCTGCCAGCTTCACTGGCTTGGCTGGCTGTCACCTTCAAGAGACCTGGGCAGTGTGAATGTCCAGAATGCCAGGACAAGGTCTGAAACCCAAAATGTCAAAAGTCGCTTGGAAAATGGGGTCACATGCTATTTGAGGAGGGGTGGGGTAGGTAATTGTGATCTCCTAGTGTCCTTGTGGAAACATGGATGCATAAAAGAGGGTGTGTATATTTGCATGTATGTCAGAATATATATCCTATGGACATACAAATGACAGCTTCAGCTTCCGCATCCACACAAAATACCCTCTAGCAGGGGTAAACCTGGGGGGCATCTCTCAACAGTAGGACTCATAAAACACAGGGCAGGTGCATACGGAATACTCCTAGGAGTGGTTTAATCAGCTCATTAAGCCTTTAACCTTCATACTGCATACTTTCTGTTATTTTCTGGCAGAGTTGTTTTAGTTCTGTTGTTCTTCTGGATAGATGTACATATTTTTAGAACAATGTCAAATTAAATTTCTCCATATTTAGATTATCTTATAAAAACTTTAAGGACATTTCCTGTTCACTTTAATTCTTCTCCCTGCTATTATAGCTTTGAAAAAAATAGATGGAAATAAACTTGATAAAGCCTAACTAAGAAAATCCTGAAGTTGAAAAGAGTGAATTAAAGAAAGAAAAGAAGTAATTGAAAGAGGAAATATGTTGAAATTCCAGTTTGTATCCCAGTAAGCAGTGGAAGAACGTACAACTAAAATGTACGCACCAGCGCCTTAGTAAGTACAAATATAATGAAACTACACGGACTTATACTGAAGTGCCAGCCCACACATAAAATGCCTCTATTATCATTGCTTAAAGCATACATGTAGGTGGTGGGAAAGGTGACTGTGAGTTTTGTTTTCCTTGGCCATATACTCTGATCTTTCTTTAAAAGAAAAAAACCACATCAACAAGAAACTGGAAAAACAAGAGTACGTTGGGATGAATACCTCTAAATTATTCCACACACTCGCCTCTCCCAATCAGGCTCAAAATAATTCATGATGCAGGAAACCTGTGACCTGGACACACTTTCTGCACTAAAAATACAATTTATATGTTTTATTTGCAATGCTCACGAACAATACAACGCATACAGTGGGTACATCTGTATCACAAGTATTCAATCTATAAACTGTCAAGCACCTTTAGCTAATTCTTTAGCACTCCTGATTTCCCCTTCAGTCAACGGAAGATCAGTGGTGCCAAGGATATTCATTCAGCCATGAACGCAAGATCATCTCTGAGCATTTTAAAGAATTTTTCCTCTTAAGAACCTTTTTTATGTATAGTTACGAATTTCTGCACCAAGTGGATACTCGTTAGCACTATACAATCTAGTGCAAAACACATGTTCTAAAAAGATACTAAAGAATAGCTTGAATGGGTATTTTGGTCATCTCAACAACAATTCCTATCTGGATATTCCTGTGGATACTGGACATTTTCAAGGTGTCTATTTACATCCACCCAGACAGAAAATATGAGCATTAGAATTCTATCTTATTCTGATGAAAACAGAAGCAGCTTCATAAATATCTTTCTATCACGGGCTTTATTTTCACTAGGATTTTTTTATTTCAATTTTTAAAATTAATTATACAAATTGAAATGTTACAAGTTTCTTTAGAAGAGTAAGTGTCTCTGATTCCAAACCTGTTTCACCTAACTCCCTGTTACTTACTCTCCAAATCTCTATTAGTATAATCCAGCTAAAGCGTGTGGCCATTGCCATTAAGAACAGATTTCATTGTTTCAATTATGAACAGATGGCTTTCATGCATACTTTTTTTCAGTCTCACATTCAAATGCAAACCTGCTTTAACAACAACTTCTTCCATCTTTCTGTTTTTTAGAGTCAAGGTGAATCGAAGGAAAGAAAGCCCTAACACCAGCTTAATGGAAAACGCGCGCTTGATTGCATCCTTCCTGATCTCAGCAACAACAGTTACCAGTAGTAAAGCCCAGGCTCAGAGCAAGTAAGCGCTGTAAAGTTTTAGCATTAGTGTGCTATAGGCAACGTTTAAGTTACATTTTAATATAACTCTATTGTAAATGCTGCATATTAATCGTTTGCCTACAGAGAGTAGGTAGGAGTTGGACAGTGTTGCCAAAGAAATGTCAGTAAATGAAAACTAAAGTGCTTAAATTTTCGGTTGGAGAACAATATCCCTTCTAATTATTGCACATAAGTTATAGCTTTTGTGTGGTAAATACCTAATAATCAGTAACTGAAAGTTAACCCTTTAGGTTTGAGAATAAACCATTTGAAATATTTCAATGACAATACTAGTGCAATGTCCCTTTAAAATTGAAATGCATGAGGTTTAACAGTTTACACTCTGCCAGTTCCCTAATTCAGTTCAGAATGCTCAGATCTTCAAGGAAATAATCTTGTTATAGCATTTCCATTTCATTCCATAATGTCTTCCATAGCATGTAAAAGAATAATCAAAGGAAAAGGACCATATACATTTGAGTTTGTTTTTTTTTTCAAAGTTGATTCCTTGGCAATAAGCAATGCATGAGCATGTCTATAAATCAACTGCATCAAAGACTTATTCCAGGCAATTATCTAAAGTGAAATGTTTAATTGTCCCAAAGGAAGCTTTAGCTTTTCTTCCCTTCCTTGCTATGATAAAGCTGAATATTGCACAAATACACACCTAATTTCCAATATCAAATTTATCAATCGCTGGTCTTGTAAAAAACAGTATACCCCAAGCCAGAGAGATCAATTGACATGAGAACCGTATTGCCTTTCCTTCATCCACATAAAATAACTGCCTTCCAGCCCAGCTCCCAGCGCTCCAGGTCGGGGCTGTACAGCTCAGCTGGGAAAGAAAGGGGAAGCCCACAAGCCTCCCCCTGGACCACAGAGAGGCACATCAGAGCATCACCCGGCCACGCAGGGCATTTTGTCTGGATTTCAATGACTCAGAAAGAGAGGCAGAGGCAAGAGAGTCATTGACATTGCTGCAATAATGGCTACAGACCACTATGCATACTAAGTTCCCTATTCTAGTCACTAACACACTAGATGGTCCACTAAACTTTGCCCTGAAATGAAGGAAAACATACAGTAAGATGTAAAAAAACACCCCTCTCTTTTTTTCTTTTTCCAGACATTTCATTTACAAGCGCAAATAACGTTCAGGGGATTTCCATATTTGAAGTACAGCCAAAATGGGTACAGTAGGAAACAGCTGTAACACAGCCTGTTAGATGTATTCATTTTTGTTTTCTGAGCATCATTCCAGTGGCACAAATGATATTTCCCACATGCCCTCAGCCTACAAAGATGATGATGGAAGCTTCATAAATTACTGATGCATTGCTTGGACATACTTTATCAAATCAATAAATTCTTCATGAAGCAATGGAATGACGTGAAAACTTCCAATAGAGGTTGTATGTAGGTCTTCCTTGGGTAGCTGTTAAAAAGAAAAGCCCCTTTAGAATTGAGATTAAGACGGACCAGCTTCACAGTTAGACAGAGCACTCACACAGCAAAGTAATTAGGAACAACTTCATTATTTTCCAGCACTCTAAAAAGAAGCATGCACAAAAAATCACTAAGAATGACACAGCAAGAATGTAAAAGAAAGAGGAGAATCAAGACTGCAATGGGTAGAGATAAGCCTTGGCTGGGAATGCTGGTGTACAGTAGCACAGACTGCTGTGTCCAACCAGTGTCTTGTGAAAACAGGCCCCTCTCTACCTTCTATCATCCCTCCTGGAAAACTGTCAATTGAGAAAGGAACTGACTTTACAGTACATTAATTAGTGCAAGTTGCTTATTTAGTGACAGCTTCAAGTTCCCACTTGGGTTACAAAAAATACACAAGGTCTGTAAAGCATATACTAACATGTGCTCTAATCTGTCTGTATTGAACGTACAGTTTTTCAGCCCTAGAAAACTCTGAAAAGCAGCACACGAGAAAAAACTCGGAGAGGTACCTATTAAATAAATATTAAAACGTTTTCAAATTATTTCTAGAAAGATCAGCTCTGCCTTCTCTCAATGGATACTAGCATTTAAGTTGTTCGTATTTTCTTTTTTTCTCCTAAACGTCAGGTATTTCCTACTTCTTATTTTCACCTAAATATGCAGGACAAACCTAAACCTGCTGCTCAGATAATCCCGCGTGGCTGATACACACAAGCAAGCTGAAAACAGACTATGTTTTTCTGGAGTGGGTTTACAAACAATATGCCATTTTCAAATAAAAAATCATACAAGAAGCTTTTCTTATGGCAGGGCGAAATAGGAAATGAAATGGTAGCCAAGGTAACCATATCCGAATACCCATAAACTATACCATGAAAGCTGAAGTTCTTCAGCTTTAACAGTAGGCAGCGCAGATTGCAGCGCACTGAAGAGGACGGCTGAGACACCACCACTCAGGAGAAACCCTGGACAGTTTGCACAGAGACATGTAGCTAGAAAATTCTTTGGGACAACAGGCCAGAGATAGGATAAGACAGAGCTACTGAGGCTCTGATCCAGCAAGGTGTCTAAGCATGTGCTCCACTTTCAGAGTGCACAATGGACTACAAAGGGACTGGGGAAATGCTTGAATAAAATGTATGCTTAATTGCTTTGCTAGGCTTGTGGCCTGATTATTAAAGCATCTGGCAACCCTACTGCAAACAAGATGCGTATGTGACTACTCTCAATGGAGCTGAGCAAGTCTGCCAAAGAACGTAGATGTTTTCAGGGTAAGGGCCTCACTTGTTTGCCACAGGCTTTTCCTTGCTACATGCTTATATTAGCATCAGTCAGAAAAATCTTAAAAATCAAACAGAAACACGGTGCTTTGTTTCCAAGAGTATCATTATACACATATTATCATCACTCGTGCAGCTTATATCCATGACAGGGTCCAGTATTTTTCTTTGCTGCAATTACTGTTATCATTCCTGCAATGCCATAAATAGGCCTCACACTTACATTTTTAGTTTTTTTCCTCAGGTTTCTTGGATGTACAATTGCAATATTGAGCTGTTTATGGTTAGTAGATGCTATGAATTCCTCTGTCATTTCCAAGAACCATTTCTTTTAACTACATATCCAGCTCTACCTTAAAATGAACAGATCCACACAGGAGAACTTAATTCCCTAAAATACGCAGTGGGTAGCAGAGACTGATTAGAATATGAAGGAGATCATTTGTAAACCCACCCATAAGCTTGGGATAAATGCCTATTTTAAAAGGCTACTGAAATGGAAGTACTTTAGATGATGGGAGTGAGCAGAAAATCCATTGAGGAAGCAGAGATGCTTGTGGTTAAAGAAAAAAAAGTTGTTTGAAAGTTTGCAGGCTGGAAAAAAGCATTAAAATCAACACTTTTTATAAATAACCAAGTACTTTTTGTTTATAGAGGTATTTGGAGTTCATTATTTCTGAACTACTTATTTCACAAGCAAATTAATACATCATTCAAGCCACTACAAATAAAAATCACGTGTAGAACATATGCTTGGCATATCAAAGTTATTCAGGAGAGTGACAAATAACATTTTTTAATTATTGTTGGCGGGCTGAAACCAGAGAGCCTTGTGCAACTTCCTTTGATCAATACTCTGAGCTGACACAAAGATCAAGGTTAAAATGTGGTCATCACATCTTAATGAGGAACTTGCTTGCAGAAAAACCCCATATGAACCGATCCCGGAGTCTAGCTGCATATTGTCAACATTTTTCTCTAACAATAAGGAAATCTGGAGTTCAAATACCTTTACAGCCATAACAAGGATTAGTACCAGTCTCCTGCAGAAGGACACTAGAAACAGATTTAATGACCAAATCAGCTATTTTTTTTTTTTTTTTTTTTTAAGTGATTCTCCACCAACCTTCATGACAAACACCAACGAGTGTTCGGTGTCAGAAAAGAGATAGGTCTGAGAAATAGAGAAAGGAGGGGAGGAGCTCACTCTGCCCGTGCAAGTCACCCCATAACACTAGTCGTACAAGGCTTTGCCAACATCTTGCTTCTTTTCAAAGAAATGACTAATGTGTGAAATCCCGTATTGTATCTACAAAGCCAGTATGTTGTCCATACATTGCAGGCAACACCTATCCACAGGATAACTGCACACAATCAAGGAGCTCATGATCGTTCTCAAACTATGCACCACAAAAAAACTGACCTCATCATCCTTACAGTGAAACTACCCTACCCATGGAGGAGTCTGGGCAACAGTGACAAACAGACGACTTCCTTAGCCAACTGAAATCAGTGAATGACCTTCCAACTGAAGAACAGACTCTACTTCTCCAGATTGTTAGGATTAACGGTCTATTTTATTGCTTTGTTTTGCAGAAGGAGCTCTGTAGGTTTTCTAGTAGTCATGTGCCCCGAGTACCTACAAACTTGTACGTACACACAGATATCTAATATGTCCCTAGAGTCACACAGAGGAACCTGTTCACTAATGGTTTATGGAATGTGTGGATGGCAAAGCCAGCATCACCCTGTAGCACTTAACATTTAAAAAAAAAAAAACACATGAAAAAAATCTGAGGCAGGCCTGGCCAGTCCTACTGGGTATAAGATACCAGGGTACGTGCCCGAATTTCCTGCTCCTTTGCCACAGAAAGACCTGATGCTGACCAACGTGAAGGCTGGAGACATCCCAAATGACTCATCATTTGTGTCAATTCGAGAAGGTCATATCCAGCCTCCTAAGAAAATACATAGTACAATTCCATACAGATAAAAAAATGAGACAGTCCACTTGCTTGAAGATTCCAGTACATCACATCCTATGCAACACAGAATTCTTTCTTCCTGATGCAAACAGTCAATCCAATAGCATGTTTTGGTTTAGAGACAGAAAAGCGCAGCCAACAAGATCATCTTGAACTGTTTGACAGTTTTTTCCCCCTTCCAAAAGCCTCAGATTGTGAGCATCTATCAAGCTATCCCTTCTAATTTAATTGGGCTGTAGTTCACACTCACAACCAAACAATAAAGTTAGAGTAACGAGTTTCAATCACAGGACTCTAGCAAAGAGTTTAATTTATACAGATAATTAAAATCACCATCTTACTGTCCTTTCCTTGTTCTTGGTACTGTAGTAGAAACTGTAGACAGTGGAACATCATCACCAGTGATCTTCCCATAGTATTAGAAGCTTCTTCAGAGATGAGTAGCAATTTTCCTACTTGCAAGCAGTATCGCGCTTCACTACAGTGAAATAAAACGAGCAGAGCTGACTTCCTTTCTTTATCCCATTTTTTTTTAGAGATCCAATAATACCTTTTCAAAGGGCTTATGGCAACTTGCTATATTTTAATAGCATTTTAGTAATATTAATAATTAAGTAGTGACTTTAAATGTAATAAAAACCATACACATCCTCTGACTGAATGATTAAACAGGTGCAGGCCCCAACTTAAACAAGTTTAACTTGGCGTTTATTATGTTTCTTAATTTAGAATCCAGAGCATGTATAACTTTCAAAACGCTAATTATAAATGTGAAAATAAAGTCTTAAAATGGTTTCAAAGTGTAACATTTTGCACGATTTCTGAATTAACCTAAGCCAATCGCTTCTTCCTCCTAAGAATTAAACAAGAATTCAATTACACAAAACCATTAAATTGGCAGCTTTAAGAGCAACTCTTCTTTTTGCATTTGAATATAAACACTTATCTTAATACCAAGCTAGGCACCGTTAAAATCCCTTGTATTCAAGAGAATCCTTGACTCTTGTTAGATGAAGCAATTTTGCTATCAGGAAATCAGTTGCTTGATTATTTTTATTTATTTATTTATTTTCCAAACTAAATTAGTATTTGCCCAAACACTTCAGATTACATAACGGCTTTATTATGAAATTGCAGCTAGTTGGTTTAGACTTCTTACAATCCCCAGTTCATGTACAACGTCAGGTTTCCATACTTAGAAGTAATCTGAGCAACCAGTACCAGAAGAACCTGGACACAGGATCTTGAATCAAAGAAACTTGAATCTTTAGGCAGCATGTGAGAACAAGAGCAATTACAGGCACTATTCTGCTATACATGTCAATAAAAATACCAAATAATCAGTACATTATCAGTTGCTTCAACTGCTATTCATTTTCATCAGAGTACCTGCTTAGGACCAAGTAACACTAGAATCCCCTCACTGTACAAAGGAGAGACGTATTTAAAAGAAAAGGCAAATAACCATCTGTTGCCCCTTCTTTGCTAAGTGATACTCACTTCAGAAGAGCACCCAACATTTGTACGTACAGAAAATGAAATTAAAAAGCAGCATAACAAGCAACCACTAGCACCTCCCTGTACCAGGACACCTAAACATCCATCACAGCACTTCTAGAGTCACATTGCTACTAGCTGAAGAAGCACATGAAAGGGAGAAGAGCGATACACAGCACTGGTGTCCGTGCTCCTCTCTGCCCTCCTTTTCTGAGAAAGGGCAGAGGTTTATTTAAGAGCAAAATAGCCATGAAAAGTCAAAGCAGAGAAACCCTGAGAAGTAGCAGCGTTAATCGGCCAATGTAAGGCTCGAAGGAAGCCAAAACAATGAGATGTCATGGCCTAACCCCAGCCAGCAACCAGGACCACGCAGCCCCTGTCTCAATTCTCCTTCTATCCTCCCACAGAAGGAGAGAGAGAAAAGGGGAAAAAAAGAGAGAAAAGGGAAAAAACCCCAAAAACTCATGGGTTGAGATAAAGACAGTTTAACAGAACAATAATGGAAAAGGAAAATAACAACAGTAAAGGAATATACAAGATTACTTGTGTTATACAACACCAGTCGCTCTCACCAGCCAGTGAATTGCTTGCTCAGCCCGTCCCAAGCAGAGATCACAGATTCCTGTCCCCAGCCAACCCCTGTTTATATACTGAGCATGACACCTGTGGGACAGCCAGCTTGTTCTGTCTGTGCTCCCTCCCAGAGTCTACAGGAAGCTGAAAAAGCCCTTGACTAATATAAACATCACCTGGCAACAACTAAACCAATATTCATTGCCATTCCTTTCATACCAAAGCTGAAACACAGCAACCACCAGAAAGAAAATTAACTCTATCCAAGCTGAAACCAGGACATGAGGGCAGGAAGAGACAGCTAGAACTGACAGTCAATCAGCTACAGGGCAGAGAGAGCCCCATCAAAATCACAGAAACACTCCTTCAGTGGCAAAAGCTCCCCTTTTTGGCTACCTTTTCAGCTGCTCCAAACAATGGGGTTCCCTCATGCTCCGTAAGAAACAAAAGCAAGAAAGTGTCACAGGGACCTGGCCTGTCTTCCTTCTAGAAAGAATCTTTGCACATTAGTAGATAATTAACACCACCTGCTTATTCCCCTCCAGGCAAGGGAAAGAAGCACCTTGCACCTGAGACTGCTGATTGCTCTTCTCCTCTCCCCCACACACCTGCAACTCTTAAACGGGACCTCTGGTACCAATAACTCATGAAGAAAAGTAGAATACCTATGCCGCTCAATTTCCCTGCCGGAGCAAGTATGGTCACAGCACTTCCCTCCATAAGCAACAATTTATTTTTCTCACTCTTGCATTGTTTTATGTTACGGTGTTGTATTTTTCAATCAGGCCAGATACTACCATTGTTGCAAAAGGTTAATTATATTCTATTTTAATAAGCATCTTGCTTTAATCTCTGCTTGTATGAGATTAAACTCTCAACCTCATCTTCATTCTTTTTTTTTTAACGGGAATACCAGACTGACTGTGGTAGTCATGAATTTTGCTTAACCTTTGTGATAGTTTTTCCAATACATCTTAATTTATTAACTGTTAGTGCAAGTGTTCTGCATGCAGTATCTGTATCTGCAGTGGTCTTAGTGATGAGGGTCTCAGTGATTACCTCAGCCCTCAAAAGCTTGGTGTGAGGACTTGCCCTTGCACAGCCTGCGAGTCAGAAACCACAGGCTCCGTACAAAGCACGCTGGAGTAACCAGGGGACAGCAGTGAGGTGCGTGTGATTTCTCATACTGTGGTTTTAAGACAAGCTTCATATTCTGGAAGCAAAAAAAGAGAAAAATCAATGATGTGTATTATTTAGATTCTGCACATCTAAGTAGCCGTGATGAATTAACCACAGCAACAATGAACCGCAGGAAAAAAATTCAAGAAATACATTAAACTTTCAAATTTTACATTGCAGCATAACAAACCCCTCAAGTTATACAGTACAATTACTATCGCACTGTTTTGACTGTGCACAGTCAGTTAAATAAGATTAATTTAGCAACTTTTAAATATCAATATGTAATAAACATCTTCATGTATAGGCCATGCTCACTCATTCATGTGCTCTGGAGTGTATTCAAAAATGATTTCTTCAATTAGCTAGGTATAGTGTCTAACGAAGGACCTACTTCTCATTAAGGATTATTTAATCACGTGTGGGGATTGGAAGGCATTTTTGTCTGCTATTTTTCAGTTCTTGATTAATTTAAGAGATGCTTAAAATGTTTTTCAAATGTATTTATTTTCACCCTATAATAATCCCAAAGAATCTGCTCTCTCCCAATGCGTTTTTCTATTACCATCAAGCACAGGAAACATGTGAACATTGTCAGAGATGTGCCGACAGACCTCCCGCTATAGGATTCACTACTCCGAAGCCTGCGACAGGAGAAAGGAAAAAAATAACAGTCCTTACAAAATTACAGAAAAAAAGCGCAAGATAATATCCTGCTGCAGAATTCCACTTTGTCTTATAATACCTTTTAAAAAAAATCTGTAAGCCTCTAATAGTATTATATTTTATTAGGGTTTTGCAACTTAAATCAACACCTTCTAGAAACTAGAACAGTAGCAATATTTGTAGTTTTACTTGCAACTCATTATTAGCTCGGTTCCCACCTATTAAAGATAGTATTACAGTAGGTAAGTTGATACTTTTTCAATCATATGTCCTAAAATCCATACAGAAATGGATTACACAACAAAGAGGTCTCTTATAAAATACTGTTTTCACTCTAGACAACACAGACAACGAAGGAGAAATGAAATTTGTAGCTTAAGTACTGGAGTAAAATAAATAAAGCAGTAGATGTCAACATATTAACAACAACTTAATCTCTTGAAAATGAGAAGCGAAATGAAATCACAAAAAATATGCCTGACAGCTATGGTTACAAGTGACACACACAAATCTTGTTTATTGTTCTCTTTCCTTGAGAGCTGGTATTTTATGTATCCCACTGCTTGGGAGTTGATTATGAAAGCAATGCTGGGGTCAAAGATTTGCTTACAACAATTCTTCTGTTTTAATTCCCACAAGAAATGCAGAAATAGGTCACCAGCTCTGTCTAGCTAATTTAGTACGCTAACTTCTATTAGCAGTACACTAAATTCGCCTACAGTACATCACAAGCTGCTGACACTTTCATACATACAAATAATTGCTTTTAAAGAAAGCATTACTTCATCAGTACTAAGTTATGGAGTACTAAGTAATTCGTGAGAAGCTCATCTGAGAAGTCTACCACATGGCAGGGTTTCCCATTCATTTAAATAAAAACAGCTGAAAGGAAAAGTATCACACTCTAAGTATTCCTCTTCCCTCTACTATTATTTCCATATATCACCATGAATACCGAATGAGCTTTAGCAAATGCAGAGACTGACAAACAGCGTTGCTTTTGGTGAGATAAATCCTTCCTTGAACAGCCTCACAACCGCGTTCCTTTTCTGCCTTATCTCCTAGCTCTGTTCTGTGCCTATTCAGACCACTATTTTCTCTGCCGGTCTTCTAAATCCTTTGCCTTTCTCAGCTCACGTTCTTCACTTTCACTTTACTCCCATTACCATTCCTGCTTGTCCATATTTCAGCTTTATTTCTTAGATGGGAGAGCGTGTTACAAACACGTAAGAAAAGGGTCACTGTTATGAACAAATACTAGAAATCAGTACTCGGTACCTGCTGCTCCACTTCAAACGTACCTGTCATACACACATCATTTCAGACCTTGGGCACGAGACATTAAAGTAAATTCACCAACATCAGTGATTTTCCAGGTTCCATACTTCCCATAACTAGACAGCAATGTCATTAACAATAGCGCATTTTCTGTGACATTTTTGCCTGAGTCCTTTTCCCCTAAACTGATAACAAGAATAGAAAACAAATTATATGGTCTATACACTTAAGTGATTTGTAATGGATTCATTTCACACCGAGATGTGGTAAGTAACACCATCCAGCATGCAAAGTCAGTATCGCAGAATTTGTGACTAAATGGGAAAAACAGCTGTACAAAACGCAGGTAAGACATCCAGGAAACCTGCCCGAGCTCTGCCAGTGGCCCTCACTGACGGCCCACACTGGTCAGGCTCCCCAGCGGCCCGGAGCGGCAAAAACCCAAGGCCATTTAGTTACAAAGACATGGCTGTGAAGTGGTTAAACTACAGGCCAGAAGGACTGGGAAAGCTTGAGGGATGGTTGCAGCGGCTGTAATATACTCACTACACTCAAAAAAACCCCAAAACCCACCCAAAAAACCAACCAGCTGTTTCTGAAAGAAGCTCTTACTCCACTTCGCTTTGAAATTTGTTTCTTTGATTTCTCTCAGTAAAGGAAATTAAATTGTCTCTCAAATTGGGAAGAGAGTGTACAGGGTTAAGTCCCGTGCAAATCTATTTTCTTTGCCTCTGAAATCTTGTAGAATCTGAAGAGACAGAAGATGCTTCAGGATCTCTAGTGATCTGATTCCTCAGCTCAGTCCTTATAGATGGTAGGAAAGCCCAGCATTGTTATTTTCATGTGATGGAATAGCCTTTTGAAAGGTAAAATTAAGACACACAACTAGGAATTGCAAAGCAATATTAATCATGCTACAAAATGCCTTATGGTGTAGAAAAAAGGAAAAAAAAAACCAAAGAAGGTATCTGCAAGCGTAACAGAAATCTGAACTAAAGAAATACAGAACTAGCACCCATACAAAAATTACTAGAAATGAAGAAGTCAAGAATTTCAAATAAAATGTCTTGTTCATCAAGATGATGAAGCAGCACCTAGAAAAGTAATGGCCTTAAACTAAAACTGATAGAATAGGGCAGATCTCACTAGGTACACACAACCAGCATACTATAATGGTACTGCACAGTAACCGAAACGTTTCCAGTTCATTTGGGTTATGATTTATTTTCTTGTTGATCACTTAATCCTACTTTTTCTTGCTTTCCCATTGACAGAACTGAGATAAGAGAACTGCAGAATCATCCAGGTTAGGAGGGACCTCCAGGGATTATCTACTCGGGGCTGCTGCCGCGATGAGGTCCAGCACAGCCTGGAGACCAGGCTGCCCTGGGCTTCCTCCACCTGCTTCCCGAGGACCTGCAGCGTCCGAGATTTCCCCAGCCTTTTTTGGGCAACCTTTTCAACATAGGAGAAAATCCTAACCAAACCTAAAGAGAAAATGGTTTCATGTTAACAGATGGTGAAGGGTTTGAGCAGAAGTTGTGAGCCTTAAAAATGTATTTTCAATCTGGTTTATACAAGACTATCTGCACACAGCAAGTAAGTATGTCAATGTATGCAGCCTAGTGCCTCCTACCTAAAGAGCTACCTGAGCTCAAGCGTTCTGCAGTCAGGGTTTCTCAGTGGGATTTTTTACTTTATTTAGGAGGAAAAAGTGAGCAAACAGAATTTTAGGGGGGAAAAAAAAAAAACGAAGTTCAAAATTTATAGTTTTTCCTTGCCTAGACTTTTTCAATCCCCAATTATGATGACTGATAGAAATGGTACGTACAAGAAACTGATACCATTCCTTAAACTGATTCAAGATGACTGCCCCAGTATGTTCCTCTGAAAATTGTGCATAATCCTTGGTCTAAATAAGATACAGTCCCAAATAAAAAACTAACACTGAAATCAAATGACTTTGCGTGTGCCTCCTTTGACCAGACTGAGCAGTTAAGACAAACATTACACGTTTTCATACTTACTGTAACATTAAGAAGGAAGCAATATAAATATTTCTTATATCTCAAATGTTGACACTTGAGAAACACAACGTATAGGTACACAGGATATCGTTATACATGTGGTGCCTCTGCGAAAGGCTGAAGAGATTATTATTTTAGAGTTCTCCAACACTGACCTGCTTAGTTTCTCAACCCTAAAACTGTATTAATCTTATGGTAGCTTTTGCATTTAGCAGAAGACATTTTGGTTCTGTAAAGCTTTGTACACCAAGGGAAGTCAAAGCACTTACAGCACTTTACAGATAGAGAACAACCCTATCCAGGTTTGGGGCAGGAAATTTTTTAGGGACAGGGCTGATGGGTTATCACATACACTGTAATAGAAATCTTCCTCCTTACATGAAGAAGGGAGAACATTGGTTAAATAAGTTTTACACAAGCTTCAAATCACCATGAAAAAAAGGAAAGAAAACACACCAAGGTTCGGTTTTAAATACCACAGTCGTGGTCTATTACGTTGACTAGTATTTTTATCAGGTGGTTACCTTGGATTTGTTTTTTGAAAATGCATTGCTCGAAAAAATCAAGCAAAATTTAATCCTAGTATTACGTTTCTTATTAAAATCCTAGATGGTTCTACACTTGTGGATTACTACAATTTTGAGAAGTGCAGCTAGATTGTAGAAGAAGCTTCATGAACTCCTCAGCAGACAAATCCCTACTTCTAAATATGATACGAACTCCTGCTTAGGAATTCTCGTCACACTGAACCCTCTTTTATTAGAAACTTTATGATTATCAACCTCAGCACAGTTTAAACTGCCTGAATACTTTTCTCACATAAGTATATTAGCTATATTTTACTGTAGCATACTGCACGGGCTCAGCTTCAAATCCTACTCATAACAATTATATTGGCAATAATACAAATGGCACATAATTGGACTTTTTTTTTAAACTGCCAGTCTCACTGCCCCCCCAACTAGCTGAGTTCATGGAAACATTTTCATTATTAAAACCTTTCTTTTTTTACTTTTTTTTTAATTCCTGTTCTCAAATTCCAATAGACACAGGACAGTATTACTACATAGCAAATTAGTGAATCTTTACAAAACTTCTAGTCATACTGAAAAGAAATGGCATGTGTTTAGGTTCAGTCTATCTAACAACACCCACTATATTTGAGAATGTGTTGTTAGAGAATGATGTACTGAATATGTAATTACGTTATTTCACTTTGAATATACAGTCGATACTAACACAAGTTTTTAGTATAGCTAATGAGTGCATGAAATTTTTACGTCATGGAAAAATGTAATAGCTTAAGATTCCTTTTAGGTATGATTTATGATAGAAAGTTAAAATTTCAGGTTTTCTGCATAGATTAAATATAACAAGGATATTGCCTCAAAGATACTGCAACTCCTTTTTCGTAAGAATATTTACTTTGAATAATCATGATCATTTATTATGTACAATCTACTCATCCACTTGCAAATTATAAAATCTATATCAAAATGAGAAACTCAAAATAAAATGCACGTTTTACTTTTGAATGAATTCCGTGAAATAGCTTGTCAAAAAGTATTCATATCCTGACATTTCTATTTCTGTCTATTTAACCGAAAACTGAGTCATCAAACTCAATGTAAACAGTTCTAATTTTACCTAGCTTCACAGTCTACTTAAAGGGCTATAAAAAGATTAGTTGTAAAAAGCAGGAATGATCTTCTAAATACGATCATGGGAAGGAAAACAGTCTCCTATGGCTGGTCATAACCACCAGCAGAACATTTTTACATTACAGCATTGGGCAGACAGAAGCAGCCAAGCAGAAAACGTGGGTAAAAGAACCCTTTTGAAAAAGGAAAGACATAATCTATCTTTAAGGCAACTTGTTTTAGTGAAGTGAATTAGTAGTATCTCTCTTTGAATCCTTTGGGGTTTCTAAAAGATACTGACTTGCCTGATACACAGAATCACCTTAGGTGAGACTCCCTTGCTACACTGCAAACCCAAACGTAGTATCATTCCGGCAGCTCGAGGAAATTAAAAATAAGAAATAAAAACCAAATTGGTCTTAAAACAGAGTGAAATGCAAAATGCAAACAAAAATCACAAACAGGAAAAAGAAAATTCATCACTCAAAAATCTAAGTATTAATCACAAATAAGCGAATTTGATTAATAGTTGGTGGGTTTTCCCGTTGTGGGTTTTTTTCCCCCCAAAAAAATCATGATGGCTTGAGGTACTTTAGGAATATGAACATTCTTAAAACTAAGGTCATTTGCTCCAGTTGTATAAGCTGGGGTTTTTTTCCTCTGCTCCATTAACAATATAATTATTTGTGGAAACTAATCATTAACTTTGTGTATTTGTCACAGCAAGAATCTGAGTCCATTATTTTTGAGGTTTTTTTTAAAGCTCCCCATGATTTTTGACATTTTGGAATGAAATGAGTGAGTGGGAGGGTAATGTGCAGGTGAAGAGCTGTACTGACTTTGCAGAGAGCTCGAAAATAACAGTCCCTAGCACTGCATATGCGGTTGGCAAGGAGCAAGCCCGCAGAGCTGCGCTGCGGGGAGCAACAGCATCCGTCCAGCAGACCTGAAAAAAATGAGCCCGAACACCTGAACTGGCCAAAGGCAATCAAGATTTAAGAAAATAAAATAAAAATAAATCTTTAAAATCTTCAAATTGAAGAAAAACATCTCAAACTTTCAGCAGAGAAAGGGATCCAATCTTCTAAATACCTCTAGAATCTCGGACATTCCCTTTGCGTTTCACGCTGCAGAAGAGTAAAATACACGCAGATTTCCATGAGCCTCAGGGGCTCTGAACACCCACCCTTTCAACGGAGATGACAGACCTAGTGCGGGACCAAGGAGTTAAAGCAAAAGCAAACTCTCAGGGGCAGCACATGAATACCTATGAGAAGTAAGATTTTACAGAAGGGAAATTTAAAAAAAAATAAAATCTATTGATTAATGCAGTACTACAAAATGTACGTATGTATTCTAATACAAAATCAATGGGGCATTTATTATCGTGGCAATTTCCAAAGTTCATTCCATTTGGTTCCTTTGCCATTATTTACGTTTAAGAAACATATGATAGTATTTGTAAACAAGAAAAAGACCATGAAAATAACCTGAAAATACCTCTTGGAGAAGAAACTGGGGAAATTGGAAAAAACCACCTTATGAAACAAGTATTATATTTACAACATAAAGTAACATCTTTATATTAAAGATACATTGGAAAGCTGCAAATAACAGTATCTGAAAGCAAAATAACTGTGAAATTTTTAACTGCACCTACAGTTTCACTGAAACTAAATTCTGATTATTTTTTTTTTATAAACCAGAGTTTGTTTTGACATGTCAAATATAATAGATAATTTCTGAGATGTCACGGAAGTGAAAGAATATTTAGTGTTTGTACTGCAAAAACAATAGCTACAAGAATGAATCACTTGTTCACAATCATGAACTGCTAAATAGAACAGTCTGTGAGATATTTGATAAGTCTCACATGCCTATTTGCCAGAGCCAAAAGCAACACTTGTTATAGTTTTTCTGTCTTCGTTTGTATGTCTAATTTATTCAAGAGACAAGTAGGTGATAAATTATCCATAAACTTAATTTTAGCAACAGAAGATAGAAGGGTTTTTCAGATTACCTGCAGGTGATTTGCTATGGGTAGTTCTCCGTATACCTAACATGCTATCACACGCACTGCTGGCACATCTCCTTGATGAACAGCATCAGTGACACGCAACTAAAATCCACTGACAACGTGAACCCAGAAGAGTAACCTATTTGTGCCACCCTGTTCTGTACATCCATATGTAGAAACGGGCTAAATACAGCAAGGCAGCTGACACCACATCAGTTGTAGGTAACTGCCCAACTTCTCTTTCTATCGTATGCCCCCTTGAGAGAACAGTTTTCTTTTTCATCTTTGAGCAAAACTGGTCCAAGGTACGCTGGTAAATACTATGAGAATCAGAGTATGTGTGCTATACAAAGCAAGAACTAAAGGAGAACATTCAGTGATTTATTGTAATGATGCAGTTAACGCTTTGTACCTGAGATCCTGACACTGCGTGTGGAACGACGCCTGGTCCCACTGTCTTCAGCAGGAGAGTCTCAAGCCCTACCTGTTGCCAAACATGCTTTAAGTAAATGCTGATTTCCTGTGACTACCTACAAGCAAGTCGCTAGAAATTAGCTGCTGCTATTGAGTTTCTGATCATCAAGCAGATTTCCAGCTCCATGACTTGCGTCTGGGTAAAAGTAATGCTCCTGTTGAGTTCCTGTAATACCTGTCTTTTGTAATTCCTGAACAGCTCAAAAAAACCCAAGCCCCATGACGACTTCATTAAAGATTTTTATTGTAGCTGATGATTTGAATCATCAAAACAGTTTTCTCCCATAGAATTTTTTTCAAAAAAAGACAGTATGTATTGTGAAATCAAAGAAAAACTAAGCTCACTTTGAGAACTAGGGCGATTCAGAGCAGTTGCTTGCTTGTCACTTAGGAATGTGATATTCAATGGTATGTACATTGAAGACCTTGAAAAAAATATATTTGTGTTTTTTCCCTCCCATTGTTCCCACACTCAGAAGCACAGAGTCTCACTGACTACAGAAAAAACCCTCTGAGCTTTGATTTACAAACTTTTCCCCTACCAGGGTGATTGATACTGTTCGTATAATCGTATACATCTATTTCACATACTGCACTTTAGATCATTAGCTTCATAAATATTTTCTCTGCCTATGGCACTGATAGGTATAATCAAATAGCTCTCATGGATTAGCCTTACAAAGCCAGAACTTCCCTCACGATACAGACGAAGGACTGGCACTGGAAGAGAAATGGACCAGCTCCGCAGCTGGCATTGAGCAAAACCGTTCCTTTGCAAAGTCCCAAGTTTTACTACTGGAGCTTGGATTTCATTCGCTGACTTCAATTTACAAGACAAAGCAAATAGACCGCAATTAAAAATGTAATTTAAATCAAATAATGCAAATAAATCCTCCAATTACCTTTTAATGGCCTGATATTTCTATTCTTACCTGATTGTGGATTATGCATTATTAAGGAGGCTTGCCTGGCACTTACTGGAAACGGCGAGTTAGGCATACATAGCACTGCTTTTATGAATAAAGTTTACATTTGCCCTAACAGTCTGTCTGGCAACTATTAGTCATGAATAGCAGCATTCAGGTAGGTGGGACATCTTCTGGGAAAAAGGTCTGAACCCCTTAGTTTTACTTCTCGCGATTGCTGTATTCACTGGATGGCAACTGAATGAAAATAACGCTCTGAAAACCTCATACAACTGCCTGGAAACATACTGTTCCTGCAAGGCTGACAGATTTGGTTAATTGTGAGGAACTCCTTCACTCATAAAATGAAATGGCTTCATGTCATTTCAACAAGTGTATACCTGGGAACTACAATATGAATTAGTCTTAATTTATCTGCAGTTCTGCCTGCATGCTTTATGAAAAGTATATGTGTATATATAAACAGGGTAGAAATTAAGTTCTGCCTAAGGCTACCACCAAATGTCAATTAAGCTGCCAGACTTTCAGGGGTTGGTATTCTGTCTCTCTGCCTGGGGGACGCTTTTTATTCAATTTATCGTTGAATAAGAAAACCCCTTTGGCAGGGAAAACAGATCAACAAATTATACAGTATTTTTTTTAAAAGGTGAACATAACTTACTGAAAACAAATTTAAGGAAGCTTTCTTATTATCGTTATAACTATTTTTCAATGTATAAAGCTGGAGAGGGAAAAAACCATTAACTGTCTGTAAGCAGGATCTAATATGTGCAATATAAGTTAAAAATGCACTCTTGGCTTTGTTTTATTATATCACTTTTTTATTAACATATAAATATTGGTGGGAGAAGCTGCTGCCATGCCCAGCTAGAGGATGTAAAAACCAGTTGTGTTCTAAACAAGATACTAATTCACTGACTGTTAAAAATGCTTTGTTCTTTCTATTAAACAAACACATAAATTATCTCTGAGCCTGTCTTTCTCTTTGCAAAGAAATACTACTCACCATTTCAAGCTTAGGTCTGTCTTCACATTGCCATACCTTTAGAGATGCTCAAATAGTTAGGTGCCAGTTCGTACCCCAATTCCACCCAAACACAGCCATTTAAGCCCAAATTAGTTAATTACACCAAAATTCACAGAATGCTATTAAAGATAGAAAGGGTAACATGTTTGGGTTAACCCCACATAATGCCTCCACTGGTTATTTCCATACGTGGACTCTGTGATTTGAAGGTCCTCCCTGTGCACCTCAACCCCCGGAACTGACCGAGTTTCTATGTAAAGTGGAACGTAAAATTTCCAGCATGGTTCCACGCTGCTCCTCCTCAGGGTGGGAGTTCCCATTTAAAATGGCCAATTTTTGACATGGATTCTGCTGAATCAATGAGTTTGTTTGCTCTTATCATCATACATATGATCAAATTCTTCCTCTAGGGTGTAAACTGAGCCTTTCTGAGGCAAAATCTCTGCATGCAGCCAAATGTACGAAGACCTATACGCAACTAGGTGTCTTCACTATCAATTTTGTTGTTCACTAATACGGCCAGGTGTCAGAAAGGGAATATGGTCTTTAGTGGTGGTTTTTATTCCTAATTTTGAGTAGAACTCTGTCTTCTCTTATCTTGTGATCTGAAGAAAATTAGTGCTTACAGAAATTATCTATGACTGCAGGAATAAGAGGACTTCTGTCTCCTCAACATGCAATTAATTCAGTGTTCTGAGTGCCTGAAGAGAAAACAGAGCTACAGAAGTCACCATGTAAACGCACATTTTATTTGTCTGGAGAGCACAATGAGAACATCTTCCCATGACTGCTGGGGCTCCCAGAACACATATATGTAGTGTCTTATACCAGACAAAACCTTAAGCCATAGAATAGCGTGGCTAGTCGGCTGGATCGAGCACATGTCCAGGTGCTGCTACAGTGATGCTCACGCAACGCAGAAGTCATGAAGTCATTGCCCAACGTGAAGGGCAATGGGGGCAAGAGTGTGTTTATTTAGGAGAGCCGAGTTTCTCCTGCTCACTCCGAGTGAGCAGGATTTAGCTCTCATTCCAACACTAACGTAGGCACTAGACAATGCCATCGCTGTGGGTGTCCCGCAGCTCAGATGCTTGGAGCACATGCTTTCGCGCTTTCTCTCCATACCCCGAGTATATTACACGGTGTCTTTGCCATTCAGCGCACACTCAGCTTATGCTTTTCCAGCATCCATTAAAGGTTACCAACATGCTCACCAACAGCTCTCGATGTTTGGCAACAAATATTGGCTAAACGGTTCTTTGCTTCAACTGAGTGATTTGCAAAAAGTTACCAGTTTACAAATACAGAACATCAGAAATAAAGAGGCTCGAGAGAGTGCTGTGGCAAACAAGAAAATCCTCACAGATGGAGCATCTACTCTCTTATTTTCTCTCCAGGAGTATTCTCTGCCATTTAGATTCTTTCCACATTGAGTTGTACAGTAAAAATATCTTTTGCTGTCTCTTCTCATGTCATCATTTAGTAAAGCACGGAAAAGGATTGAAACAAAAGTCTAAAAATTACTAAAACCCAATAAAAATAATTGTGCAGGCCTACTACAGTTTCCTTTAGAATATTTTGTCTGTCATGGCTATTCTAACTTTTAGTCCCTTTTTCCACAGGGCCCGATGGGCCTTACTTAACCTATGCAATGCCAAGGGCCTTCCTTCTGCAGTTCTGCAGCTGCGCCGTGCCCTCCCTCCTCAGCCGCAGGGCAGGGGCTTCCCCTGCTCCCACACCCGCGTTCCTGTCCTGTCCTGTCCTTCCCATGGCCTTGCAGCTGCAAAGCCTGATGTCCTTATGTTGGCTTCCTCATGGCAGGAAAATCACTACTTCTTTCCCCCTCCTTTTCCTACCCCTTGTTTTCTAGCTTCTCCTTTCTTTAGAAGAAAACAGGACTTAATGACTAATAAGGCAGGTAACAGTCATTTACGTAGGCGATAAGCATGACCCAATAATACAAAAGCCAGAGGGTGTGTGACACCCGCCCTGGTCACATCACGCACCGCAACTAATAAGGGCATCTTCAGCAGGAATGAGCAGAGGGTCGGCCGATGAGGTCCGGACAAGAACTATATAGTCCCTGTGGGCCAGGTACATGGAGGGGGACCAGTCAAGCACTGGAGAAGGCACTCCTCTGGGAGACCCTGCCTTTCCTCTGTCCAGCTGACCACTGGGAAGTTTTCCCTGTTTTCTGTCTCTCTCCCCTTTGCTTTTTTACTACTTACACTCTTAGAGTTGCCACATGCCATTAGCTATGGCCCCCCCAAGGAAATCTTGCGGCATGTAAGCCTGTCTCACCAGCCTCTTCGCAACGCTCTGCAGAAGGCAGCCTATGCCGGACTAAACTTCCAAGTAACTCCTGACACCATCTCTTATGCTGTGGAAGACAAAGGTAATTTCACCAGGAAACCAAATTATCACATTAGCAAATTTGCTGGATCACTACACTTTAAGACAAAGGCACAAATAGGGATGTACAGCAAAACAATCACGTTCCAAAGGAAAAAAAAAATCCATCAAGGTAACTGTACTTTTTATCAAAAATTGTTTTTTTGATTGTATTTTGATTGTATTTTTTGCCTAAAATGCTAAATATTCATTCTCATGGCAGCTTTTTTTTTTTAATATATAATTAGGTACAAGTATACTATTTACCATGGCAGCAGTGCTCAAATCTTATTTATTGAATGGACATCATTAGAGCGAGCAGAGCTCAGAAAGGTTATTACAGCCTCATCTGAACTACGAAAATGTCAAGGCAAGTGGGAATGGTGAATGGTGATAGGAAACTTATTCCAGTTATCTTATGTTAATGAGAAAAAACAATGCAGAGTTTTCAACAAAAACAAAACAAAGGAAAACAGCAACATGAGATGCATTTGTGACCAGAGCCAACAATGTATTCAGTTTTATATATTCCCAGCATCATTAAAATATGTCCATCTTACCATTAGTTGATCATTGCTTTTACCTCCAATCCACCAAGTCAGCTTTAGCGTGCTAGAGGTTGCTAGTTACAACATCGACAAAACCCAGCTGTATATACAGGCAAGTGAAAAACACCAAAAAGCCTCTGTGACAACAGTGCTTTTTAATTGCCCTTTTCTCACTAGTGAAACTCATGTGTCTCTTCACTTCTTTTTTCATAAGCTTTTCTTTTCGCCGGGGCATATCTCTCAATTTATTTGGTGAAGGCAGAAAGGTCTGACAAGATTTTAGAAAAAACAAGTAAACATTAATTCTACAGATTTTTTAAAAAAATTGGTCACGTTCAAAACCCTTTCTTTTTTTTCCTTGTTACACACCTTTACTGTTTCAGAGTGAAGATGTCTTAATACAACTGTCAAATAAACGTGTGACTATGAAGATGCACTTTTTTCATTAATTTTGCAATAACATGTTGTAATCCAAATTAAATTAACTGGGATTTTTTTTTTTTTTTTTAATACGGAACATATCCTTCCTGTTTTTCATGTATAGCTTTTATACAGGTAGGAAACATTCTAACTCCAGAGTGTTACATGTAAAACCCATATGGCCAAAAAATCCAGGCAGAGCCTTATGAAAAAATACAACCTCACCATAACAGGACACATACATTGCACACACTGTCTTGAGGCTAACGTGCACAAAAAAGGGTTTTTTTTTTCCAAGACCAGTAAAGGAAAAGTATTGGCTATGATCTTTTTTTCTTCTTTAGTGTACATCTAAGTGTTGTTTTTCTTTCACTTCTGTTCTACAAAAGATCTTTAGCACCTATTTTGGCAGAAAGCTTAAAATACTACTGCAATCAGAAAAGCAGTGTAACAGTGACTTCACAGAAAATTGAAGCCGAGCAACAGAGAGGAAAAAGGATCTTCAGTAATCCGCGTAGGGCACCTGTTTGTTGTTTTGCTAAGACCTGCTTGGCATAAGTTAATACCTACATTTTGGACATTTTTTTTGAAAAAAGACCTCTTCAGTTTTCCAAGAGCTACTCTTACATGACGAGCCCATCTGCAATGACCAAAGTGAATAAGCCCATGACCATTAGTGCTCATCAAGGTAAACCAAAGCCTACAGAGCAGACAAGACCTGAATTGGAAGACTTGCTTCTTGGCCAGAAAAAAAATAATCAAGCATTATTAAAAAGTAGTAACTAAAAGCTCACACTGTAGTCCTCCGCTAAATTTCACACTAAAAATGGTATAATAAAATAACATTTTAAAAAAACCTGACAGATTACCTGCAGAAATTAATAAATAACAATCGTACATTATAAGAAAAGTTTCACATTCTTATTGCCCTTATTTCTGCTTATTTAAGACCCTGACACATTGATTCGTTGTGTGGGAGGATTCCAGTATCACTGTCTTTGATGGGACTGCAGTAAACTTGAGTCCGCGGAGCAAATTTCCAACCATAAACCTGCACATATTTATAGACGTGTTGCAGTAAAGTCGATTGGACTGTTCCTATGCTCAGTATACTAACCCTAAATCTGAAAACAAAAGTTTCTGGAGGCCTAATACGGCCATCACATCACATCACTGTAACATAAACCTCCAGTACAGAGAGCCTTTCAAATTCAGGCCTAAATATAATGACAGCAGGGACAGTACAACAGTTCAGAAGAAACGGAGTCAAGGCAGGAAGGGCACAGGCACCGCACAAGAAGGGAGAGAGGCAGGAAAAAAGCCAGAAGAAAGAAGCAAGGAACACTTGTGCTCCAGGTCTCCTGAAGTCATGGTTGCGTAGTTCATAAGGTTTGAAATTTGAAAGGCAATGTTGCCTTACTAAGAAATGTTATCTTGATCTATAATTACATCTGGACCATATAAAATAAGCAATTAATTTTTATCAATACAGATTAATACAATTTATGTATTTAAGATCCAAGGAACTGATCTGTGTGTTTGTAATCTTTGCTCATTCCATTTTGTGAGGCTGCCTATTACTGGCTTATTAAAGCCTCATTATATTATTAAGTCCAAATGTCAATCTTGGTTCCAGTCCAGGCTCTGCTCTCTGTATTTAGTAATTACCAACAGAAGTAATTTCCAACAGCAATGAGTTTGACACTTGCTGCCCAATACAAGTAGCAATACAAAACCAATACAGTAGCATTCTGAGACTTCATTTCTTTATCTAAAAGGATATATTTACTCAAGACTAATTTGCAGTATTGGGAAATGCGGAGCAAGGAAGATCTTTATATCATCTGTCTTTATATGTAAATGGCAGGTATGCATGGATTTTACATGGGGAAAGCTCTGAGCAGAGCTACCCAGTTTACACAACCATCTTGACCCATGACAAAAACAAGGCACGTATTCCTAGTAGACTGTCACATGTTTATCAGAAATGGGCAGTAGAATCTGCTCCAGCTCAAATCCACAGCTTTCGTGACATCGAGAAGGTAGAAGCAATTATTTGCTTTCTAGCACAAGTTAAGCTTGTCGTTTCTCGTATTATTCTGCATATTCAGGAAAACTCACCTCAGTAGCTATGACCACAAAACAACTAAGATTAGCCCATTCCTCCAATAGGCAGCATTTTGTTGTTGTTTTAAAGGTATTATGGCATGAAATTGTAATTAAAACAAATGAGTAAAAAAGTGAAAATCGTCTTTTACAATTTCAGAAATAAAATAATGGCTTCAGTCTGCAGTTAGGAGGACTATCTAAGTGATCTGGAAGTAAATAATTAGATATATCACTATAAGCCCAAGAAGCATTAAGTAACTACCCCAAATTACACTGGATTTGGAATTTTAAAAATACTGTCCATATTAAAACAAGACGACCTAATCTACCAGGAACAGCTTCCAGGATTCTGTCTAATGTGTTGTCAGTATATTTCAAATTCAGAAATTTGATTTTAAAAAGCAACAGATTTTTCAAAGATTATTCTCACACTGGCTATATATGATACCCATCTGTGAATTAAAATAAAGGAAACTATCAAAATGTTCCTTAAAATCAAACATATGGTAAGTGTTCACTATGTCAGGCTCGAGCTAATTTCTCCAGTAGCTGGGCCTCTCCACATCTGACCAATTTCAAGTTTTTTGGTTTGGTGGGTTTTGTTTTGTTTCTTTTTTGTTGTTGTTGTGGGGGTTTTTTGGTTTTGTTTTTGTTTTTCTTTTTCCTCTTTATTTTAATCTGTTGCAAAGGTTTAATGAGTTCAACGGGAATATATGTAAGATCTGAAAGAACAATTTAAGAATGTTTCATTTTAAACGCAGATCAGAAAAGTATGGTTTTATTTTTATTTTCAGTTTAGCAAAATTAACACCATACTGATAAAAACTGGCTTACAAATAGGAGAAAAAGGATGTTTTAAAGGTTTTTTGGAAGAACAGCCAAACTAAAGGAAAAGGCTCAGCTGCTCAGCTTGCTCAGTAATATTTTGCTGTGTTATGATCTAAACCAATTCCAAATGATAAAATTAGAACACAGTTAGCAGGAAATAGAAAAGAGGGGTCTCAATCCTTTTGTGAAGCTCTCCATAGGCCCTGACCCCAGAACCTCTGGTATCAATGGCGAAAAAAGAAAAAAAATTAGTGGGAAATTTCCCCAAAACAAATCTAATGTATAAGGAAAGAGACAGGGAGAGAGACGGAGCACGCACTTCCTTTGCCTTAATGCAAGCAGCCTCCATCTTCCTTTCCATTTCTGCTTCTAGTGGGGCCATCACCTGGACAAGAAGCTCAGCTAAAGATGTCCTCAAGTGGGCAACATGCTGGGCTGGCAGCGCTGCCTGCACGGCACTGGGAGGCTGTGGGCCCTGCTGATGCCCAAGTTGCTTCTCAGCTCCCAGCAACAGCGTCTCTCTCAAACAGCAGCACCAGCAAAAAGCATCTTCCCTCTAAAACATACATGCACCCGCCTGGGAAAGGGGAGTCTGCGTGGGGACAGAGAGCTTTAATAATTCTTCTGAATATTAAAAATATATCATAAGGTTTTTAAAAAGGAAGCGTTGGGCTTTGGACTTTTCGAAAAAATGGGAAAAGGTATTATGAATAAACCATTTCAGCAGGTCAATAGAAGAGACGGGGAAGAGAAACGGAAAGCAAAAACATAGAAGACTGCAATGATAAAAATTGAAGAACACAGTTTCCAAAGTTAGAAGCCTACTTGAACCAGAAACTCCCAGCACCATTTCCCTTTCTTGGTTTATGTATCTATTTATTAACTAACTTACATTTCAAGGACTCTAACCTGTACTGTTTGTGGACACCTATTTCTCTTTGAAATACTATTGGGAGATAGATTCTACGGGACAATTTACTTATTCCAGTTGTCAGGCTTAGAACAAGAGATCTGTATGCAAATTTTTCAGATTTCTCTATTAGTTTTTCCTGATTTTCTAAAATATGTAACAACGTCTTTATTAATACTTGTGGCATATACAATGAGTGCAAGTTAGCAAAGGGAAGGCTGTGGAAGCCTTCTCCAAGGCTACAGGTATAGAGGCGAGTGTAGCTTCCCAGCAGCAGCTGGAGAGGGGCTCTGACGTAGAGCCCACGCGCTTTGCCAGCTGTTAACAGACAGCTCTGGACACCTCACTCACCAACGGCTAAAACTCCCCGCAACTGGGTTACTCAAATTGAGGTTTTTGTGCTCCTAAATTCCTCAGCTTGTCCTGGATAGGTTTCTTATTTAAAAAAAAAAATAAAAAAAATAAAAAAAATCAGTTAAAGCTGATCCAGTCCATTATTTTTAGGCAGGTACCTTTGGAGGCCAGCGGATGACAACAGAATGGAAAATTCCTTTCCTTCTGCAGCTCTGCAGGTGCACTTGCATCATGAAGGAGCTTCTGAATAAAGCAAATTGTACATATTACTACTGTCTTCAAAATAGCTTATGAACTTTTCAGTCCATTGTGATCACAGTTCCCTGTATTAGAAGGGAGCCTATGCCCTTAAATCTTAACTCTGTGAACTCTTTCCTTTAAAGTACCCAACATGAGAACTTTTTCAGGAACAGGAAAGTCTGAACTCTAATGAGATCCTCTCTGACAACTGTAGAATAAAACCTTCTATTATATGTACTACAGAGATAGGAAACACATTTGCTATACCTCTCATTTTTCTTTACGATCCTCTCAGTCCCTTAACTAGAGTACAACGTCCATGACTTGAATTTATATCATGCTTTTCAAGATGCAATAAGCAGCAGCTTGCAGAACCTAATCGCTTACAGAACGGTAACTTCATGGAGAGACAGACTACTGTCAAGTAGCCTAAACAAAGCAATGTATTAATGCCTCCAGTAATAAATATTTAAATGTGGACAAAGTGATGCTGCTTCATACTCACACTTTGAAAATCAACCTGAGCAGCTGACTGGCTGAGCAGCAAACAAACAAACAAACTCATTCCGGAGTATCTATCGTTAGGCAGATTTTCTGTGGTGTAGCAAATGACTGAAGAAGATTAAACTTATTCCAGGAGGTAGGATCTAATTATCTGAGTCTCTGTGTATAGGAGAGAGAGTAAGGGAGGCAATGCACAACAGTATCACAAAAATCTTGGTATCTCTTGGTATCCCGACTGTATATCCTCTGCTACCCGCACAACAAATTTCAGTGTAAAGTACAGGGAACAAAGCACGGCGCCTAAACTTGGAAGGCTACCTAAGGACATCAGTGCAACGGGGTTTAGGGTTCAAGACTTCCCTGAAGGTCTGCTAAAGCCGGGAGGGAATTAAAATTTCCATTCCCAAATGAACGGGATATCCGCTGTTGCTTTTTCAGAACCATGGAAATGGCTTTATTGATTCTAATTCTAAAGTTTAGAAACTGGGGCCTTCATAAACACATAAATATTAAGTTCAAGTGAAGAACTAAATATCAAGACTCTAAGGCAGAGGACAAGCTTGCAAGACTCGTCTTCGTACATGCTGTGAATTGCGGTCAGAAATTCAGGCTGAATTTTGAAAGCAA
>VYZM01013163.1:39112-103651 GCA_013398915.1 Dromas ardeola | reverse complement strand
TTAAGTAAGAATAAATGATAGTAATCAGACAAAGACATAGCACTCAGCTTTTTAACAGCCTAAAAATGTTCAGAGATGCCGGATATTTTTACACACACCCATTCTCTCCTCTATATTACAACTGTGAGAGCATGAGAGAGAACAACCATTTAGTTCATTAGAGCAACATTTTCTACTCACCAAACTGTCTTTGGAGCCTAAGTTTCATTGATTTTCCATGGGACTTATCTTCTTCAGTCACTCCAGGGCTTTTGAAGACGTCACCATTAAGCAGTAATCTAATATTTTTTTCATCAATTGCTACCAGCCCTGACTAGTGGAAGTCAAAACCATCCCACTTGCTGTCTTAAAATAAATACCTGAAACTAAACCATACAATAAAATTTTGATTTGCTCTAAACAATATTGACAGAAGACCACAAAACCCCACCTTGGAAAGCTGATGGGTGTTGCTCAGTGAAGAGAAACAGGTGAAAATAGTCAGAAAGGTGAATCCCCATTAGTCATCCAGCCTGTGAACAACACATAAAGCTCCCTTTCGCCATACTTTTTTCTTTTAATAAACTACTATCTTCAAGTATTAAGGCGGTTCAGGACAATTAAACTGCCATCTCAGATAGGCTAACTTGGCACAAAACTTTAGTCATGCGGCTAGATCTGATCTATTCCAATCTATTACAGTCTGATGAACTGTGTGTAGTATGACAGTGAGTAAAAATCCCCTTACTATGCTACTAAAAATACCGCTACCATGTTAGAGATAAGCATTTAAGCCACACAAAGCAACAAAAAAAGGAGAAAGTTAATAAAATGTGCATTTCTCTATTTCTTGTGTTTGGGGGAATATTTGCGGAAGCCCAAATTCTTTTTTAGGTACATCTCAGACATTACAGGGCAACTTATTATCAAAAGATGTTCTCTACATTTGAATAAAACCAGCAGACAAATGTGACTGAGAACTTACTCCCTATATAATCAGTAAGATACAGAAATAAGGACAAATTCCAGAATTCTTCAATACTCAACTCTAATTTTCATCTTTATAAATTGCAGACCAACTCCCTGCTTGTGTGGGCTGGTAATGGTTCTCCCTTGGATTATTATACACTCACTTAATGCTCCTGAGGCCAGACGTGCCCTAGCTATCCCTCCTCTCTCATTAGTGTCCCCTTTCGGGAGTGGGAGGTATTCAGTGTGTACCGGCAACATGTTCACCAGAAATTCTGAAGGTGTTTTTTTTATTTTTTTTTACCCCCCCCCCCGTGGAGGACCCTTCAGCCCTTTCCACCCTCCTGCATTTTGTGAAAATATTTTTTGTTTCATTTTGGCTTGGGTATTTTGGCAATCTTGGAAAACAAAATCAGCACTGTATTTTTTAAAGGTGGACTTGAATTAGCATATCTGCAGCACAGAATTAATTTCAGTGATTATTCCTTGAATATCATGTTTAAGGTCATCCTACCTCCAAAAAGGGAGAAGTGTATGAATACACAGCATAAACGTTGCAATTTCTCAGCGACCTCCAGTTGCTAGATAAGCTTACAGCCTTTATGTTTCTGCAACATATTGCCCTCTCGTAGGTCAGTATAAGGGGATAAGAATGTAATTATCCTGCATCTTTCTCACCCACTTGGTAGTAATTTCTTCCCTTTATCCCCTTTCTACACTTGTCAGCATATCTAGCGATAGACAAATGCTACTTCCTAGTGAATACTGAATATTATTCCTACCTATTTTACAAAAGCATAATAATATTATTATGAGGAACATTATGAGGAATATTATTAGGTGGTTTAAGACCTCCACGTTTGGCCAGATCTCAGTTATGAAATTAATTAAACTGGAGAGAGTGTCCATTTGACACTTAGACAGAAGGTTTTGCCATGAGTCTGTCTCAGAAAATCACGCATGTAGAACTACTCTCTCAAATTCGCTTTTGCAAGAAAGTTGTTTGATATGTATTTCAAGCTGATGAGATCCAAAACCAATTGCCAGTTGCTAGTTGATTTTTGGAGCTCCATTTTAGCTGTGTTAGCTCCTGTTTATTAAATTTAAAGATATGTATTTTTTATTTTTAAACAGCACTTTGTAGTTTTTTCCATTGCTGGCAATTAATTTGTTCAGTGAAGAAAAAAAGAATACTTTCATGTATTGCTATGTTTTTTAATTCTCTGCTGATGTGTGATTAAGTATTCTCTTTCACACAGAACAAAGAGACTTGTTTCTCTGTTATTTTCTCCTCTTTTGTTTTAGGAAGTACAGATGAATCCATTTTATCTTAATTTGATATTTCTAGTAGAAATTAAACTGATGATTTACTTTATAAAGTTTTTTAAAGTGCAGTTTTTTTCCCAAAGTTATAGATAAGCTGAGAATTACGTATTTGATGTAGAACTTCTTTTTGCCTGTGATAAATACTGTGAAAGAAAGGTTACTGTAGAAAGTATAGACATCAGCTTGGTATGAAGGTTTAAGTCTTAAGTCCAAAAGCACTTCGTATTCCACAAGGACTTGCCAGTCTCTTCACCTTACATATTTTCACTCTCAACCTTTTCCAGAAGTCAAAACTATGTTACAGAAAGGAAGGAACCACACAGTTAAATGACTTATTTTATGTTTAACATAGCAGAGCAAGAAAAAGCAGTTGGATCTAGTTTAAATTAGCCAAGACAAAACAGAGCTCTCTTCCTGATCCCACACTTCAAGATAGGAAAATTCAGATTAAATTGAATTTACAGTACTTAAAAATTATAGATGTCAATTTAAGAAACACGTTGAATAAGCTCAGGGAACTGATTGTCATGATTTGAATTCAAGCAACTACAAAATAATTGCGGTAACTGAAGAACAGGAGAAATCAAGACTGGAAAAAAATTGATGTGAGGTTATGGTCTGGTCTTACAAAAAGATTAAGAAAGGCAATATTAAAGAGAAGGCATACTGTTGCAAGGGCAATAAAATGGAAATCACATATTGAAGAGACTAGATTATTTCTGGCAGCACAGACAATAGACTGCATCCCCAACCCCACGTTTATCCAGGCATTTATGCTATTTTACTCCTGTTGCGGAGGGGAGGGGGGGGCAGGGCAGGGAGGAAGGATTTTAAGGAACAAAGACTTTCTGGCAGTAAGAGAAGCACCATTTTATATGGAGTTAAGATGCACAATGTTCAAAAAAGGCTAGCTTAAAGATGTCAAATGCTTATGCTAGATAGGTTATGTACAGCAGACAAATCTTCCAGGATGAGAAGACAAACACGTGCAATTGTGGGAATAGAATGTATGTTGAGAATGGCTTTGGAAATATGGCAAAACCATGACTGATTCCTATAAAATCCTTAAGATGCAGTCTTTCATAATGGTGGCAATTAAACAGAAGCAACTCTAAGTGACTGACAAAATGAGTTTGATGAAATACAATCTAACTTCTTAAAAGCAAATCTGTATCACTGGATTTAAGCAGCATCAACATCGCTTATTTTATAAAGCAAATTGTTGTAAAATGCTAATACAGGTAGACAAGTAGGGAATTACCTTTTCAATATTTTTTATTCATTTCCTCCAACTGTATAGAGACAATAAGCTTTACGTAAAGCAAAATCGAGCAACCTACATATCAAGGCGTACCTTCTGCTCACATCTGCTTACCTTCAATTACTTTAGATGGTCTCATTTTAAGAAAAGTACTAAACACCCTACAATTCCCACTTCGCTTAATCATTACAACGATAATTCAGTTGAGTTGCAATTGGAAACCTGACTATTTTATTCTTCCATTTTAATAAGCTTTACAAATGGAAATCTATTATGCCTGAACAGCCTGTATAAAAATAAAAGAAAAAAAATATGAGGATATGAGAAAGCATTGCTTCCTTCAAAAGTGTGCTTAAAGGCTTTAGAAAATATTTCATAGTGCTTGATGAAGTGATTTATTCTCCCTCCATTCCTCAGCCATTGGCTCTGTAATAGAGATGAGTGCCTACAGAAGAGGTCCGTAGGACATCTCTGCATACCCTGAATGCCACCATGCTCCTCTTTGTCGGGCATCCTAGGCCAGATGCTCTGCACACAGCCTCTGTCATAAAGTCTATGGCAATGCCAAAAAACCCGTTGCTATGCAACCTCAGTATCCCTTCACACCAACAGAAGTAGGTGCTGTATAAACTTGGAAAAGCTAGCTGTTCAGGGCAGAGAGCCTGCAAAGATGTTACAATTCCAGGCTTTCTCATAAGGCATCATCAAAATAATCGGCCCTAGCTGAAATGGAGCGCTACAGCAAGTTGGTACCACTGCCTGCTGACCTGGGCTGAGGAGAACCGAAACCCGCTGTGCCCGCCGCAGTCTGACAAGCCAGGAGTAAGGAATCCTGCGACAAGTGGTCGGTCAGTGGATCGCCACACGCTAAAGCAATATTTATTTCTCAGAGGAGTACCAGACAGTGAGACAGCTTCAACAAGAGGAATAGAAACTACAGTATCCTACAAAGTGACACAAGTGTTTGCCTCCCTCCCTCAGGTTGTGGAGGTGGTGAAGAGATGACACCGCTGGAGGTGTAAATGATTTAACTGCTAAGTAATTATATGAAGAGGGGACTATGACCTTTATTTTGCTAACTGTCTATTAGAAGAACTTCTCTAATTTTGACTGGGACAAATTAGACAATTTCCAGAAATAGTTCTTGACCTTGAGCACATAAACCTTGAAGGCAACTATCGCACAGCAAATAATTAACTAAGTGATATATTAGCAGATCATACTATGGCGTCCTTTAACAAGATGACATTCTACATATTCGAGCAGTGAATTCCTATTTTCCAAGTCTGAGTTCTGCACAGATAAAAGTGAACATTAATAAGGGAACAGAAACCAGAGGCTCAAGTATCTGAACCATGAAGAAGAGAATCATTTAAATTGTTTCAATCTTTTGTTTCTGGCACCATGCCGTCTAGTCGTATAAAGCTGTAACTGAAACCATGCGGTGTGTGTAGTGGGTTCATTACTGGCGCTGACTGAGGCGTCTCATGTGCTAACCAAGTACTGATTTTTTGCATCCTTAGGGTCAAGAACTCTTCACCTATGTATTTGTTAGCACATATGGGTTCTTATTCCTTCTAGGAAATTAAAACTATCTAATATTTAAGAGCCACAAATTGATTTCTGAGTCCAACTCCCATGTGATACTGAATGGCATGTCTAAGCATCCGTAAAATAAATCATCTGAGAAGATATTATATTCATAGACTTAAAATATAACAACAGTTTAAATAATTGATTTGTAATACTTTGCGATATGATAAATACTCAGTTTACTGCAAATCCTTATTTGCTGAGTAATACCTTGCCACTGCTAAAAAATATGCATCCATTTTAGAATGAAGTACCTTGCCTAGAAATAATTAATATATGATTTTAATATTAAGTATAATTTTAATTACATCTGGAGGAGATACCATCTAAGTATCTCCTCTAATATGCCCTGAAATGAAACCCATATATTTTACACAACATATAAAATTAAACTCTGATAATGACACTTTTGTAGAATTTAACACAATCATATCTATTTCATTAGACTTTGCTCATTAGCTTAGAACTGTTACAGAATTAAACTTTCAGGAAATACAGGTGAAGTCTGTTACTGTTCAAAATAATCCTTGTTCTCTAAAGTAAGGCACTGCCAAGTACACTGAAACAACAGAAAAATAGGAAGATACAGGTCTCCACAGTGCAAGAAAGCTGTAAATTTTGACCTAAGAACAGCGAGAGGTTTTCAGAACAAGTACTATACTGTCAGGCTTGAATCTGTGGGCTTTTTTCCAGAAGCATAAACGATAAAAATATTTCACATAATTGATGCATTTACTACTACTCTTAAACATTAGGCATTCAAACTTATTTTACGATCATACGACATATTTTACCTATAGTAAGATTTTGTAGTGTTTTCATTAACAGTTCAAAACAAGAGGATTAAGTAAAAACAGATTGTCAAAGGTCTGTCCTTACTCCCTCCCTAAAACGTTCTTAATCTTTAACATCAAATGGGCTTGTGTTATCATGCAAATAAACTAAATCTATGGTGAATGCAAGAAGAAAAATCCAAAGAAAATCAAGCCCCGCTTTTTAGTTTTACAGAAGTACCACAAGATACTCTGAGGGGCTGGGCGGAAGATATATAGGGAAAGAAGAATTCATAGATTGCTTCCAATTCCATCCCGAGGTCAAGATTTCACCTTTCTCCTTTTGAACAGCGTTCACCATTTCATTAGCCTATGAAACCATAAGCACTTAACTTTTATATTTCAAGCTCTAATAATCCATGGCTGCCCTGGGAATTCATGGGGGGAATAAGTTAAGCTAAGCACTTCAACTTCGGAAGCAATACTATTAACAAGAGGTATTTCAGCTTGTATTTATTTGTGGGTACGAACCTGGGCTGTGTTGGCTGTGAAACTACTTTAGTTAGATATAAATGGAAGTAACTGCAATTCTTAAATAAAAACGTATTGTTCTTTCGCACTACACAGGAGCTGATCATATTCACTTCTGTACATGTCTAACCAAGAAGCTCCTTTGACGAAGAAGCTGATCTAAGCATAGTTGTTTCGCTATTTATAGGTACAAGTATTCTCATAACAAATAAAGACAGGAATATTTTAAAACTAAGATGGTGGCTTTAAAAAAAGTACCCATTTTATTTACACTAAATAAAAGCTAAGCTATAGTGCATGATTAGTGTAACATTTAAAAAGATTCTGTGCAAACAGTTAGCAACTTGTAGATTTCCTCAGCGTGATCCATTTCCTTCCGTAGCTTAGCAACATTAAGACTATAACAAACAAAAATTAATTGTGCCAATGCTAATTTCCATATGTGATGCTCATCCAAGTGCACTGGAACCATTTACATTTTAACCTGCAACGTACCCTACATCACATGCATACAATAATAAATTATTACAATGCAGCTCAGGGAAGCGTAGTGTTGTTGTGTTGCATCTAAGTAGGAATTTCACCGTATCGGTAATGTTGACTGTCAGTGGGAGCCAGTGCAGCTGAAGCAGATGTTTCATGTTGATAAGCAAAGACTGGAAAAGAAATTTCTAAGCCACTTTTTCTTTTTTTCTTCATTTTCTCTACCATAGTTGGCAATAACTGATCTAGTACATTTGCCATGTGCAACCACTCTGCTTAGTGTAGACTTCCTCATCTCTTTCCATAAATCCAAATTAGCATTAGTCATACTAAAATCACAAACCTCCTCCTTTCAGAGCTCCTTCTCGCTCCTCCAATCAGGAACTCTCTCTTGCTATCAGATAGGGGTATTTAACTTTCTTTTGGTTATCCTTTCTTAGGGATTTGAGAGGGAAAGGCTCAGCCTGTGTCAACACTATTTATCAACACAGCTATAAAAATTCCCATACAATGAGAATCTACAATCTAAGGCATACATTATCTTATTGCTAAGACATCTGAATTACAAAATGCAAATTTCAGTACAATTCTATAAAATTGTAATTATACCCTGCCATATTCACAGTATTTGTTAAAACCACCACGGCATGAATAGTCAAAACTGAAGACTAGCAATACAAGCCAGAGCTAAGGTAATTGAAACCTCATTCTAAAACTAAGCAAAACAGGTAGGTTGGTACAAAAGCTACCCTGGATTTATAAAATGGTTTCTATCGAATGAGACCTCTGGAGTTCTTCTAGCCCAACCCCCCAGCTCAAAGCAGATCCAATAAAACCTGGCTGCTGGGGACCCTGTTCAGTCAAGTTCTCAGTATCTCCAAGGATGGAGACTCCATATTGCTCTGGGCCCTTATTCCAACGTTTGACCATGTTGAACAAAATTTATCCTCTATCAACTGAAATGTCTTGTGTTTCAAAGTGCGTCTGTTGCACCTTGCCCCATAGCTATGCACCTTGCAGAAGAGGCTGGCCTCATCTTCTCTGCACCCTTCCACTTGACAGCTGTCGACAGCAACATGTGTCAGAGAGGCCTGGGAAGGGTATCCACGCCAGCCCCCTGTGTGCCTGCCTGGTGTTTTGTCATTTGAGAGCACGAGTGAACAGAAGAAGGTTAATCACTTATCCACCACCATCCCTGAAGAAATAATGCAGTCTCTGCTGAAACAGCCTGAGATCCATGCCTGCTTGTGGAGTGCCTTCTATAACGCACTAGCTTTTCTTCCTGCCCTTATGGCATAGCTTTGGATATGCACACAGGTCACAGTCGTCCTGGATAGTGTAGTTCCAACACTTCCCTCCCCTTTTCTCTGACCATTCTTTAGATTTAGGAGTAAAATCCTCCCTGTAGGTGACATCCCAAGCATCAACCTAAAGGACAAATTATTTTTCAAGTACCTCCGCAGTTTTCTTCTCCTTCCCCACACGGAAGGGCCACGTTAGCTGTACACCCCAAACTTTTGGAAGTCAACCGAGCTATGCAGAGCTTTCGGAACTGTGTGCGGAGCCTGAATTTCAAGGGCAGACAACCTTTTCCCTTACATATTAATTTATAAATTAGGTAGCAGTTCACAAATAGAGAAATACGTTGGAATGCATTCTGGAAGATGTGAACACACCACTCAATCTCAATGCAACCTTGAGTTTCAGTAAGTAAAAAAAAAAAAAAGGCATGGAAGTCTAACAATAAGATAAATTATACCTTCCTCAGTGGTTAAAATATTTGAAGTAGAAAAAATAACAAAAATCTACAGAACGCACTCTGTAGTTTAGTGTCCTTTAAAAGACCAATAATATTAGTTGCAATCACATCCCTACTAATTAAATATATATTAGGCTAGAGAAATCAATGTAGTTAGAGAACGTAAATCAAAGGCAGAATGTAGCTTACCGATTATAGTGAAAACAGCTTGCTAGAAATTTAGGACTCCTAAATACTGTGAGGCTTTTCAAGATACATCCTTATCATTAGGCTGCTAGTTTTGTGAAGTCAGAAAATACTTAACATTTATTAAAATTCAGTTGCAGAAGAATGTTAATATGTAAAATTTCGTTTTAAGAAGTACAATTTATTTAATTAATTGAATTACTAGGATAAAAATGACAGATGTTAGAGGACATCAGGGACAAATTTTTAGCACTAAGCTAAACACTAGAATATTTTTTTTTCTAAAAGCCATTATCTAATTGCATAATCTACATTGCCAAAAGCTTCAAGAGTAATGCAGGTAAAAGGTGGCTGTTGTTTTAAATTTCTAGAGGTCTTCATCACCGTCACTGCAACTGTGCAGCTTTTTCCCAGTCATTGATCACTCTAATATCTGCCCACCTTAAAATGGAGATGAGTAAAGACTAGTTATTCCAAAACTCTGCTTTGGAGCCATGGTTTTGGGGAGATAGTCCCTGTTTATGCTATGGAGGGAAGAGGGAAGCTGCTCTGGAATAATGGTACTGAACAAGAGACAGCCCTCTGACAGAGATCTTTCCGGAAAAGAGGAGAATTCACATAAATGGATTTATTTGGGCTGGTCACTGCATATGAACAATTAAAATATGGGAAGGAACAGGGCAAAACACTCTGAAACACCTACATGACTTGGCAGTCTCCATTTTGGAAACAGTTCAGTTTTAGTGGGAGTCTGAAATTCCTATCTGCATCTGATGGTATGTAAAAACCTCACTTAAATCCTGTGAAAATTTTACCTTGATGTAAACCATTAAATCTGAACCAGAAGGTGACCTTGATTTCATATCTTTTGGTACAGTATATTTAAAAAATAAATATATGTATATATTTAGCTTACTATGTAAGTAACAAAAAGTAAGCAACTGGATTTCTTAAGTTCTTGGATTAAGAACTGTAGTATTGTTAAGACACCCTACTCACGGATAAAGGCTTCTGTACATCCTGTTTGTATTTCAAGTGAAAATATGCAAAACCAAAACAAACAGACCTCTAGCAATAAAAAACACCATGAACCTGGTGCTGCCTGTCAGACCCGTGCCTGCAGGTATAAATTGGTATGTTGCAATAACTTAATAATCATGCATAAAAAAAGAAGTATTTTTCCATCTGGATGTAAATGAATCATTTAAATACCATTAAGATTCTAAACTTGGCGATTTCTACATACCCATAAAGCTTCTAATCTCCTTTCCTTTCTTTTCACCCATTCAACCTTTGTGGTATTTATGACTGGTCAAACATTTACGTTTGTTTGAATTAACTAATGGCTTAGGGTTTTGTGAAGGTCATCCTCCTGGTTTACACACATGGCTGAATTACACATCTTCAGACCTAAACGCATGAGATATTAAATTTGGAGCTAAGCACCCTTTCTAGCAGGGACTGCAAATCACCATCTGCAGCGATGCCTTCCTTCAACCTTGACATTGCCCTAAATGTCAGATGCCGCCACCCAGCCATCAAACCCGCGCACCCTTCTGAAGGTCACTGCTGTCACATCGCCCAGTCCCAGCTCAGACGTTCTTGCTGAGTCCCAGCTCAGCACAGCTTGCTGCGTGAGCAAACCCCTGTCCCCACCAGCATCCTGCGTGAAGCTGGGCTACACCTGCAGCCCTTCAGCACGGCCACACTCGCTCCTGACTCCCTCTTGTTCCCCGGCACGAGGCACCCTCCCTGTGAAGAAAGCAGCCTGCAAAACACACTGATCCAGCCGGGCTGTTGTTTTGCGTCCACTGTGGGACATCTAGTCCAACCCACAGAAAACTGAGAATATGAAAAAGACCCCAAGCAGCCATTCAAACCCACAAATATTTCTAAACTGCAGGACAGATATAAGATGTGAAATGCTCGCTTACTGTCAAAGAAAGTACATCGGTATTAACTATATTAATACTCAGCAATGGCAGCTTCTATTTCCTCCCCTATAGCAACTTTGCTATAGCTCTTGCTGCCACAGCCCAGTGCCAGAAAGACAAGAGAGGAGAGAAGGAGAAGGAAAGAGAAAGAAGAGCAAAAACTTAGCCAAACTTGCTTGGCTTAGACACTTGCAAGAGGAAGCAGCAATCTCCCATAACTACACTTGACTGCAACCCATCACAGAAGGAAAACACAACAGGCAAAGAAGCTGCAGCTGTTACTGGAAAAATGTACGAAGAAATGCTGCCAAATTTATTTCCAAAAGTATCACAAACCTGAACATCCCAGGAACATGGAGTGTCTGCAAAACGGCTGTATGTAAAGGAGGTAAGAAATGCCACTACATATGTTTATCTGCCTGCATGAAATAAAGGGAAGTGTAAATATTCATTCTCTCTTTCACAAAAACCAAACAAAAATCCCACAACTTCTTAGCAACTCCTGTGAGGCCAAAGGAAAAAGTAGCCACAGACCTTGCTGGGAAGATTCTTTAGGGAATCTTGTAGGGTGCTGGAGGTTATGCTAACCTTTTATTTCAGAGCTCTTTCCAATGCATTATTTAGATGTAACGTACTAAATGCATAATGGAAATGCAGAGTCATACAAACATAGGCAAAAACCAACAAAAAATGCATACAAATAAATTCTATCAGCTAATGCTATTTGAATTGCTGATACGTTAATTATATCTAATAAAAATTAAACAGATACAAGTTTCTCACAGCACGGGGTCGCCAATGTACCGTGGGCAGAAGCGGAGGCATGTTACAATGTATCTGAAGATTTAAAAAAATCTCCTGCATAGTTGTACATGAAAGTACAAGTTTAAAAAATTCTTTGTGATCACAACCAGAAGGGCTAACCTTTCACATATTATCCAGATGCAAGAATATTTGGTTGAATACGGAGTCACCCAGAATGACAGCACTTAACGGTGCTGTTCATCACAGCACAGCATTAAATCCAAACCTTTCAATCCTGGCTATTTAGCTCTCGACTTTTTTAGCTGCCTCATATAGCTTCTTAGCTGGTTCATCGAGCTGATGCTGGTTACACTAACTCATCTGTGCGTGCATAGTCAGCTATTAGGGTGACTGCAACACTGAGGCAGGGTGACGGGTTCAATCATTTGTGGGCAAAAAGAACACACTTTAAGTCACAATGTTCTCCTTTCCCTCTTCTAACAGGTACAGTAAGGAAGCCGATGAGTTTTTTTACCTTTACTAGAAGATAAAACACTGTCTAATACTAAAAGTGTATCTTGGAGTCTGAGGAGCCGAAGGAAAAGAAAAAAAAAATATTCACATTATGCTGAATTCTCAAGGAACAAACGACATTCATTTTGAGTCATTATTAACCTAACAGACCATCAAATGCAAATACACTAAAGAATGATTCAATTAACGTTTTAACAATTACAGCTTTTCTTAATAAACACATCCATGCCTTCTACAGACTATTTAGGAAAAAAAAAGGGGGGAGGGAGGGGGAGAAAAAGCAGCTCAGTTCCATCTTACCAAACTTACCAGTTTTTAATAAAGTATAATGTGACCAAAACAGTGTTTCAAATGAGGATGCGTATGCACAAAGGAAGCTTGAAGAAGCAAACCCCATACTCTGTGTACCCAGGATCATTAACCAGCCTTACCGAACCTGGTAGAACTTCAGCTCAATCTAATTTATCAGACTTACTAAGGTCAAGCCCAACAAAACTGAGATGCAGTATGCTTTCATTACCTGACAGCTCAAGATAAGGTCTCCAGTTTCTGGATGACCAACTGTGTTGTCTGGCGGTGCAGTGTGGAGACTAATTCTCACCTTTTGGGCATTGCAGGCTTTACTGCTTCGGGAAGTACAATGGCAAAATTTGTTAACTGATACAGCTTGCCTGAGCTTGGCAGGTATGCGTCTGTGTGGATGTACTACATATGTATGTATGTAAATACCTTCTCTTTTCTCTCTTTGTTCCCAAAGAGTGACTAGAAAGCTGCATTTGGAAATTCAATAAATAATTTGAGAAACACAATAAGATTTATTTTTGCTGTTTAATGAGACAGTTGCATATAGACTAGTGATGCAACACAGGCTGTACAGCTGAGTGAGGGATAATAAAACCCAGGGACCAGCATTCTCTGAAATATTTCAGCTCTGTCACTCAGGAGGGTGACAGATTAACTGATGATAAACCAACTCCAGAACATTTTAGTTTATGGAAGTCAATTTAAAATCCTGAAATGTACAATATTTTCGAGCCTTGAGAAAATTAAACTTTGCTTTGGTTTCAAAAGATTTGGCTTTGATACCAGCAAAAGGTAATATGGTAAATAAATGGAAAATATGGAGCTATTTTAAGTGCAGCAGCTTCTAGAAGAGGAAATCTTAGCAGAATTGCTATCTCCGGTTGGAAGGCATCAGCCATGGGCTAGGAAGGGAACAATATTTCACAAGTGAGAAAGAAAAGTCATTGCAAACAGACTGGCTTTTCTCACTGCACCTATCTTACCCTGAACTTAACTTCTAAAATTAATTGAACGCAATTAGCCAGGTTTCTATATGAGAAAAAGAGAAGGAAAAAAAAAAGTAAAGAAAAAGATTGCAGTGGGGTTGAAATGAAGCTGTAATACTTAATCGGTATTAAAAGTGAGTTGAGAGCCAATCAATACCCAATAAATTCATTTTGGTGGCAAACTATTTAAGTTACAGGCTATTAAAGGATTTCTCTCCTCTGACGAATTGATGTCTCACTGCTGTAGAGAATTTCTGCAGTGTTTTATTTACAAATTCAATTAACCCTTTGATGAATGAAACAGTAATTTGTTGTACTGTTTTGACAGGCAAAGGTGTTCTAGACTTTAACATATGTAATAGGTCTATTTCTAAATTATAAAGAACCTTCCTTTTAATTTTATGTTGAGAACCAATCACTTTTTTCCCCATTTTGCCTGATGTCGCGTCAATGGTGCTGATGAGTTGACATTAACTTCAACTAAAGTGAATTAATATCCCTCAGACCCTTGCAGGATTAGCCTGCTCAGCACCAACTCCAGAGACCCTCACTTCCCGAGTCGCTTGCTTTGTGTAAATAATCCCATTGACCCACAGCACAACTCGCGTGGGTAGGGCAGATCTGCAGGAATTCAGATTGCTTTCCTGATCCAGAAATTATAAAAACAATTGCCGTTCTCCAAAATACACTGATACAATTGGTGTTTGATTTACAGCAAAAGATAAAATTTCACGAGCCATTGATCAGTACCGTCTGCATAATTGTTGCTGACCTCGGGAGCTTCACCAAATTTTGTATTCAGTAGAGGCACTTTATCCTGTACCACTGTGTTTTTGTTATGATAATTTAAAATGGACATCATTATTCTTCATGACAGAAACAGTTCATGATATCACATGAATACTAATATTGCAATAAAATATCTGCATTTTGACAAGATAAAACACAAAATTTAAAAAGTTATTAAAATAACCTAAGAGTTTTTTCTTAAACTACATACTACAAAGTTCCCGATATATTTTAAGTTGTTCTTTTAAAATGTATGTTGGTTCCTTATCTTTCCTTTTCCCATGTCCTAAAGATAACAACCTTTGCATGTTGGGCTATGTGTGTGAACACCATTGTAAGACTTAACAGAATCAGAGAGAGAAGAATGTTTGTCACATATGAAAAGCAGCACCAATAATTATTCAATGAATTTAGAAATCAACTCCAGCAGTGAAGTATATGAGATTCCTGCTGATATTGGTCATCTGAGAAATAATGATTTATTGCTGTTCAGTGCATGCTTACTTACGTGGATACAATTTTCCACTAAGAAATCAAAACAAAATAAGAAGCCCAAGCATTTGCATGGTTCCTTCAAAGCGACTGGGAAATAAATTGAATACTAATAAGTATGTTTAGCACAGCTGATTTAGTCCATGTCCATGAAGTGTAAAACATGCGAAAACCCCAATGTAGTCAAGTTAACTTCACATTATTTTTTTTTTTTAAATGGGTTAAGAAATAAGTACTCTTCTACACAAAATTAGAGGGAGACTCTATAACATTCATTTTTAAGAACGTTCTTACTGCTTGCTATTACTTATTTTAACCTCCATTCACAACTTCATTCATTTGAATGCAGCTGCTTTTGATTTACAGCAAGGTAATCAGACTCTACATATGAAATTTTAAATCAACTCTGATGGCTTAACAGGAAAAAAAAAAGAAAAAAAGAAGTCAAACTTTCAAATCCGGCCTTTCAATTTGTGCCTTCAACTATATACATATTTGATGGCTGGATCTGAAAACAGGTATTAGCATATGCATGGAAAGCAGACGCGTACCACAGTAATATAGAACATAAGAATATGCAGCACTATACCCCACAGACTCATCAAAACATGATTGGGAGACTGGATTACTCAATAGAGAAGTGGAATGCCCAAAAAAATATTATTTGATCTGGTTTTTGCAGAGTACTACAAGACTGACCCAGTCACAGACTTAATCCCAGTATGTCGCGCATCATGTACAGCTCTAAATGAGTAGCTGGGTCAGAAATCTTTGTAACCGGCACCCTAAAAACCAAACACCACCCTCCCCCAAACCCCCACGGTAGTAATAATTGAAGATAGCCTTTCAAGATGTTGAACGAACATTAAACCAGTTAGAATTAAATGCATTCCTATTGCGAGCAAGTTTTGCAGTACTATGAGATAAGGGTAAAGCGTTGCCACTGATGTCCTGCCCCAGTTCTCTGGGGGCTACATCCATGAGGGGGGAGAGGGGACACAATTCCTGCTGCTTTTTTCTACACATGAGCAAGACTATCACCATAATAGGCTCTCTTCAGTTGCCCCAAATCATAGTCATTACTTCTAAGGCTCCTACAAAATGCACGCTTGTGCTAATAAAAATAAAGTAAATTTTCGAGAAAAAAAAAAAGCAATGAGAAGCTGTATTGTTCTTAGTCTGTAATGTTATTTCTATAATTTTATGTGGTTAACCTACATGGCAAGAAAATAACCTTAACTTTTTTTCTTTAAAGCAGATTTGCCTGTTTTTCACTTTGTTTTACAGAAAAAGAAATCTTAATTTTATAGAAAATTTTATAGAAAAAGAAATCTTAACTGTCTTAATAGCAATGCTTGGATTAAAGGTTTTTAAAAATGAAACAAAAACCTGTAAATCTTTGCCTGTAGATGTGATTGAACATTCCCACAGTTGGTAGAATTAACAATTTTAAAAATGTACAGTAATGCCAGATGCTGCAGCCAGTTGTTGTTGACTATGTAAAAAAAAAGTAAATTTGAACACATCCTGACAGTATGATGCTCTCTTACAACTCTTATGTTTCTTACAGAGTTCCAGCTGGGAAATTATAACCGGAAGACATCTGTCCTTATATCTTATATTCCAAAAATCCATAAAGGACAAGCTTTTTATCAGACTGGTGAGAGCTTTTTGTTGAAAATATAATTTCTCAGATAATCAATTATCTATCCAATTAGATAGCTTTTTGAATAAATCCATCTTTTCAGAAAAGGGAATGACAACTCCTCAGCCTCCCACTAATATCCTACAAATATCCTAATCAGCTTCCTACAGTCATACATGCTCTGTGAAGCAAAAGCCTGATTGGGTCTCCTTGTAATTGTGAGCCTAACTTCATCTAATAGCTCTTGCTAAGTAATAAGCTTACCAGATATCACACGAAATTATGGCACCAAGTTGAATACATACTTTGTACTGCTCCTGAATGAATATGAATGCCTGTTTAACTTTACTTAGCACTTGATCCTGATTCCATTCAGCTGACAGAAGAAAAACAGTCCTTGATATTACAGCAGCAGAATCAAGTTGGTAGGCACGTAACCCACTCAATTTCTGCAGAATACTCAGTTAAGAGTATTTAACTCTAGTTAAGTAGACGCCAAGGCACTCCTAAAACTGGGTTTAAATATTTTAAATTCAAAAGCCAAATAGTACATGGTGAAAGATCCCTTCCTTCTGATCCAGCTGTCACAGAACTGTTGACAGGCCTGAGTCAAGGAAAGCGAACCATTCTACGTACTGAGGTGTCTAGGACCTTCCTCTGCAGCCACCGTGCTGAAGACAGTAGACAGTCTGTACAATGCCACAAAGAAGAACTGGTTGTTCAAGAGAACCTTACAAAGCCAGAATAGAACCGTGCATTTTGAAATCTGATTTTATTTATGCAGTCCCCCATAAAACATAATTCTCTGTGAAGTCCCAGGTACATAAAATTTTTACGCTTCCAATTGAGATGTGAACAATCAGGAACGGACTTAATTCTGCTGACAGTTGTATCACAGGTTGCCTACCTGTTCCCCTCCTCAGTTAAAACTACATACGTATGTCAGAGAAACTCTCGACTTAAAAGGCATTTGATGATCATTTTAGCTTTAAAATTCACCAGAAAAGTAGCTTTTCCTCTATACGACTCCCTTCAAAATCTTCCAGACATTTTTATTAAATAGAAATCTTGCTAAACATCACAGCCAGATGTTAGATACTTGTACTCCATCAGTAATTTAACTTCCAGTGGTCAAACAGCAAAGTCAACCAATTGCTACTTTGTTCCACTTCCTCAAAACAGATGAAAAAAAAATACTGCAGTGGTAAGCACTAAAAAAAGGCATTTGAATTTTAACAGGAACTAGTAAGGTCAAAATGATCTGTGCTTATGCAGCCAAGTCTAGTAACACGGGGTATGAAATGACATTGGGTGAGTATTCCAAGAGTTAATGAACACCAAGGGGGACACAAATAAATTTATGTTGATATTTTGATGGAGAATTTGAAAGAGATTAGGTTCATGGCATGCTCCTGAGGGAACCATGACTAAGATAAGAAGTATGAGCTATGAGACTTCATTTCTGAGAATTACTTAGAAAATAAATAAATAAGCAGCCACGGAAGTTTTGATGACTGGTACATGGAGACTTATACCTGCCTTGCAACCCTTGGGGAAGAGTTAGAAAGGGAGTCCAAGAAATAATGGATTTCCAAGCAAAAATAAGATATATGGAAAACAAGTGAATAGGAAATACAAAGCCGGTGGTGGAAATGAAAACAAGATGATTGCAGCACACTACAGAAAAACAGCAAATCATAAATAACACATTTAAACCATCATGAAGATAGATTCATTGAAGTCCTTGATATCTAAATGTCATTGTTCTATTTTTAGGTGCCTGGTATTTAACACAAAATATGACCTGTACTAATTGATATTTAACTACTATATTCAATTTGTAAACACGACATAAAGGAAAAGACAAGATGAATGCTTTATAGACATTAAGAAGACGGCGTCAGCAAGGACAGTGATGAAAATTGGAAGGGTTTCGTTTACATCCTCTGAGATAGCATACTGTACACATCAGTCCCTCACTGTCTGTTTCACTAATTTGCATGAGCACTATAATTGACAGCTTGTTAACAGCTTATTAGGGACTCTGAAACCCTGTAACAAACACCACACACAAAACAACAGAGTGGACAGAGACTCTAGTCGTAAATTCTATTTTAACAATGCCAACTGAAACCCGCAGGTCAAAAAACTGCATCTTGATTGCATAAGAAATAATTATGGTAGGGGTGGGGCTAGAAAATCAGCAGATACAGGAGTAAGAATGTAAGAACAGCCGCCCCAGGTCAGACAAATGGTCCATCCAGCCTAGTTTCTTGTCTGCAGCAGCAGCAAGCCCAGTGATAGCTCCCCCACGCTCACTCAGCCTCAAGCAATCTGCGGCTCTGGGACTGCCTAAGCCAGGAGTGCTGTTTCATGTTTAATAGCCACTGATGGATTTTCTTCTGCTATGAATCTCTCTAAATGTATTTTGAACCCCTGTAAAGTTTGAGCACAATTAAATGCTTTAAAATATCTTGCTACTGACAATGTTTCTGTAGATATTATCCGAATGCTCATTTTTGGGGGGTAAAATACATAAACAAACAAATTAGTATGTAAGATGCAACTCTTATTTTTCTGCATTTCTAAATATAACGTAGTTACAACATGGCCTTACCGCAGTCTACGATGGAAAATGTCTATTAGCATGAATTGCAACATATCACATGAAAGACAATAACAGCATCATAACACATAGAAAAAGCTATTTGTATTTTCTGGTGAGGGAGTACAGAGCTACTGAATGTTGTCCTTACTTATCTTAGGATGAAAGCCTTATTATAAGCTCATTTCAGTTGAACAAATCTCTCTGGGCTCCCTGCTGAGCAAGGCATTTAAACTTTAAAGCTAAAGGCATTCATTTTCCTTTGCTGACAGTGAAAACCTTACTGCACAAGCTCCACGATGCACATGGAAGCTTTTAGATCGCTCACTGGCAGAATGCATTAAGGCATTTAGCTGCTTACTGCGTTTCTCTGCAGTGAACGGACATCAAAGGCATTCATTTCCACGGGTAGCAAGAGTGGACTCTTCAGTGCAACTGTCGTTATCCTGCTCAGGTTTAAGTGCTCTTTAGATTCCAAATACAGAATACAGTGACAAAATATTCTGGGCAATATTTTTCAGCTCGTTCTGACTTGCTGTTATTTCTGAGGGGTGTTTAACGTAGTGGTCCAGGCACTGGAGAGTTGAGAGGCCCTTCTCTAGGTCAAGGCACATAATATCCATCAATATGGAAAGGATGCACGTTACAGAACCACGGCTTCCTATTTTTCACTGTTCAAGTTCCTAACAGCTTCTACTAGCAAAGCTTTTTTGTTTTCTTTTTAAGGAAAACAATCTTTTGCTTATTCCAGCTGGTCATCTCTGTCTACGAAAAGTTACCGTCAAACACAAATATCCAAAAGCCTGACTACACACTACAAAAGGGACCAAGCACTTTGTATACGCACTTACAAGCAAGATCTTAAATGCTTATCTCCTTATCCATTGGGTGACTCAGAGATCAGAGCCGATGTTTAATCACTCCAGTTCATCCACATGTAACATGTCCCCAGATCAAACACCCAAAACATAAAAACTCCCTGCCACACACACCAAGGCAAATAAGAAATAAAATTATTTTCATCTCATGTATCTCTTCAATTTTACTTAGCTGAAGTGTTGGATCTAGTCCTACACTCACTGAAGTTTGCTTTATTTCACAAGGGCAGCTTTTGATCATCTATTCTCAGAAGCAGCTTCTTCCATTGTAATACCAAAAAAAGTCTTTTTAAATAATGATGCTGTAAATATGGCAAAAAGAAAAACTCAAAAGAAATACTACGTTGTCTGTTAGAATTTATGGGAGGGGGTTCGCTGTTTGCTGGGTTAGGCTTTTTTTAAACATATTCACAGTTTACTGTTGCAAATAAGCATGAGAGTAACTTAAGACTAAATTGTTACCAGTACACAGATCAGGAAGATTACGGAACGACTGTGTGACTGCAGTGTTCATTACCTAGACTGCGTGCAGGTAGCAACACAGAGCTCACAACGCTGCAGGAATGAAGCATGAGACCAAGCCAAAATCTCACTGAAACACTGGCTGATTGACATCTGAAGAGCTAAATGGATGCAATAATTATGGAAACACTAGCTTACCAGACTATATTTTTTAATATATCTATCGCAAAGGTAAAAGCAAAATAAAAGCAAAACACCAGCAACCACCACTATTATTATTAGGTCACAACTTCAGGGAAGATCCTGTCCAGGTCAGTCCAAAAGAATACACAGCCCTAAGGATGCAGTTTGTTAGCTGACAAATACTTTACCTTAGTCTACAAAAATACGTATGCATGCTACTAACTTTTAATGTATGAGTATTTGAGCTATTTTACATTGAAGTCAAGGGACTACTTGCTTAAACTAAAGGACTGTATACATAGTCTTCTTAATTAACACCAGTATTAACAGTAGTATTTAGCACGTTACTAATACTAAGACTTCTACCAGTAAAATAACAAAACTGTTGCCAGTTCCTGTTAGTGAAAACTCTGGTGGGGACATTGTTTTTATGACTGCATTATACTACATACACATTTTGCTTAATGTATTAACTCTAAAAAATTAATATATATGACTCAAACACAAGATATGAAATGAACCTAATAATTAAATGAAGACAGAAAACGTTAAGCAGGAAGAACAATTCATTCTTCATTAAAAAAAAACCCACCAAGAGGAGGCTTCGACCATGGTAAAAAGACTCAAATTAAAAATTAAGAAAAACTTTCTCATGACAAAGACAGCAAAACAGAGGAACAGATGACTAGAAGTGGTTAGGTATGAATGGATCACGTTCATCACACGTATGAACGGATATGCCTTGCCTATGGACTAAGTAATCTTTAGAGGTCTACTTCGGACTACAGCTACCCAAATGTTTCTCTAATGTTAAAATTAGAACATGAAACTGTTTTATGAAAATGAAAAATTGTATTTGTACTTAAAGCTGCCTAACAACATGCATAAAGAAAAATCTGCTGGAGCAGCCATGAAGACAAAAGCAGTTCTGCCATCTGGGCACCAGGTAGCAAATACAGAAGTCTGAGGAATCATCTCCAGCACCTACGCACCAGGAAGATATCCAAGGCGGGAAAAATTAGGGAGTGGTTACCTACAAAATGAAGAATTCCTTTTACAGCTCATCATGTAACTACTAAAAATATAACAGAGTACTTCATGCTTTTTCTTTTCTTTACAAGAGTTATAAGTGACATAACCAATATTAACCAAAATGACTTAACACTCCATGTCATAAAGCTCAACAAGAATTTCAGTCTGATGTTCAGCAAAGATTATATATCCATAGTACTACTGATATACCCTTTATTAGGCTCAGAAAAAGAATGAGTTAACTATACAATCTGTTGTCTTTTGGTGTAGTCTGCTTGCTTTTATATTCAGGCTCTGCCTGTTACTACTTTGAAAATATATTTGTGGAATTGGCTTTAATGATTAAGAATATTACAGAGAGCGCCAACCCACAATATGGTAAATGCTAAAGTGGCAAGATTTTAAATTTAAATTCCAAGAGTCCAGCAACTAAGCAGGGCAAGCTGAAAAGAGTGGGAATTGCTACAATGTTGGCTGCGAGTCAATTTTTACATGCTGATTACCCACTGTAACTACCACCAATTTTGATGGTGTTTGGCAATCTTTATTTTACTTACAAATATTTGCATAAAGGCAAAATAAGACATTTTAAATAGCCTCAAATCAGCTGTAAGAATAAAAACCAGCTGTATTTACTGTCCCCCTAAAAAGGCCCTGCTGCCGTACCAAGATCTGTGGTGCTCTATAGCTACTGAAATTGTAATACAAGATTGCATTCACTTTTATCTGACCCTAAGTAATACTACTTTCTACAACTGTAAAGGAACGGCACTATCGTATACTATGCACTATCATACCATAATCTGTTTAAAAGAACTGGCGCAGCTACAATAAAAGTCATCCTTTTCTTTAGCTTGTTCTTTGCAAATCACCCAAATGCTAGCAGCTGAAGAGAGCCTTTGATTTCTTTTCATGTTGGCACTGTAAGCCCCCTCTTGTTCGATACACACATATCCCTCAACTTCTGTCAAAAGCAAGAACAAATTCCTAACCAAAACTGAAAAGTCCTTGGCTTTTCAAATGACTATAAATTGCATGGCTAAGTGCATATGGCCACAGGGCTGTCACAGTTACTTTTCTTGACAATTCATCATAGCATACTAATTCTGTAATATCATTACTGTGTCTCTTCTCACTGTACTGATCCAGCCAGTTAATTTAATCAACTAATAATAGATTCAGAAATGGATGCAAAGGGCCCTAGCACTTCAAATTACATTACTAGAGATGCACGGCAGTGAAAGCAACGTATTCCGTACTTGCCATTAAATATAACCCCACTAAGTTATATTCTTCTAGTAAGTTGGAGATTTTCCTTTAAAAGGAAAAGAAGAAATATTTGCAGAAGTTCAGGAAAGGTCTTTTTCAACAAGACTAAAAAAGCAGTTTATTTCACACTAAGCATAACTTACAATTACATTGCATTAATTTGAAGAAAAAATTATAACCAACTATTTAATCAATTATCATAATTACTGCAGTTAAGTTTCAAAGTAAAAAAAACACTGCAGGAAAGAAATACGTATCTGTAGTGGAAGCTAAAGGTGTATGATTAACTGCAAAGTGAGCCATTCAAAAACGGACAATTAATTTTATTAAATTTTAATCTTCTCTGAAAATGTCAATGATGATTAAAAACATTATTCTCTAACATCTCAGTCCATTTTGCATGTCATGAAGACTAATACTTAAACTTTGTATGATAAAAAAAAAAAAAAGTAACCCAAAACGTAGACAAAACTGAAATACCAACTGCACCCAATTTTTGCTTCTAAAACACTGACAATCAAAGTAGCACCCCGTGAAATTTCTGAGTATGCAACACAGACTCTGATCTGGTATCTGCTCCATTCAGCTAAGAAATCTACGCAATTCAAAGGGCACATCCTGCCAGATGCTACAGTAGGCATACTTCATACTTCATACAAGAATTCTGAGATACGTATGTATGCGTGTGTGCACAAGTGTGTCCAGTATACAAACGTGTATGTTTAAAGAAGCTGAATCCTTCATCACCAACATAGTTTTGCTTTACTCTTCTCACTAGATGCGGAGCAGAGCTCTCACGCAGGACGGCATGGAGGGCAGCACTGACTGCATGGGCGAGGCTGTTCCCCGGTCCTGGCACCGACCAGGGACCGCACTCGCCCGGAGCCGCTGGATGAGCTGTTTTAGTCCTGTTTGCACTATCGGAGCGTTACAGAGGACAAGGACGCCACTCTGGATATGGTGTACTGTGAGGAAATCATGTTCAACAGACCTGATTTCAACCCCCACGTAGAATTTTCTACCTAAGATTAAATCTAGATGAATTGCCAATGTCAACCCAATTAATCTTTTTGGGAGCTTAGACTAAAGTCAATGAATCTCTTCACTTGCTGAGGCATTTTGTGTATTGGGGCCTAAAACAAGGCAAAAGTGTGTTTCCTGATGTAAACAGAGTTAATTTTGGCAAAAATCAGTGAGCAAGGGTGATAGAGATTTATAGACTTACTCTCTGGCCATGATTCAGGAAGGCAAATGTTTAACATTTTAAAAGCGATTAGAGGCCTCCAAAACGCAATGAATCTTCTGTACCTGCCAAAGCACTCTCCCCAAATGAGGGTGCCTGAATTCAGGCTTACATTAAGGCCAGACTAAATACATATTTCTTAAAACACATTATGCGGAGATCACCGTGTACTCTCTCTTGAAGGTGTCCAACGTCACTTGTTACTAAGCGTGATTCAAATTATGCCTACCTAGTCTAAAAGCAAGGCATCTGCTTGAGCACCATAATCCAACAAAACAAATAATTTTCCTTTCATCAATATACAACAGCTTTGTTCATTACTGGGAAACGTTAGGTGGTGAAGTATTGAGTGCCATGCATTTTACGCTTAAATCAATGTACTGTCTTGCAGTTATGCCACCTAATGTGTTTTTAAGCCATGCGCTACAGAAATCAATGTGGTTCTTATTTGATATTCAGCGTTAAGTTCAGCCTCATAAATTTAGAATTGCACTCTGTTATTTTGATGGTTACGTATTAACCATGTCCTGTAAGTTTTATGATTTTATATTCAGACGTGCAGTAAATCACGCCAGTTATACACAAATGGCATACGGTGGCTTATTTTTACTGTCCATTCTGGAAGAGAGAGAAAAGGATGATTCATTTGACCTATCGGGGAAGAAAAACACGGTATATCAGATAAGTTTCAGAAGGTGTACCACTAACAAAATTAGGCTCCATAAAATTTAACTGAGTCTTTTCTGAGACAAACTGATTTGCAGCAGATAAATGTGTTTGATATACTTCATCTTACCAATATTTCACACTGGAACGGGCACACAACAGTTGATCATTCTTTGTAACACACCTAGCAGGTGCTATGCTATTGTCTAGAAATCAAATGCTACACTGTAAATATTGGTATACAGAATAACAACCAAGCCCTTTCCCAGCAACTTCTAAGATGTTTTAATAATGGAAAAACTTTTCTTCCTTTGTTACTTTTTTGAAGTATCTGCATAAACTCCTCTTGTACCAGAAGCCAGAAAAGCAGTGCTCTGCAAGTTACGCTTTTTTTTTGTAAGTGGAAATTTTACTTTTCTTCCAATTTGCAGCAAAGGTAAAAGCATGAAACAAACCACAGGTTCCTCGACCACATGGCAATATAAAGATTTTTTGCTCGCTTCATTAAATATGGCTTCACTTCAGCATTTTATACCATATTTTTTTCATACAACGGTAATGTCACTGCTTATTCAATATATTTCAAAAAATTTGTTAATTTTAGTTTTGTATGTAGTTAGTTTGAGAATTGTCTTTCCCTTCATTGCACTGGAATTTTCTCACTTTCCCCCTTCTGACTCTCTCCCCATCCCACTTGGGGGCAGTGAACAAGTGGCGCATTCCCCAAACAGGTACGGAACAGCCTCACGTACCACTGAACTGACCAGCACCACCAGATTTTCCCACTCTGGCAAATTTCCAGATCGAACGATGAGCCAGCAGCGAGACAGCGTAATGCCCTTAGTGACGGAGGACACTACGGTTACACCAGACTTCCTCTACTGTTTTCCACTTTCTCAGGTGAAATCCTGAAACTAAAATCCTCTTTCATTTTCCATGAGCTGTTAAAGACTGAAAAGGCCATTTAAAATCATGGTGTGCAGCACTGTAATCTGTTTATTTAATGTCACTATAGCTTAAAAACTAAATGGATAAGAATCCCAGGAACGACTGTGTGTTTCTCCTGATAGCAATTCAAATAATAGAAAATAATCTGGCAGTATCTACAGTGTAATCTAGGAGAAAAACATGAAAGCTTTTCTTTAAAACTAGTAATGTATACACTAGGCATTCGCATGGATTCCTATCTAATCACATCGCAAGAGTTCATTGCTATAGCAGAATAAAAAGGTGTTAATTTATGTCATCCCCATGGTCTGGAGTGTCCTGACACCGGGGGAGGCGGCATTGTACTCACCTGCCCACAGTTTACCTTGTCAAAGTGTTTTGGAGTTAAGCCCTACATTTTCTGAATTCCATGTTAGATCTATATTCCAGCACATGCTGCTCCTTACAGTTCAGAATTAGCCCCGCCACTACAGCAACAAAACCGAAACATAAATGAACCATGGAATGTATGAAATGAGGCACTGCCAAACAACTGCATTTGGTTTTGCATGACAGAACAGGCAAGTACGCCTGGCTTATCAGGCTTCACATTTTATACCGACTTGGTTTCATTTTTGAACTTATTTTCATTAGCTGCTTTTGTTAATAAATACAGAATGACTGCACCGGTCTAATTTGGGGGAGTTAAGAATCACAAATAAGGCCGCTTTTATGTGGCCTTGTTAGAGAAGGCAAGGCAAATCTATTCTGTTTCTGCCTATGTAGCCGTTGCCCATGCACTGGGATAACTACTACATACGAGTCCTGACGCAATGAATTCTTTCAGTACAACATCTATCAACTCGAACGGCAAACGTCCTATGGTAGGAGATTCATTTTTAAGGCTAGTCTGAATCTGCTGTGAAGCTAAAGTACAGTTTATGCTGTGCATGACTAAAATACGTTATGGCATTTGATTATTTTGTGCTTCTGCTAGCAAACTATCATCATCTGGTGCTAGGAATTAAAAGCAAATTCTCCTGGGGGCTGGATCTATCTATACTAGAAGCTGCATCAGTGCAGAGAGCTCTGTAGTTTTGGAGGGCCCTAGGTCCTTTCAGAACAGTCATCAAAAACTACCAAGTACACACAGAGAAACAAAACCAACAATTGTTAAGAAACTCCAAATGACTGATAAGAAATATTAACATACTCAAATACAGTTTACTATCTATACAGTGGTACTTATATCTTTTTACAGTATTTTTTTCTAAAACACAACGACATGCTGGCACGCAAAATTAGATGCTCTTACCTTCCAATTTTTGCTATAATCCTGAGTCCTGATTTTCTCTGCACAAACCACATATAGATTTATATTTTGGCAGTGGGAAGTGGGAAATATTTATAGTTAAAGAGAAGAAAAAAGAAGAGCGCACCATGAAGTATATTACATAATAATTATCTCTCTCTAAATGAGAAATGTTTTTAGTCATCATATCTGGTAAATTGAAGGAGTTCACTGCCATGGTAATTTATGGAAAGGATTCCCTAGAACTGAAGCAACTTGTTGGTTGACTAAAGCCCACAGAACAATACCATGAGGACGCTGATGGTCCTTCTTTGAAGAAAAACTTCATTCTATGTTAACAGCTAAGGTCAATGTCCAGCCAAAACTCAATTCATAGAGACAAAGAAATGAGAGAGAGGGCAAGGGAGGCAACAGAGACCATAATATGGAAACATCATTTTATTAAAAACGTTAACCTACAGGGTCCATTTATTCCAGATTCCTTCAGCAAAAAAGTTTCTGGGCAGGTTTCGCTGATGCACCAGTAGCCCGTGTTTTAACAACCCAAGGGGAGATATAAAGGCAGAATACTCTTGCAGGATAAAAACGAAAATCTGTGCAGCATGTTGCCAATTTTTCTATACTGGCGGGGGAAAAAAAAAAACAAACCCAAACAAACAGCAGCAATAAAAAAACCCTTCCCAAACCACAAACTTTGCTTAACGACCTAGCCCTTGGCAAATCAAGAAACCAAATTCTCTAGGAAAGGGTAGGGTTAGAACAGATCAACACGGTAACTTTCATGGAGCAAAGGAACATAGGTCAGAATGCACAGAAAAGTGAAGAGAAATGGCTCCTCCGTACTCCCACTCCGGATCACACCTGCCCAGTGACTGGCAACAAGGACCAGCTTTTAAGGAATCACGAGGTGACACAGACTTTGCACCTGAGAAGGAGAGGTGGGAAAAATGCAATCAAGGAACACACTGTGTTTGCTAGCAAGGCAGAGCAGGAAGATGCTCAGAAAACCTCATTCCAGGTATTCTCGTATCATTTCCCCTGAAGGAGGAAGGGAAAAGCCCCTCCGCTACCATCAGCCTTTCCACACCACACCTATGCCTCAGTATTAGCACCACAGCATGAAGGAGCCCTGGTTTACGCCAGTATCCTTGCACCTACAACAGCACGCCGTTTCAGCACTTGGGCATTTGTATATGGTGTTAATTTATATATCCAAGGTCATTAAAACTTGCTTCTGCTATACATACCAGTGCACTACATCCATCTTTTTAATCTCTGCTTCTCACTGGGAGAGCACTGTGCTTTAAAATCTGCAATGCATTTTTTCCGAAATGTTCTTCCTGCCTACCATGGGAAAAGATTTTCCAGCAGCCATTAGCTACAGCCATTTTCACATCGCATTTTAACAAGCTATAAAAGCAGAACAACATGCCAATTACATGAAATAAATAAAATGAGTGGGTACAAGATGGCTAAGAAAACCTCTTGCACCGCATATATTTGTTACAGAGAGTATTAGGGTTTCACTAATGCATTTATAATCCTGCAGAACAGTCTGGCACATCTGCATCTTCAGTACAACAGAACGGCAAAGATGATACAATCCTCAGAGAATTTCTATTTGAAATAATTTTAGATCTGTTTTATGTATACCAAGGAAGCTGCCAGTCAATCTGATCTTCAAACACGCTGAACTCCACAGAGGGAACTCTGGTAAACTGCAGACTGTTCACCTAAATGCATTTATTTTAGCAACATGAAAACTAGTTGCTGCATTTGGCAAATAATACATTGCACATTTGGAACTTTGTTAAATACCTTAATTGTGTAGCAGAGAATAAGGCAGTTAATTTACACAAAAGGACACAGAGGTGAATTTTATGTCTACATCTCAGAACAAAATAAGTAAATTCACTGAACATATGGCTTATTAAATTTAATAGTTCCTTTCCAAGATGATTCTGATTGCCATGTTTTGAAAGATAGGATTTTAAAAAAATTTCTTTTGGATATTTGCCGTTAAGCAGATATGCCATCTGTCTCCCCAAACGAAAAGAAACTCAAGACTTTGATTACTATTTTCCTAACCAAGATTTAGGGTAATGTATTTCTAGCACGCCGATTAACTAGATCTGACATCACATCTTGGACTTGTTTATTATTCTTTTTCAAAGAACTACCCACATACGTGCACAAATGTACTACATGATCTACGATGAGAGAAGCATAAGGAAGCACCACCACCTCTTGCATCACTTTCAAGCACTGTTGGTGACACCGTGTTATTCAAATAGGCATCTTGTATTTTCACTCAAGTTTTAAGGAGACAGATGTCTAAAGCATAACACTCCAAAGTGGACTTACAATTTCTGTCATAAAATGCTCACATTAAAAAAGAAATTAAAAGAAGGAAACCACGCACAAATTTCATTGTAAAAATATATATGACAAATAAGATGCTGGACTGAGCAGATCGCACAAATTCTGCACATCAAGGGAAAAAGTGCAAGCCTGACAGTATGCCAAATTCCTGTAATTTGCATATTTTATACTTCAAATCCTCAGAAGTCCAACTCATTTTTCTTGTCTAGTTATTTTCCAGGGAAATCTTTTTCGCTAGTAGCCTTCGGGCCAACACAAGCAGTAACTCACCTGTGTCTGAACCAAAATGATTCTTTTATTCCCACTGATAAACGTACAGATTATATATCTACTTCTTAAGTCACTGAGTATCTCTCAAATCCAGCGTGAAGTGGGAGCGAAGCCCAGGAGCAGCTATCAATGGCCTACTGGCCCCTAATCAGTCATAGGGGTCCAGAAGATAACACAGCCATGGCTACCACAGAAATCCTGTACCGTTTGGGCCTGACTCAGAAGGTGAATATCCCTGTTCATTTACATCACGTGAAGCTTCAGCTGGGACTCTGGGGTATATTATGTTCAGCATTTTAAAACAGAGCTGAACAAAAATAAATCCTATGTATAGTCAAAGGCATGGTGGAAAACCACAAGTGACAAAAACCAAAAATAAAGAAAACCCGGGTTTCATCACCTAGTCCTATGTATACTACAGAACTGATTTATTGCTACAACACTTTTCTGCTGTTCTAATAGCTGTATTAATCAAAGTATTAACCAAAGCAGCTTTTGAACCAGAGCTTGACTCCTTTTGCTCATGCGCCCTCAAACAGCGGAAGGTCCATGTGGCGCTGCCCTCCGTACCCCTGGTTGCCATCGTGTGTCAGGACCGTGCCAGGCAGCCGCAGGCAGCTGTAGTAGCTCCCTTTTCTGCACACTATGGACAGAAATGGCTCATAAGAAGGTTTCAATGATGTAAAAAAAAATCGGTTTAAAATTTGCATTTTAAGCTAATCTTTTTTTTAATTTTGTTTTGTCCTGGGGCAAAATGGGGAAGATAAAGTTACTCACTTCGGTTGCAGCTTCCCACGCACAAGATCCCTGCAGCCGGCGGCCTGCCCTTGGCAGTGGAGAGCCTGGGGCAGCTCAGCCACCAGCTCAGCCCTGGGTGCTGCCCCCGCACTGCCAGCTCAGCACAAGGCTGGTGAGCACCAACCCTGCAAGTACGCAGTGAATCATGATCACGAACTAAGAGTTTACTCTTAATGAGTATCAATCTAGTAGTCCTGTTTTGAACTTTCAAACTCGCCAGTCTTTCAAACGCTCCCCTATCTGGTAAATAAGCATTCTTCAGCTGCCATGCATTTCAGCACATGAGGCTGTTGGCACCCGGAGCTCGGCGGTCACAGGTGGGACCTAACGCGAGGCAGCTCAGCTCAAACTGGTACAGACTATGCAGGTGCCGCTCTTCTTACACAGAACGAGATAAAAAGAGCCAAGGTGCAGCACACCGCTGGGAGAGCCTCAGCCGCGGGGCTGCGCGATCCCATCACCCCATCAAAGGGCATCCTCAAGTGGGGAAACACCAAGCAGGAACACTCGGAGCCTCACCAGACACTGCTTTGGCTTTGAACCACGCACAGGGTGCGAACGCAGTTCACATGTGAGACTATGCCCGGGTAACAGGTAACAATCCTGACATAAGAAAATTACCATCAGATAATTTTTCTTCCAAATATTTGATTTAGAGTATGAGCCAGTAGTCAAGCATGTGTTCAACCTGCGTGATGATCTTGCCATTGCTAAATAAAGGCTGCTTGGCAAGGGCTTTGCATTAGCTCTTCTATAATAGCAGCTGAAATGAATTTACCTAACGGGATGGATCTTTCATAGAAATTCTTGTACAAAATCATCAGAATTCACTTACTAAACTTCATGTTTCAATAGCGTAAGAAAAAGTATGTAAAAACGTTGCCTCTGTCATTCTAATTCCTCAGACTTCAGAAACTCTTTAAAAGAGGCGTCAAGTATTTTGAGAGCATCAGTGTACAGAACTAATTTCATCAGTTTCGCAACCATTTTGCAGACTGATAAATACTTTTTTATGCACAAATAAACAGAGCGTGGACTACACGTCAGTACACTCAGCACTGCCAGAACTCTGCATGTTTATTCTAGGTTCCATATCTACAATCATCACATTTTTATAGCATTGCCATAAAGTCACAATTTGTATGCATGCAACCCAGAACTTCCCTTCATTATTACTGATAAATCATAGGAATGAACTTACTCTCCGATTATTTCTCAAAATCCTTCTTAAAATACCATTACTATTCTCTAATTAAAACTTAAATGGACTTGCAGAACCAAGCTTTTTTGTTCCTAATTCTTGCAAAATTCCTCCGAATGTTAAGATCTACTACACTTGATTACAACACATTGTGCTTACATAAGCACCATAACAGCTCACAGAGTCGTGGAATTTACTTTGCCCTTCATAAATAGGTAAACTAGATCTTGAAAAATGAAATAAACTGCAATGACGACTATAAATTTCATTGCAGTGTATCTTTCTTTTGGGGGGGGATAGGCAGGTGAGGCTTATCTACGAACCTCATATGGAAAGCTGCAATACAAACTCTCCTTTCCTGCTGCTGGCTTTTGTCGCAGCTGATCTGTAAGGAAAAGGTTTCACCATATTTGTATTCTGATGCAAAAATTATTAACTAACCAAATGATAAATCCATTCAAAAATGCATTTTAAGCATGAATGAGTCATATACGTGTTCACATAATAAATATGAAACAGAAATTACCATAGTATTAGGTGCTTTGGTCCAGCATCTGCCTTTGGATACATACCTCTCATTGCTATGGAAGTCTCTCGGGCTTTTATTAAATAGCAGAATTTTTTCATAATTAGAGAGTCAAGTCTGTTGGTTATAATTCCTGTCAGAAAAATGCAACTTACATCCTTACTGATATATGTTAGGGAATTTCTTTCCATTTTAAGAATCACTTTTTTTTTTATTATTATTATTATTCTTTAAAGAAATTATGAGGAGGTGTAATTTTATTCACCCTGCTTGGTATACGGCTTATACTGCACCGGAAGGCTTGAGTGACACCCAAAGCTAAAGCCGGCCTTCTGAACAGTCATTGCATTACTCCTGATTGTTTTATGCCAGAGCATTCTAGCGTCTTTGTAAATGCAATAAAATATCTGATAAAATAAGGTATTTGTGATCGTATCAGTAATTTTTCTCATCCCGCTTCCTGACGCAGCCCAGCTGTGTAGGAAGTGCATACTCTACACTACTTGCCTGTTGGTTAGAACAAACTTCTGGAAGTATGTCTTCAGGTCGATGTCTATACTAATTTCAAAGTCACTGTCTACTTTCTCTTCTCTCTCCTTGTGCAAGTTTGTACATCTTTATAATAACTTCTGATTAATTTATCACATAGTAAAGATTTTAAAAAATCATTATCCTTTTGATCTAAAAATCCTTATATTTCATCTTTAATACGTTCTTTTGAGAGGATCTTTCTGGAGAAGTTGCCACGTATGTTCTACTCCTCTGAGACATAACAGCAGAGCTCAAGTAAGACTTTATGAGCTTCAAATCACATTTAAAATTGTTTGAAAAGTTTTTGTTTGTTAAAAAACCCCTCTTCTTTCATTCTAAGAAAAATGAGAGTGCTATTGCAAAACATATGGCACAAGAAGACTAACAAAAAGGAAATATATAAACCCAATATTTGGAAGAGTCAAAATTACCACCACAGAAGTGATCTGAAGCATTTCTAACACGCAGCTGTTTCGTGAACTAGACTCAAATAAGGAAGAACAAAAGTAAAATAAAAATATTGATTTCTTCAGATCTTTTTTCTAAGATGATCATTATTTCTGTAAGATGATCTGCTCTTCCATCTTTTTAAGTCACGCAAAGAATTCATCATATGTAGTAAAAAAAAAAATAATAACCCTCACTTAGCACATTCATACTGTAATGTGGTTTATAAAGAATGCTTTTAAGGCATCATGTGTGAAACAAAACTAGGAAATTATCTGGAACCACATTAAAGTTTTAAATCCAAGTCACTATGTTATATAAAAAAAAAAAAAAAGGAGTAAGGGAGAACAAATGGTTTTTCAGGCAAAGACTAGCAAATGCCATATTTTTACCAAGATGGAAAATGATGGGACAAAAATATGGTGAAAAATACCAGTAAAAAAAATGAAATACCTAAGAAAAAATAATTTAATATAAATTATCAGGGGATTAACCGAAGCCATAGAAAGCATACAGTTACCTGGTATAGCTCCTTTACACTTCAACATGTACAATTATTTTTCTTAATGATGCTGACTGTGAAGTCCTCAGAATTATGTTCAAATCCTACCCCCCCTCCCCAACGCCAGCCTTCCAGTTAAAGCGCTGCAGTACTGATTGCTCCCAGAACATCTTCTCAGGATCTTTAGCAAAACAGCTGGATTGAGGATAAGATAGAAAAACACTGATTATTAATGTCTCCCTGCTGTGGTTATAGGTCAGTCTTCTAACATTTATCATAGGTCTCTTCTTTATCTTTTTCTCCTATTAAAAAAAAAGCGCCACACAAAGTATCGTATTTGTAATCACACCAGACTGCTTTCATCTGCCCTGATATCTGTGGAAATAAAATGTGATGAATTAATTCAAACGACCCAAAAATCTGAAAATGTAGGAGAAATTCTGCTTTTAAATTAATAGAAATGTTCATTTGAAAAGATCAGATGGCATTCTGTCACCTAGGAGAGCTGACAGAGTGCTCCATCATGTATTGACTGTCCTTACTTCTGGGTAAGGGTATTAAGTCCACAAATAGAGAGTCCACAGGGGAGAGGACAGTGGGTCCTGACTGAGACAGACAGAGGACAGTCTTGGAGCGTGAGCCAATCCCAAAATTTAGGATTAAACTGGTGGATACCCATCTTCAGAGACTCTTAGGGAAGACAAAGTATAAGTCAAGAAATAAAGTACCTCAAAGAATAAAAACTGTCTAAGTATCACAGTAGAAGTGGTCTTGAAGTCTGCAGTAATTATCCAAAAAATTAGAGCTGGCAAATTAATCTAGATGATCAGGACTCATGGAGTCTTTGAGCAGCTGCCCAGGGATATATTGACAGGACTGGGTAGATAAGGTTTATTATTTCACTATTTAATACTGAAAATGTAGAGAACTCCACAAAGGAAGGAAACGAACTGAATTATTTACATATATTGTTAGCTTTAGAAATAACTACGGAATGCATAAAAATGAGAAAGAAAATAGAACTCCAAATATTTATATCTCCTTCACAAACACACAACACAAATCCAAGTATTCAGTTCCTAGCAATCTTGTGGCATTCACTGACACGTTAACCCTTCAAGGCCAACGACTCACAAGCTTTGCTACAGTAAAAGAGGTTATTAAAGTGAGCATCAGCATTTATATGGGCAAAACCCATCAAAACTTACTCTCTGTATTGCTATGGAATGCTTTTGAAAAACAGCATACACATGTGGTCAGTAAAAACATTTTTGATGGCAGATCACTACTTCCTTGCAAAGGTGCGTTGTTTCATTGGCTGTCCTAAACCTAAGCATTTGATGTGTTCTCTGCAGCCTCCTTGGACTCCTCTTTCCTTCGCATCTCATGTCCTCCTACTTGTTCTCACCCACTCTTCTTTTCACACCGCAGGTCACAGTCTTGGCCTTTACCTGATCCCTCCTACCTCACACCTTCTTTCTATGCATTGTACAAAACTGTTCAGAAACAACTTTTTAGCACAAGTGTTAGTGATGATGTGTTTCACCTGGCAAAAAGAAGTTTAAAAAGGAAAAGAAAAAGAAAAAAAAAGAGAGCTACAAAAGAAACTCCACTCTGTTAAGCAATTATATCCATTCCCTTGTTTTGTCCTTATTCACACTGTGCAATATAGCTTAAAGCTATAGCATTATGTGTGAGATACAAAAATAGCATGACTCCTTAAAAATAATTCCCCTCTTTTGAAAGAAAACTGGAAAGAGGAGTAACTTGATTGTAATTCATCTTATTTCAAGTTTACTAAATAGACGTGTTCTATGGAAAACTGATAAACCCATTTCTTATCTAGTACCACTCAAGTTTTTTTTGAAAAGAAACATTTTTTCCCCCCAGGAATCGTGATTACTCATTCTTACAGCTCAGCATCTGAGGAAACAGAAGCTATATTTTCACTCTTGAACGCTAATTTGATGTTGAGAAAAGTCCCTTAACCATTTGTGTGAAAAAATCCAACTGCTACCTTTCAATATTTCTGAATGACAGTCATGGCTCTAAGCAAACAAATGATGCTCACATATTGTGCCTTGCCTACAGGCATGTTGTTATAATTGAATGATATTATGCCTTCTTACAAGATGGTATCTCAGTTTCAATAGGGCAAACATGGCAAGCAAGTATCAGTTTCCATAGGCGTCTTGAACTTCCTGGCAAATACAATTTCATCAGCTGAAGGGTCCTCCTCTCCGTATCAGCAACGTGCCACTGGAAAGCCTTACGACGACTTGAACACTTGGCAACTTCTGAGATATTTATAACAACTTCAGAAATCACAAAAGCTATCCTTTCCACTGAACTGTTGCTCAGCTGTATAATCTGTCCCAGAGAGATGTTATTTGAAGGCCCTCAATAATACAGGCACAATTCTTACTAATTAGAAAGTAAAAAACCTACCAAAATTTCATCTTCCATCTTAGCCTATAGGAAAAGGAGCTTGATAAGTTCATCTTTTCATTTCATTTACCTGGATAGTTACACTGTGTATTTGGGAGCACTGAGAAAATACCAAAGGACGGAAGGTGTAAATGTAAGTTCATATTGGATCTAAATACAGTCCGTTACACTCTGTGATTGAACTGCACCTGTGATATATTCCATGAATCAACTAAGTTTCTTAGAGTCCAGCTGTGTAAGTCTCTCTCTCAGACCCCCTCACCTGGCCACAGACGGACAGTCACTGTGCAACCCCAGACTTAGGTGGACAGATAGGACAGACCGTACATACAAGCCTAAGGCTCTTACACGTTTTTTATATTAGGAAAGGGACCTTGAACCGGATGCCTTGAGAAACCGGCACAGAGTATATCAACAACTTAATCTGTAGTAACTATACCTCTTCTGCAACTTCTTTCGCAAATAAAACTGCCTCTTCTTCCAACGGCAGCATTGTTCTGCTGCACCATACTAAGTATCTAGAAACTTGAGTTGATTTTCTCGGTAAGAAATGTGTGATGAAGAGTTTGTACACAACTGCAGTGTACGTGGTGTTAGTTAAATCTATTTATGTAACAAACCCAAGTGGACAATGAGGAAATAGCCCCTCTTTAGGACTTGGTTGTTCCAACTACTTACTGATCTCCTGAAAGCAACAGCACCTGAATAATTGAATCTACACACAGCTCTGCTGCCAGTTGTGCAGATAATTCTCCATAAGGTCACTTTTTCTTGCCATTGCTTTAAAAACTAAAGAAAGAGGTACCATTTAGAAGCAGTACCTCTTCCAAAATTCAGTGGGTTTTAGCTCAAGAATGTGGAAGATCACAGCAATGGCACCCTCTGGTGACAAACAGTAACACATTATAATGAGATAAATTATTCAGCCTGGAAAAACATTTAAAGTTACTGCTTCATGTAAACCTATTACATGGAAAGCATTCCTACAGCACGTTGCAAAATGTAGGTGGTTATTTTTAAGAACAATGACAACTAACCTTCAATAGCAGGCAACTTTACTGAAAAGGCAAGTTCTTCAAAGTATTTCTGTTTCTCCGGTATCATCATATCTTCCTTTCATGGGTTCTAGTCTAATCTGATGTTCTTTAACCATCAGATAGACAAACTACCAACTGAAAAAACGGTCCTCTGTTTTTATCATAGACAGCATTTCATGTTCACATATGGTTAAAATTTCAGCACAGTTTCTGTAGTGCTACCAACAGCTTTTGAGATGTTTAAGAACACTGATAAGAGGTCTGTGAGCCAAAGACTCAACAGGCGAGTGTTTTGGAAGTGGACAAACAGCTGCTGGTAAGAAATCTTTCACTTGATTTGAGAGGCAGAACTTCAGCCTTTCTGAAGCACTGCCAATCATCCCCATAGCTTCTTAAGGCAAGAATGTCAGAGAGTCAGCAATTTCAAATGGTACAGAAAGACTGAACGAATATATAAAGGTATTTCCCTTATCAATGTCAAGGAAGGAGACTGTCACAGAATGTGTAAAAGCTTAAATTAAGCAGAAAGTTGTCTTTAATCCATGTAAAATAAACTGAAATTAAAAGTAAACAGTTGAATTCCAGATTGCTCCTACAGTACCTGACAGAAGAAGTCCAATTCTGCCCAGAGCTTCTGCAAAAAGCTGAGTCACAAAAAAAACTTTACGGGTAAAAACATGAAACTCGGGCTCATGAATTCGGTTTCCTCTCCTCTGATCTAAGGAATGGAACTTATGGCACATCTTTATCATTTACTACTTAAGAACTAAGTAAAAAAAAGAAGTGTTTTTAATAAAAGAGTAAAGTAATAGTAATCTCTCTTGAAATTCAGCGATTATGGGATTAGTTTTCAACAAGTTCTGTTTATTCTAACATACACATATTAAAATTTTGGCACTAAAAAAGCTAAAGTATAGTCCCTTATACATTTTCTAATAGAAGATGAATTCTATCTACCTGAATAGAATGTTAGATCTCAACATCACACTGACAGTCAATTCAAATACATTGTCTTCGACAAGTTGCCAGATTACCTGAAATGAACTGTGTGTAGAGTATAAACACAAAGTATATTAAATGAAACACTTAGAAATAGTAATAATACTTGAACAGCCATATGTATGAGTAGTTATACACGTATGGGAAACAGGCATTCATCGTACCATCAAACAGAGTCTGTTGGTCAGACACAGGCCAAGCTCCATAAATGAAGGGTTGACTAGAAAAAACAGTATGCACCTTGACCTAATTATGCACTAATCAGTGAAATATGCAAGTCTTTCTAATTAGGAAGATTATTAATAGTGGGGTATGCTACATGAGCAAAGGTGCCAGCATGTGGCTTGACAAATTTAGAGGAGGCTTTCGGAAATATTTCAGAGTCTTTTGAAAGGGAAGACAGAAAACAAATTCAGTGTATGGCTCCCTGTGATGTGTTTTTCAGTTTTCAAGGGAAATAAGAAATACATGATTTTTTTGTTTCACCATGATAAATTTTGTTAAACACCATGTACAGGCAAACCTGTGAAGGTTTTATCACTCATCAGCCACTCACAATGTGTTTATTACCAGACTGGATTAACTTTATCAGATACACATCTCTGGTACAGAACGGTATAAAAGGCATTACTCTAACTCAGTTACACTTTGAACAAAGGTGCTGCCACTTGCTTACTTAGGTGACCTATATCATCTAAGTTTGCTTTACGAAAACTAATAATTGATGAAATGAATGGTATGCTGCAATGGAGTTCTTGTTGAACATAGTTTCATGTTTCTGTCCAGTAGATGGAAAGGCTCATAATTAAAATATTAATTGAAAAATCTCATGGTTATTTTGAGAGATTTTTTTAAAAGCTCTCCACGTTGTGACCTTCACACACTGATGTAGACACAGCTGCACGCAAAAGCTCTTTCCTTATGAATTCAGGAAAAAGGAAGATGACAGCTAGCCTCAGCAGTTATGAAACCCAGCTGCTGGAGTATTTTCCAGGTAGCCTTAATTCACCAGCCTGTATTTCCGTTTTCCTCAGTTTCATGGCTAAATATTGGATTTAATTTCCCAGGTTTCAGTTCCTGGTTGCCTTGGTTCATGCAATTATTTAGAGTCCGTTCACATAATCTAAAAATGTCACTCTGAAGAGAGAGAATGCAAAACAGGACACAGCTTCAGCCAGGTCCTTGGATGGTATATGGAGAAAAAGCACAGTGATCAAGGCCCAGCAGCCAGAGCGTGGCATAGACTGTGGCAGAGGTACTGAAATCACTGACACCTCAGAGAAATGACAATTTTACAGACACTGAAGCCCTGACTCAAATGAATGGGCACAAGATTACAGACACGCATGGTATAAAACCTCACCACACCAAGCGCAAAAGATTTTCCTTTTTATTTATTTAACACTCCATCCATTTCTTCTATAATCAGGAGGACTAGAAATACATATATCTCTGGGAAAGTAAAACCTGAGATCCTGGTACGCATCTCTCTCGCCAACGCTGAACTGAATGGGAAATCTAATGGCCGCCAAATACCTGAATGCTGGCTACATGCAACTGAATGTCAAGATGGCATTTTTTTATCCTGTTAGGCCATCTAAGCAGAGCTGTCACTATTGCCACATCTGCATCCTGGCTCTCTAGAATATCACCAAACACTCTGTTCCAGATAGTATCTATTTAGCTCTTTCAGTACACCCGGTATGTTTAGCACTACTTCTGCCACATCATCCTGCTGGACCTACACTGCAGTTTTATTGTCTTACATAAAAATTGTAACAAATGTTTAAGATTTTATATACTGTCATTCCATATTCTTGTCTTCCACAAGGCTATAAAGTTTACCAGTACAACATATCAGTATTTTGTCCTTAACCTCATCATCTAGCCTCCCCCTGCACTGAATGCATAAGCCCTTTACCTGGACAAAATTATAGTTGATATGTAGTTAAGTCTTTAAAAGTCATTCCTGCTAGTCAATTCCCTCATTAGGAAACCACTTCCTATCTGAAGTGCCCTCAGGTTTTGAGAGCACATCAAAATTGGATCCACTTAAGCAACCGAGCTTTGATACTGTGCTTAATGACTTTCTAAATTTGTCATTTACAAAGTACTTTACAAGCCTTCCTAAAGAAGAGATGAAGTATGCCCATGCACGAGCTAACCTCCTGAGCACTCCTTCTTAAGAAATCTAGTTGATGTATGACGTATGTGATTCCATTTTCTGCGTATATGACATTTCATTTAAATCTCATCATTTCCTTAGGACCATCTGGACACTTTCTCAGCTATGAACAGATCGTATGACTGTGGCAGCTCTTCCTCTCTTCTCTTTCATATCTGTCCCTGCTGCTGTTTCCAAGCTACCTGGGCTGATCTGGGAGGGGAATGGGCACAATGTTCCCAGACAGCACTAAAAGCTGAAATTAGCACTCTACTATGCAATATACAGTAACTCTACAGCTTCCCTGCTTCTTCCTGTACACAAAACATAGATACACAGTACCTCAAAATGATAAGGGAATATTATCTTTTTCCTCCCCAATTAAAGACTACACAGATCTGCTCCAACTGCATCGCCACTGTTTAAACACCCCATTTTAACAAACAAAGTATTTCCCAAGGGCGAAATTGAATATTGCTTAGTGGAAATATATAGGAAGCGAGCTTAATATCCCACTTTTTTAACCCAAACAGAATTCTGTCACCAGGAGGGTTAAAACCTTCTACTTTCAAACTGGTCTTACCACTCAGAGACATTAGCATGCATACAACAAACCAAACATTTTCTCAAGAGTAGAATCACAGTTTCACCATAACCTTTTCTGCAAATTACTAAGTGTGAAATAGAAGGCTGAATAAAAATTAAAGTAATAAAATATTGAGAACAACATGTCAAAATTAAAACAGGAAAAATAAGAAAATAAACTCTTCAGCTGTCATCTCTCTGGTGCCTCTTAGTAAACTCCTCTGATGCAGTAATATCTTTTCCATTTTAAGTCTAAATCTGTTTTTTAACAACATCCCAGGAAAAGCCCGGATTATGCTGCTCATAAAATAGAAGTAATAACACAATACGAGGTCAGTTTGAATTATGGGGTGGGTTTTGCTTGTTTTTTTAAGATTTACTTTATATATGCATTTGGGAAATGACTCTATGAAATCACCACTGAAAAATTTATATCCGGGGGAAAAAAAAAAAGGAAAATATAATTTCCCTATTTTTTCCATAAGATTCTATCAGAAGCACCACACATAAATATGCTTTCTCATATTTCATCTTACAATTTTCCTGACTTCATTTTACATTATTCACGGTACTCTATTTTTTTTGTAGTAAGTGATACAGGGACATGGTACTGTCTGGTATTCAAACTTTCTAATTACTACACTAAAAACCACCAAAGTAATGCAGAAAAAATAATAGAATTCATTGTCACCAATATGTCTAGCATAGCAAATACTGATGGGTATTGAACCTGAAAATATCTGTGGAGCATGCTACAACACTTTTCCATGTGACCTGAATCCTCACACCTGACACCAGAGACAGGCTGGCTCCACTGGAAGAGGGATGATCTTCTCCCGCTAGAAAGGGAGCTGACATGAGGAAAGGGAAAGCACATGGCGCTACCGGATTCAACATCAGGACTCTCCAGGTTCATCCCAGTAATGCACCACTTTTCCACACCTCACCAGGTACAGCTGGGCTATCACCATAGAAATGGACCCATGCATTCAAAATTATTTGCTTTTCATAGGCATTATCTACCAAGGGCTACCAAAATCACAGGGGTTTGTTGCCGATTCCTTTAAAGCATACACACAGATTACCACAGCACGACCTTGAACTATTTCCCTTGTTTTGCTGAAGTTTGAGATTGCTTTATTTCTTCCCATTCATTCTCTTCTTGGCTCTCAATTCAGAATCACTACTAGTAAGATGAAAGCATTCCTTGATCATCTTTTTTCATCTGACATTATTTTAATAATGTGGTTTCAGTCCTGGAAGTTCTCCTCCTCCACCAAGACATGCTTTTTTTCTTTTCTGACACACAAATGCAAAACAGAAACATCTCGTTTGATATTATAATATCAGAATAGAAACCTCATGATAAACATTTTATGTTATGTCCCATTCTACCAGTGATATTATCCATTATATACAATAATGGTACTAATACAAAAGGTGTCAAGGTAACAACCTTCTACCAAATAAAAGTCACCAGCACCATTCCAGATGTTTTCTCTTTTACAACAGGAGAACTAACATGATCTAAACTCCTACCAAACAGAAAGCCGTCCTTGTGGATTCTCTTTGAGTCTAGTAATTCATTTCAGCACTCTGAAATATTGCTGAGATCTGCTCTGAGTTTACATGCTATTTTTCTGTTCTCTTTTCTTCTACCTAGGATTATGTTTTCTTTTATGTATTACTGTTTTGCTCAGCTTTTCACTCTCATCTGTCTAATGTCAGTTGAGTTTAATTCACCTCCCTAACAGCCTGGAACGGCTCATTCAATAAGAGTGAAGCAAGGAAAAGAGAAGATTGCAGATGTGTTGCAAAAGCATTCTGTACACCAATTCTCCTTTATTATGACCTCTCTGTTTTCATGAATTCTTAAATTAAAAGTTACTTCACAACAGGTTTTATATTTTCGAGAAGACTATCATTTTCAACCCAAAAAAAAACTGTTCTACTTCAAAAAAAGAAAAAAAAAATTGCCCTGGAAGAGTACTTGCTTCAAGGTTACTACCTAAATGTAATCAGCACCAAAACTTTAGTCTGGAAATAGGAATACTGGAGGCTTAGGAAAGAACACATGACAACTGATGACAAACGCTACTTTTGAAAAGTTTTTTGTGATGTTTTGGAATAAATAGTTACAGGACTTAATAAAAGGAAAGAGAAATAAGCATTCAGGAACTCTCTGAGTTCCTGTCTACGGGAACCTACTCTCTGTACCTGTGGGCCCCCACAAATAATTTTCTCTACAAAGCTGGCACGTGACATCAGAGATGAGCCATATTTCATTTGTGTGTATCACAGAAAGATTCATTTACTTAAATCTCACAACTCAATATACCACATTGAATAACAATCTGGTGGCAGATTTGCTGTTACATATTCACATTGCTCTGCCTAAAGAAGAGATGGCCAGACTGAGACAGTAGTAAAAGCTGCGAGATGTGGTAAGAATTTAGAGCCTAATCCGACTTATGCAAGTAAAAGTGTTGCTTTTCAAACTGGATTGTCAATAAGCTGTTTTGTTAGGAAGAATTTCAGTATATCAAGTAAAACACTGAATTTAAATAAGTTTCCATTACTTCCATTTACCTACAAGCATTTCAAACCTGCTAATATTTCAAGGCTCACAGAATTCTAATTTATGATAAAATTAAATCATACTAAATCATACAGCTTTGTAAATGGATTTGAATGGTAACAAAATCACATTATTAGAGCACTTTTTAGAAATTAAGCCTCCTCTGGGCTACTTAGAGACGTACTAAAAGTGACAAAATAGATTTAGTATTACAAGAAAAGTGAGAGTTATGGTTTGTTGCTGGGTTTTTTTGTGGTTTTTTTTTGTTTTGTTTTGGTTTGTTTGTTTGTTTTTTGTTTTTTTTTAAGTGCAATGATACAAATTGTGATAGCATCTCAAAATTAAAAAAAAATAAGTCACACAACGGTTAAACTGTATCAGGGGAAAAAGTTGCAACAGTACTTTAAATAAATTCAGTAGTCTATGCATCATGAGTTCCCTCTAATATTGCTAGGCATAAATGGATAAAATCTCACACCAAGAAATGTCTTGTTTTATGCCAGTATCCTGCAAAACTGAAAGCGTGTATCAGAGAGCGAATTTCTCTTGAAGTATAGATTCTTGTTACCTCCTCTTCAAGACAAATACCTAGCAGGTTATCGATCTGCTTCTGAAGGACACAGTGTTTATTATGTAGGAAACCACTGCTGGGCACAAGCGTGAGAAATTAATGCTGGTTTGGTAAGTGTCCACACTGTGGTGCTGAACCAGCGGGGCAACTGTCAATCTATATGATAATGCATCCCAAAACTTCATAAAATCACCGATGTGAAGAAGCATTGATTTTTGAGCTAACCAGGATTTGTGAGGGAGTAAAACTAAAAAGTTTACTGAAGTTAACAACTCTGTGTATATAATAGTTGCTTCATTCTTGTTTTTTTTTTTTATTAAACAACCGAACATACAGAAACCCTTATCACAAAACCCTTTCCAAGGAAAAATGCATTCCACATACTGGTTTGTTTCTTGCGTGCTGCTTGATCATGTCCTTCTTTCTCTTATTAACATCATTGTTAGAAAAATTACCTATTCACAATGGATTCACTGCACTGTATTTCCAATTACTTCATAATTCACTTCTTATAAGGAGGGAAACAAAAAGCAAGCAAACAGACTCTTCCTTTCATCAGTGTCTGCAACAGTATGTATGAAAGTAGGCCCTGAGATTAAATGTTCTCAGACAAAAGGTGTGGCACAGTGGCTTCCACTGAAATGGAGACCATCACCTTCAGAGAAGTGAATTCGTGCTACAGAAATGAATCCCAATCATTCCGTAATGTCATAATTTAATTAGTGATGCTTTTTATTTGAAATTATGCACAGTACCCTTATCAAAACTACACTAAAGTCAATGGGAGTTGTCGTATTTCCTGTCAATGACATTATTAAAAACAAAAAGAAAAGGAAAAATCAATTAATCAGTCACTGATTCTTTTTAAAATACTGTCTTCCTCGTATGCACCATTATAAGTAAATATACATTTCCTCTTTGGTTTTGATGAAGAAATGTATCCTGCTATGCCTATGGAGAGGAGAGATTGCTTGACGATTCAATTTAAATCAACAAAAAAAAGACTGCTGTTACAAGCAAAATCAATTGCACTTTCCTAAACTTTTTTCTATCAATATAAAAACTGTAATTCAGTTTTGCCTTGTTTGCTTTGACAAGCAGTTGCCTGTGTTTCTACTGCCTGGCACACCGGCTCTGCTGAAACCGAGACAACTGTCAGTAGGTATACAGAGAAGCCTAAAACAAACACCTAAACCCAAGAAAAATGCAACAGATTTCATTTTATCGCAAGTCATGTGCGTAGCAGAGAGCTGGTTTCATTAGCTGGTATCAGCTGCCTGAATAGCCGCTCTGAGGGTATAACGTTAGGGAGATTCCTCTTCACCGTCTCAGAACAGCAAGTATCAAAGCCTTAGTTGGCATTTTAACTAAGTTGAGTTTGCACCTTCATCACCCTACGGAGGGCAAATTCCTGCAGATCCATTTTCACTATTTTTCCTCTTCAGTTTAATTTAAAGATATGTGAGCACAGAAAATTCCCCAGGTAAAAATTTTTAGCTGATACATATGAAGAACATGAATGTGGGTTATATGCATTTGAAAGGAGAGCTGCCTTAATGCCGTTTAGTCTGAGAATCGGCCGGCGTCTAGGTGTTTTATCACAGGTGGTTGTTGCACTGTCTAAAGTCTCGTTTCTATGACTTTAACAAACTATACTAAAGAGAAGTGCTTTGCTTCAGTCTGATGCATAGGTTTGCTTTCTCAAAGCCCCCCAATACTTACCAATAAGCAAACAGAAAATTAATATTTGGGTTTGGTTTTTTTTTTTTACAACCTCAAAAACATGAAAAACCCCAGAAAATCGAGTCTGATTGTCACAAATTAGCAGCATTGTTACAGCTACCAGCATACTGTAGATTATTAATATTACTTCAAGCTGTGTATAAAAATCGTGTATGAGAAACTATTTCTCTTAAGAAATTTCTTTCTGCTTTTCATCATTAAATTTAATTTAATGTACTCTAAGCACAAACTTCTGTGAAAGATTATTGTGTGGGAAGTAAATTGTAAGATAAAACATAATATATATTATATGATACACATGTAATAGAGTTTCCTGATACTGATGATAAAAAAACCCCCACCATTAAAAAGCAGCTTTAGTCAAACTGGGAAAGAAAAGTAAAAAAATTCACCTTCAAAAGAACACTTATGTATTTTTAAGTATGATCACATTCTCATACACGTGCATTACGAATATATCGAAGAAAAAGGCCTACCGTTTTCCTCATCTGACTTATTCTCATTGTCGGAGTCGGTAAGCGTGAGCGCTGAGTTTTCTCGACTTGACAGACCGGAACTTCGCCTGGATTTGATCCCTCTTCCCCACAGGCGGATGGCATGCTCCGGAGACATTCCTCCCTCCGTCTCGGAGTCAGCATCGGAGCCGGTGCTCAGGGAGTAGCCTTGATGGAGTATTCCTATATCTGAGCAGTAGCCGCTTCGATGGGGAGAGGGCTCACAGATTCCTAGTTCTGCAAGGGTAAAGTTTGTTCCTAGAGGGCAATTAAAAAAAAAAAAAAAGATAAATAATTTAAAAGCTAGGGGATTTATTTTAAGTTTGAAAATAGCAGACCTTCTTAATTTCTCTTAATTATGCTGTATGCCAAGCCTTCGTAATGAATTACATACAGAGATCTCTGGTGCACAGATCTAGTAAGACTAAACTAAAAGATATTGAATATCGTTAAAATGGATGACATACACAAAACAAAGGTAGGAAAGGTCTCTAAATTTTAGGTTACTATTTTGGCCCCAAATAATAAATCACTTGGGTATGTGACTAACGTAAAGCTCATGATAAATCCTGAAGACATGACCTGTTTTTATTATGTATCTAACCTTATATTTGTAGGACCAGAACGTGATCTTTGAAATTGAGGATTTGATTACTTGAAAAGATGAATTTTTCCATATGAAGTGAATTTTCTCATACACGAGTCTTCCATACAGATAGGATTTTTAATTCTAATTTTCATATGGTTTCTTATTTCATAGAAAATAAACACTTATTTGGGAAAACAGAGCTTACACATCCGGATTACTTGAAAGAATGCAAACCTATCAGCGATGTAACATGAAACCTTGTCACCAGTTTTGCACTTTTACATTTGGTGAGATTGGTAGTTTAATATCTGCTATAGAAATCAAGATAGACCTAATAATCACCGCAATTGTTTTCTACCTTTTTTTCACCATATTCAAGAAGAAAGTGCGCATCAACACCAAATCAGGAGGTCACGGTGTTTAGAGGCAAAACTTTCAGGAACAATGTCAAAACATGTGACCTTTAGCAGTTAATAACGACTCAGTGGACAAAGTCTCATACATTTTTAAAGCAGATGGAGTCCCCCAGGGTTCTCAGAAAGTATAGACTTGCTGGTTGATTTCTGCTTATGTATTTGTTTCCTACAGTAATGAACAGGATGGTAAAAAAAAAAAATATAGGGAAATATTCACTGGTCTCTAAAGCTTTCAAAGGTTTCGAAAAGCAACGTGATTTTAGCTTCCCTACCTTGTGCTAAAAACGAAGAACAAAGACAAACTGAAGTCACTGGCAATATAACTGCCAATTATTTAATTATTTTCTTAATTCATAAGGAAACTAAATCTGTGCTCTGTGTTTCTAAAATGGTAGTTTTATTTTGTCCGAAAGCAGTTTATACTTTTTGCTCTTCCTCTACATATTTATCAGAATGAAGCTATACAATGGAAGTTCATACACTAAATAAAAAAACCACACTTAAGTGTCTTCTATTCATAAGATGTTAACTGGATTTTATTTTTTTTTTTAAGCATTACAACTTCTTTCACAGATTAACCAGCAAAGATGATTAAATCGGTCTGGTTGGTCCATCAGCCCTCTCCAGTCTCACACCTAGCCATTAAAGTATTTTTTGGATATGGGATGTATGCACACATCTGCAGAAAGTAAAACTGGGCCCTACTGAACATTCATTCCTAGAGCTCATCAATTAAAGGAAGGTGATTGATTTCTACTGGAAGACTAATGCGGGTCTTCACCCCGCAACAGCTAGACCGCAGCACCGAGCATGGCGAGAGGGAAGAGACTGCTCTCTTTCACCCCCAGGACAAACAGGGCACAGGCCGGCAGCGAGAGAGTGGCCAACAGCATCAGGCACAGAAGTATCACCGACTGGATGCTTCTAAAGAAATGAAGCATTTAGTGGCAATGTTTAAAAGGAATATAAAAAGGCTGATATTAAAAAAGTCAGCTCTCTCATCAACACCAAATAAACCCGAACCCTCCTAGTTAGCAGCGTGTTTTAACCTGCCTTCTAATATTTATTCCAGTAATCAGAAATTTTGTGGTTTTGTCAAAAAGCAATGAACTGAACAGTCCTAAAAATGAGCTTCTCGAGTGCACTTCAGTCAAGAGAATTTTTGCCTTTTTTTCAAAATAAGAGCGCTATCATGACAGATGAAACGTTACTTTTAAAGAAAATGTAAATTTTAATCATGTGCAATTTCAGTAGAAGACATTTAACAAAAACAGCTTGATTGATTAGTTTTGTTTTAGCCATATTATCAAACTAACCTTAGACTCATTTAAAAAAAAAACGGTCAAAATCAACCCAAAATATAAAATACATATAAAAAAGGGAGCGAGCTGAAGCCTACTAGCCCTATACTTTCTGACCTACACAGGTAGAGTGCATGTTGACATTAGATACATGGTAAAATTACCAAACTCATCATGAACGTGAAGTTTTTTGTTTTCTTGTTTGCTGGTGGCATAAATGTCTACAAAGACACACCAATTATGAATATATTATCTTAATTAAGTTGGTTTACATACAGAGTAAAACAGTTTAATGATATTCTGTGGATTTTAACAGCCATTACAAGCCCAGATGATTTCCCTCTGATTAGAAACCTGTTTCAACGTCAAAATCTCCCTATAACATCTGATGCAAAAAGCAATCTTCAGAGAAATTCATTCTTACTTTATTTGTCTGACGAAAACGGCAAAGGCACCGAAAGGGGAAGGAAAATACTGTATTCACAGAATTCATTCATTTGAGTTTTATTATTATTTGGGAACTTGGCACCTTCCAGAAACGTGGAGAAAAAGAATTGAAAACTGACCAAATTTAAAAAATTTGAAAAGTAGATCAGATTAGCTCAAGAACACAAATGGAATCAGCCTCTGAGCCTCTGGGAAAGGATTTTCTGTGCTGCTTCTCAGAAATCTCCTTACAGTCTTAATACAGAAAATCTCAGGCATCCTAATGACAGACATGAAATATTCTAGACATTTCCCTCTCTAGCAAAAACATGTTTTTGTCTGGTAGACTCTAAATTAGTTTTATTTATTAATTTTCAGTGTTTGCTTCTGCAAAATATTATTTGAGAATGTTCTCTAAGACAACATAAAATGGCAAAATAACTTGTCCTTGGATAACCATGGATCACCACAAAAGAACACATTTTGGAAATGTTTTTCACCTCTATACATATACATAGATCTTATATATACATACATAAAAGCATTTTTCAGATATGTATTTTATATGTAAATATATAAAAATGTATCTATATATATTACACTTCCTGATATCTTCATAGCCCTTAATTTACTGTAAAATCTGAGGAAAAGGAGTCAGAAACACTATAGTTATGTCTCTAGACCTTTTCTTGATCTGGATCATATTCTCCTACGTGCCTCATTTCCCTAAAATGAAACTGTCCACATCTCTTGAATAACATATGAACTGCTTTCACTAATATTCTCTTATTTGCTCAGCCATTACTGCGCATTAAGGTATTAATGGTATTAGTAGACCACCCTTGTAAATTCACATAGAGGATAAATACAGTTCTGGATGCACAGAAATCATTTATCCAACAAATTCACAGCAGAAAGACCCCTACTATTACTTTGCAAATAAAGTATAGTCTTACAAACGATGAGAAAATATCTGACTCATTTCATAGCCACTCATACTGGCAGAATACTCCATACGGGATCCCGATGACAGAAAGGTCACCAAGACCAATGCAGCCTTCCTCGCCCCCACTGCCAGTAGAAATTACAACACCCATGAGCTGGAGCAAGGAAACATAGACACAGCCTGGCCTGGGGTTAAGATTTAGTGTCTCCTTCAAGAAGTATCTTCGTTATAGCTCTTTAAGTGATTGGGAGATCAAGCAAATCAAGACCCCCGAGAAGCAAAGTGAAGGAAGGAGGGCAGCAGTACCTATTGCTTGCCCTCCCCTGGGAATTCAAATTGTACTGCTGTGCATTCAAAGAGAGAAACCTGGTCCATGAGTTAAAATGCACTAGTAGCACTAGCAGTCAAGGCAGATGGATGGCCTCGTACAGTGTTATACAGCATACTCTATCTCTAGGCCTTCCACGGAGTTGAAAGTAACTGCATTTTGCTGAAACTTCACTTGCAAAGTAGGACTGAAATGTGCAGGCAGAATCTATTCTTGCACATTCAAAACTTAAGGGTGTTTTCTTTCGGATTCTTGTACCATCTCCTACATTGCTGGTGACACTAAGTGAAAAGAGATTAATAACATCAGATCCTTATTGGTGGAAAAGTAAGAAACCTCTTTCTCTCGAAGAACACATGACAAAAAAAAAAAGTCACAAGGTTTTTTGCTTTTTCATATGCAACAGAGCCTACTAGTCTCCACCCCCAGTCCCTCCATCTCCACCTGCAGAAATCATCAGACCGTTCTCATTAAAGAAAAGCAGTTAATACCAGCTGCTGCCTTAAGGTGTAGGCAATCTCTCATACAAAAATAGGCCAGTAGTATACTAGTTTAGAAGTGTAATATAATGTTATGTACTTGATCATCATTGCCCATAATCTACATGCTGTGAATAGTCTCTCAATAGAGCAGAAAAGATGTTTTCATTTTAATTAATGCATTACTTCTATTATCTTTTGAGCACATTTCCCTTTACAGAAATCTACTACTAAAGTTATTTAGTATATAAATACTTCCTAAAAGTGTGTTTAATTCAACTATGTAAAATTCTACTCATTATCTCAGCTAAGACTAGAAAGCATTACCATATAAGCAAGGGTTATTTTCACCTAACCTCTAGGCAGAGGTCTCATTTGGGTAATTACAAATTGCACGAATTGCCCTTCTGAAGATTAATCTAATCCAGCTGTGATCGCTACAAGATGCCTCAGAGGAAGGTATCTGAAACCAGTAATGCACAGCTATGATAAATTTGCCTTCAACACTAGATCAGCAGTTCAAAACTGGGCTGAGTCTAAAATCAAAAGGATAATATCACTTAGATTCTCTGCTACTATAATCAATTACAAGAAATAGGGATAACAAGAATACATTTATTTAAGACATTCCATCCTTTCTCAAATTCTTGTTACGTTCATAGCTATAATGATTTTTGCTGGCACGAGTACTACAATTTAGCTCCAATCTGTGATATGTGAAGAGGTCGTTCTTTTTAACAAACTCTGATGCACACTTAGATTTTCTCAATTCTTTATGCATTCATCTATTATAATGACAGGGAGAACAGATGATGGAAATCTGATTTTTTTTATCTACTTACTGTACACGTTTTTAACATTTACCCTTTTTACTCATCTTCCTTACCTGATAAACAACTGCCCTCTTTTTAATCCTTCTTTGTATTCCACCTGTTTCAATACTATTCTTTTATCACGGTTAAAGACCCTGTTCTACAAAATGTTTTACTTAATTTTGTTTCTAATTCTACACTACCAGATACTCCAAACTGAGACTCCAGATCTAAGCTGAGGGATACACTACTGTCTTCCTGTATTTTCGAAGCCTTTCTTCTATTTTATTTAAGATTTTGGAAAAAAAAATATATTAACGTAAGCCCTTTCTTTTATAAATGTTCCCCTCCCCTCCACACTTGATACACCATCATAAAATATATTGCATCTTATACTGCATCTTTCTGGTGGTTTAAATATACTTCAACCAGGAGTATCTTTTCTGTGCAACATACAGGAATTTTAACCACGTAATCACAATGAATAGTCACTGTGGCAAATTTAATATTAGCATGAAACACGCCTGGAAAATTCCGTCTCTTAACATCATTGATATTACAATGACTGCAATATTCCATTTCTGAAGGAAGCACAAATTCAAAAGAAAAGTGCAAGGAAAAGATAAGCTCTTCTTTCACTGTGATCCCTCCAAGTAGAGGAAACACGCCGTGGTTTGGGAGGCCAGGTAAGAAAGAGGAGATACAGATGCTAGCCCCTCCAGCCACGAGACTCATCAACCTACAGCAGGTTTATCGGCCAGCTTTTCCTCCCCTTTCTAATATTCACAAACGTTATTACATAAACTGAACTGTTTACCTCAACTCCCCTAACACTCCTTTTCCTAATTCTCTATCCATTTTTCCCTAGTAATAGCCCTTCGCTAGCCTGAGGAAGGGGCAGTGTAAGCTCCTGTGGAACAAACTCTCCACTGACCAAACACTGAATGTACCAGAGAATGGACTCCTCAGAAATTAGGAAATAATAATAATAATGAACAAGCTTATACCTTGTTCTAGGTTTTTAAAATCTATAGCTGGGGGTTAACAATAGCAGGGCTTCCTACATGTTTCTGTTGCTGCCTACTGAGAAGATTCATAGATGACATTTTCATTTAAGATTATTAAATTCCAGGTATTGCTAGCCAGGAAAGCTAAACATTTTATAACTAAGTGAATGTGAACTTTAACCACTTAATGATGATAAATCCTACTTTCATAGAACGCGTTTGTGACAACGGCATCAGGAAATGCTTTACAGATGTTACTGAGAAGTATGAGAATATCGGAGAGGTCTTGATGCCCATCTCCAACGTGCTGCGACCCAGCCCGTGTGTGTGTGCGTACATACATACACCCCCCCACTCCGGTAATACCTACTAAAATTTAGAATATACATGTACACTGTGAAATTTTGTTACGCATACTAACACAGTAGTATGCAGACAACAATTTTTGAAATTTAACAGAAACACCATGGTTTTCTTAAAAGTGAAACTCTGGCAGCCTCGGTCGCTTCTGCAGCAAACTGACTAGAAGCAGCAAACAGAAATCCACACGCACATTACAACACGTGGTTGGAATTTGAAATACATTTTTCTAGCTTCTCTCATCAATGACGGCAAAATCCTTTAATTGTCTTTTTTATAATCCTCTTTCTGCTTTGCTTCTTTCTGACTCGGAGATCCCCAAGCCTAATACCAGCATACAGATGTTTCTCTTTTTGACAGTAAGTCTGTTCACAGTGTTAATACAGTAGATTCATATCCACTTAAAAAAATTATAAGGTTTATAAAACCAGGCATCTAATGAGATTTCACTCTAGCCCACAATATTATATAATCTTCAGTTATGTGATCATATTCTAGTTTTTCAGTAAAATTTCCTCCTTCAGTGAAGTGACTGGACCTGCTCTCTTTTTTTTTTTTTAACCTTCCTTATCGAGTCTTTATGTACCAAAATAGAGAATATGGTATTTTTAATTACTTCATACACATTTCCTATGGTTGTGCTGAATGTAGTCTCTGAGAACATCTCGAACACTACTTTATTTAGCTTCGCCTCCTTGTGAGGTGAGCTTTTATCATCCCCATTTCATAGCTTTAAACTAAGGAGAGGGAGAATAGAACATCCTCTTTCCAGAGCGCACACTGATTTTAGCAGAACAAGTACCGTCTAAAAATTATATTTCTGGCATTACCTTATGGTGATGAACTTCTTTATAATGATATGTTGGTTTAGGGCAAAGTATGCATTTATTGTTTTCTCCTCAAATGCCAATCTCAATTAAGGACAAAATCAGATTTGGGAGGACAAGAGGACGGAGCTAGGTGACAAGCATGATTATTATTTATTACCTACCCAACACAGCCCAGGTTAAAATGTAATTCTTCAGGCTAACATTTTACTTTCTCAGGCAGTCTTTCATTTATTGTAAGTATTCCAACATTTCCAAGGACTGAGAAATGGTAAAAGGAGAACAGTTTCATTTATTACGAAGGGATGTGCTACATGTGTTATTAGAAAGGAACAGCGCTGGGAAAGCCCTGCTGAGACCCGAGCCCGCCGGCCAGCAGCAGCCCCTCGGCATCCATACAAGCTTCCAGCCGAACTGCAGGCAGATTTCAGCAGAGATGCATAGACAGATAGCAAGGAAAGAGTTTCCAAACCTGGAATCTCTGATTCAAAGGATGGAGATACTTTAGTTTAATCGACACAATGGACATGTGATATTTTCACTGCAGGCAAAACAACGTATTTTCTCTAGCATCATTCTCAGAACCTGCCAGACACTCCCCCCGCCCGGTCTCCAAACCAACCAACCCAAAGTAGACAGAATTCATGGCAAATTTCAACCTAAATAGTTCAATCTATCGAAGTTTTAAGGTGTTATTGTAAGAAATGTATATGAACTCAAGTATACACGACACATCAACATGCAAATAAGATCTTCCTTTCTCAAAGCAACTTTAGGCCTCTCTGTGTATTGACTTATCTCTAATGAAATGTATCATCTATCATTTAGAAGGCAATGACTGTTTTGTGATCAAAATCAAATTAAAAATCCACAGGGTTTTGTGTGCTAAACGTGCACAATGCATACCTGTATTTGCATAAGTACGTCCCATGTCAATGATGGCTCCCTGGGCAACCTCCAGCATAAGGGAAAAAAATCTGCTCTTTTTAGGGCTACTTATTGTCTAGCAAGACCATGAGTATGACCAGCAATCTAAAACAACTCCAATCCCATTTTCTGCACCTTTTGTTAGAGTGACAAGAAAACATGAGAAATGTTTTACATTTAAAACTACAACAATGCACTTTTTTCCTGTGTGAACAAGACTGGAAATGCTTCTGCAGATGCAATAGTAGACATTTTAGCATTCTGAAATTAGTTGTGCTACGTTACTCATGCCAAAATACATCCCCAAAAGTACAAAGTTGACAACTGGGCTGTTGTGCAGCACTGGGGACTAGCAGAATCTAACTTCCACATACTAAAAAGAAAGATGGAAAGCAACCCACAAAAACTGTGACTAAGGGAAAAATAGCACAAATTCTGTTTTTTTCATCTGTAACATGTAGAAAAGAACACTGTGCTAACACAACTGACCAAATAATCTAACGTACCTCTGCAGTGACAAATAGTGCATTTTTGGGGTGATAAAATCTGTTCCAATTCACAGACATGTACTGCGATGCCACCCAACAAGAACGTGGTTATCAATCACTAAAACTCAGTTCCCATTACTTTTTCTTTTGCAAGCAGCAAAGAAAGAACAGAACACGAAGCTTCATGGCAAATAATGAGGTTCTTGCTGTAAAGTGCCCAGCTCCAGTCATAACACCATCAAAGTAACAGTGGATTTTGGAGGGGGGTTGAGTTGGGGTTTTTTGAATGGACTCTTATGAAAAGAAGTTAAGAGTGCATATTTTCTATTCTCAGTCCAAAATGACTCAAACTTTGGAATAATTTTGTTATATGCCTGTTTCCTTTTTAGAGATCATGAATTTTTAAATAAAATTCACCACAGGAGCACCAAAAAGATTAAGAATATAGGGCATTTGTGTACATAAAGTGATAGCTACCATAAAAGAACGCAGAAAGAACTATTTTCAACTTGGTTTTTTCATATTAAACAACCTGCTCAACACCTGATATCACCTCCTATCACATTAACATAGTATTTTGCTATGAAGGAATAACAACTACAGCTCCAAAGAAAACGAAACTTGAAAGCAGAGTCTGTTTTAAAGACTGTATAAGGAGAGAATGAAGTGTTATCCCAATAGAGAAGAGCTAGCATTTAGAATCGGTATTGACTATATGTGTTTGAAATGTACAGTTAGGTTCACTTGGCACAAAGAAGTACAATAATTAGACCATGGTACCCACATAATCTAAAAATCTCCGTTTCCACCACTAGAAAATGGTATTTTCCATTTGCATTCTACTCTTGCTCACAAAGATGCTGGTCTTCTGTTGTAAAAGCATTTGAGTTATGTCAGAAAAGGCCAGTAAGTTCTCCTTGCTCTCCAGAAAAAAAACCCCTCAGTTGACCATAAATATATAGATAGGAGTATTTTTAGATAAAAATCACTGTACATCTATTAATCTTCATTGATACACAAATCTGAGTTCAAGTATTAAGCAAGATTTCTACAAAAATCTACAGGAAACTAGCAGGGCATAAATTAGCTGGTGATAATTCGCTGAATTCGTGAAAAGCCTTTTCTTATTTTTATACTGTTAAATCAAGATTTAAAAAGCAGTAAAAAGTAAACCACTGTTCACAACTTGATAAATAAGCTGTGCTCTCAAGAAATCGTAGAAGTCACAGGTAATAAGCTTTCATACCTTCATAACTGTTTAATTGGGAACTATCAAAAAACCTGAATCAGCTGTCATCACAGACGAAACCTTAATTGTTTTCCTTTATACCTTGCTTCACAAGTTAGGAACATGGATACTCCATATTTTATGAAGGTCCCCAGGCACATATAAAGATTTCTTAGCACTAGCAGCTGTCAGCTGTTTAGTTACAAGGTGCTTCTTCGCTGTAAACATCATGTCACCTAGAAATAATGGTAATGTAAATTGTATTCTGTACAGTAGAATAGAAGAAGTTTAGACCATTATTTGACTCAGAACTTCTGTGTTCACATTCTGAATGATGTTGCTCATAACAGGTTCTACAAATGCCAGAGACGCATTTAACTCTGCATTTCTAATCCTGCTAGGAGGACAGTCAGCGGACCAACGTCAATGACTTTGAGGACTGATAAGGAATTAATCTAAAATGGAAAGAAGAGCTTCCCAAAAAATTCAAACAATTCAAATGCGGCACAATAGGAATTCAAAAAGCATATTACACAAATCCATATAAACTTTATGACTTAAAGAATAATGACATTAAAATAATTTGAGCACTATGATTTTGAAGATATATATATTATAATCAGGTATCAAGGAAAACAGATTAAGCTCTGTGAGACAGTACACCTACTAAGGAACAGACACAACCACACTTTCTTTTATTCATCGCTTGTGTTCATTTTATGAAGAGATCAGGAAACGTCTTTGTTTGTTTGATTGAATTATAAATTGCTTTCAGCTTTTCATTTTTAATCCTAGTAAAATAATTAGTTATTTTCACAGCCAGTCACTTGTGGTATCATAAATGGAACAGCTGGCACCAATTCAGATTACTATTGGTCCTGAACTTTGCTACAGATGAAACATACACCCTTAATAGGGGATTTCTTTTATCTACCAATGACTATAATTTGTAGACTGCATACACAATTGCAATCGCAGAAACTGACTGCATCCTGGCCTTTCTGGCACATACAGCAGCTGCAATGCTATAGGCAACAGTGCAGCACATCCATCCATTCCATTGCTGGAACTCACTGGTCTTACCAGGCTTCTGCAGAACTATGGAAGTAAGAAATATGACCTCCTTCCATGCACCTCTTTTCCTTCCCTACAGCGGCATTTTCCACACACACAAACCATGCTGCTATTCTGATTTTCTTTTTGCTAGTCACTACGTACCCAAATGCAACGTCTTCATTTTAGCCCATTGCACCTGGGGCGCTGTGCTGGCAGGCGCGTGCTGTTCTGACATTCTCTCCCTTCCTCAGCAGCACAGCTCTGCTTGGTTAATGCAATCTGTTTCTCTATTTTACCTAAATTTCTGCCTGTTCCAGTGGTTTAGAATTTCAGTTCCAGTGCTTTACTTTTAATTTAGTTTACTTTTCCCTTCTTCTTCAATGAACAGAACTGAAGATTTGTGGTTTGTGCCAATAAATAGCTTATAGATTTTATTCTAACTTTCTGCTGTCCAAAACTATGTCATTGTTTTTATAAAACTCCATCTTAACAGTAGGGCCAGTTGTTGCCCTTCTGTTGTCCTTTCCCTTCCATTTTTGTTTAAGATTTGAAGGACTGCTGGCACTGACTTTAATTTGGTTAATAACAGAATGGAGATGCAAATGTGCCAAGCAGTAAGTTAAGCTCCAACCATCACTTCAGCATTGAGTTTAACAGGTAAGAGTGTGTGATCCTCTGAAGAAGCAATACCAAGATACTTCCACTAAAACTGTGATTTTTGTCTAATCTTTTATGCGTGGGAAACCATTGACCCTGATTTTTAAGAACTGATTTTAAAAAACTGATTTCCCCCTATTAGGTCAACTATTCTACACAAGAACCAGTTGCGATAAAAAGCATTTTATTGCCCAGCCCTTCTCTGTTGCTTAGCTCTGCATTAAAAGTCTTAAGTCTCAACCCAAAATTTTAGTGAGGTGTTATTATCAGGAGATAACACAGTAAATAGTACAGAGAGCCAGACCAAAATTTGGTTCTTTTGAAAGAGAATTGCTGGGCAGGATGTGTTATCTGACTATTTTTAACACACGCATTTTCTCACTTCAGAAGTGCCTTTACTCGCTTCAGAAGTGTCTTGCAGTTCAGATGAAATGATAAACTCACATCGCTGATAAAGGTCAAGTATACCTAGGTATCATACGATGCCATTAATTTTTTTATTATTTATTTATTATTTTTACTTTGCAGACTCCAATTGTAGAATTCCTTGGATTTAACAACAGGGAGATTAGATTGGATTATTCACGAACCCTCACACTATTTCACACTTTTTAATCTACCGACCATTTGCAAGGAAGCATTTTAGGCTAGTTCATGTATTTCTTTTTTGGCTATATGGGAGTCACAGGCAGTTTTCAGCCTAAAATTCGGTTTATTTTGAAAGGGAGTATGGAGTAGGTAAGGACAGCACTGAAGACTAGGGATGGAAAAAAATCTCCCCTCCTGCTTACAGGATAGCTTGGATGGGAGCTTGCCCATTCTGCTCCCAGTCTCTTTTTCCACTATGTGAATAGTGACAGAAATACTGTGGTACTGTTGTACATCTCCTGCCTGCGGCCTTTCAGTCACTGCCTTATCTGAAAAAATTGTTTTCTTAATTACCGGTGTGATAGAGCACGAGCTAAGCTGGCCAGTAGCATCAGATGGCTTAAACTACCATGACAGGCTCTGGACATGTCACATATTTATCCATCACTTTCAGACTGATGACTCTCTGATTCAGCTAAGCATATTAAAAATTGCCAGCACACGTATTTAAATTTCAGATTTGTGGTTCTCAAAGGCATTTGTTGCTCTATTTTCTTCTTTGTCATCTTTTTAATGACTTCAGAACAGGGAACAGGCATACATGTTGCAAAACTACCCTCGATTTCAGTTCTCTTACAACTTTCTTCTGTCATGGAAACTGAACACAGCATCTGTTTTATGGTGGTTTTTTTTTTGGTATACATTTTTCTTTTTTTAAACTGGGAATTTGGCAAACAACATGCATGGCTATGTGATCAAGGAGAAAGTCATTTCACCTTTCAATGAGAAAGCCAAAAGAAAGAACCCTCAACCTAAAATAGTGAACAGCCCAAAAGTTTCTAAGCATTTCTGATGTGGAAAGTCAAAAGAGAAATCTATAGCTAGATAATCAGAAGTGTACCGTACTGATGAACTGCGGTCCTCTAAGTCATTTTAGGGATGATTTTTAAGAAGTTCAAAATGAGGGACCCACAAATCAAGTCATTCAAAGTCAACCATGTTCTCTTTAGAGGGGAAAGAGACATTTTTTTGAAAACAGAAATAATCTGTGCCAAATGATAAAATGGTATGAAAGATAGCCTGGTAAAAATCAAGCACTGAACTAAACATATTCCTGTTCATTCTTTTAAAAATTACTAATACCTAAGAATATGTTTCAAAATGAGCTCTAAAGTGAAGTTCCTTTTAAAATTAAACACAGGATTAACACGCACGGACACCATGTACCGAACATCCTCAGGAACCACTTACCCAAGTAAATATTGTGCACTGACCACAGACATAAGAGAATTTTCCAATGTGGTTTTGTGGGGTGGAGCTGGAGTGCTCTCCTGAGCACTGCAATCTCTGTGTCCCCCACCTCATCCGACTGGTTTGACCAGTCACATCTCGCCAGAATTCGTAAAGCCTGACTTCAGAGGGGTTGTGAACAGGGAACTGAAACAAGGAACATTGGGCATGCGCTCACTTCTAGCTAACCCACCGGAGCTATATTACAATGAGAAAAACACTGTCATTTTGTTTCTACTTTACCTAAAATTTTGGCTTTTTATCTTTGACCTATTTAACAATACTTGCCTCTTCAGAGCTCCACTGCAGGCACAGCACACAGCAAATGGGTAACACCACTGAAAATTTGTTTCCATTGCAGGCTGATGCCAGTGCTATTCTTTTATCAGCTTTTAACACTTCTGTTATCAGCAAATTGCTCTTTTTGGAGGGGGGAAAAGAACCCTATGGAGGTCTGCTTTTATGAATGCCTCAAGCCTTCAAAATTAACAGTGAGGATCTTGTGGTCACTGTATACTTCTGTCTTAAGAGCAGATGTGGCACTGTATAGTTTTGGTATTAAGTACTGTCAAGCTTCCTTTCAAGCTGAGAACTATTTATCTACTTAACACAGAACATAGCCAACTTTTGTAAGTTTCATATATTACATTTATTTCAAAATGCTTGGCATTATTAATCCTTTTTATATTGTTAATATAAAGATTCTGCTTCAAAACCTCAAAAACCCAGAAAGTTTATTTTTTTCTCTCTTTTTTGCATTGCATGCACTGATGAACTAGCCTGCTCAGCAAGCATTTAACAGATTAGACACTTGAACATGGTTTCAGGCAATGCTCTCTCATGTTTCTGCGTATTGCCTGATAAACACTTCAAAGTAAACCGCTCATAAATATGAAATGAAAAGCCGAGAAGTCGTTATGCACAGCTTTGAGATACAAATCTCTTTATTCCCTTCTGAAGTGGAGTTTGATTGACATAATGAGTCATAGATCCTGTCCAGGGACACACTGCCTTATCCCCTTTTCCTCAGGAGACAGGGAGTCTTTAAAGAAATCCACTTCAGAACTTTCTGACAGACAGCTACAGAAAAGTTGAACACTACACAAATTTATTATTTTGTATTAATACCTGCTTTAATGACTGTGACATATGTCAAAGATTGATTCCAAAGGCACGAACAGGCCCCAGCACCTAAACCTTTTAAAGGAGGCCAAAGCCAAGATGTGTATTTTATCTAGTTATCACTCACATGGCAACGCAGGCCTTGGATCTGCAAACAAAGGAAGACTCCTGGAGCCGGAGAGGGCCCTCACCGAGGCGGGTACTGTGCCCTGCTGCCACAGAGGCCTGCATATCCACAGGGCCCCTTTGCGAGCTTGGGAGTAATAGCTCCACTCCCTGTCATTCAGGAACGGCTGTTACTAATACAGCTTCAGGAAGAAACAGGAGAGCCCTTTTGGCTTGGGCTAGTCCATCACTGAGCCTCCCAAGTTCCCTCCGATGTCTGCACGAGCAGCTCCTGACTGCAAAACTGCATCTCACGCATTCCTGGCACAGACCCCTCTGCTGCTGGGCTCTACCTGCTGGGCATCTCACCTCGGGGGAGAGGGGAGAGGTCAGGGGATCACCCCAAGGAAGCCCACATTGCTGCCATGACCCTCATTAGAAGGCGCATTTATCAGCTACTGCCCCCCTGTAGTCGTTTCCTATACTTCACAGGTCTGTGCTGTGAAGGAGATTAAGACTTTCATGCGAGAAGGAGCAGTTAAAATCATCTAGCCTGAAAAACCTCTGAAATGCTAATTCAGATACTGTTGTTAACAAATGATACCCATATGAAAATGACAAAAACTATGGCATGTGTAATTGTTGGCCGTTGCTATTCCACAAAACGTCTATTCCACAAAAAGTCGAGCTTTAAGCCACCACAGTGAAACTGCTAATCAGCAGCGCTATAAACAAAATTATGGTGTAATAAATTGCTACCCTACAATGTTATATTCACAACCTGCCTTTGCAGTATTTGTGGAGGTTTTTAGAACGAATCCAGCAAATATCTGCCTAAATTGAGATGCAACTTCTGGCACTTTATTTGCTAGCCATACTGTATGCATGAAATTATACATCGTTACTGGCTTTTGTTAGTCTCTACTCCCTACAAAATAACCATACATAAAGGATACAAGATGCACCGCTCACAACTTTGCTTTCTTTTGTTAATGGTAGTGCTATTATTAACGTTAGACATGAGCCATTCACATAATTTATGCAGTAATACATACATCATTAAGATTTAAATAGCAACAGTAAAAAAATAGCTTAATTTGTGATGTTCAAAATGCACTCAAAAATATTTTTATTCTGCCGATAAAAATGGAAAAGCTAATATCTATAAAAAAATATTTTTATTTTGCCGATAAAAAAGGAAAAGCTAATATCTATAAAAAAGCATACAGTGAAACAATGAAGTGGTGAGACGACTAAATATTAGAAGAACTGAATTCCTATTACATGTAAATAATGAAAGATTCCAGCCTAGTTTTGCAGCAAAAGGCTGAAAGGGAGATTTAGAAGCTTAAGACAATGAGAAAGCCCCAATGGGGTCTCACCATCCATCTACAAAGAACATTGCTGCCTTTTCTGAGTCCTCAGTGACTGAGATTACCAAGATGTTATTTTTTACCTCCGAAACATTTATTGTTAAAATCTTTTACTGTTGCTACTTATTGTTTGCAAATTGCAAACACGTTTTGACCCTGCCCGATATATTGTCAGCACTCTTCCTTCTCTGATTTATATGATCATTCACACCTTAAATGTCAATCGCCTGCACTAGCTTTTCTAATCACTAGTAACCAATACTTATTTACATAAAAAAAAAAACCAACATGAATTGCAACAAACTCACGAGCAAAATGAGGAAGTGCTGAAAAAGCCAGAAACTAAATCAAAGCTTATGACTGTAAACAGGCATAATAATAAACAGGCATTCTCCAATTTTGCGATTTTTTGATTACGGATTGCCCTTTCTATGTAAATTAAAAATCTTTGGCCCAAATTGCAACTGTTTCTAACTATTTTGACTATTTGCGAGGAACCATTATCATACACACAACTGAGGAATTATGGGCATGCACCTTGGCACATATCTGAAAAAACTGTCATGCACAAGTATTAATTTTAACACATGCATTGTTCCAGTGTACTGTTGATAGATTGTCATACTGAAAGGCAAATGAGGCGTCTGAAATATTCTGAATTACTGAAAATCTTCACAAGATCTTCTGCAGCACTCACAATTCCCATGCAATTTAATTCACATTAGACATACGAGTAAAATTAGATACTTCAAAAAATAACTAGACCCGCAAATAAATAATCCTTTTTGATGATAACTAGGTTAGAAATAAAGCATGTTACTATAAACTAATGTTATTTTAAGAGATTATACCTCTATTACTGAGCTTTCATTACAAGATGTGAAATATTTTGATAGGGCTTCGAGGAGCATTAGGCATTCTGATGAGGTCCAAAAAGCACAGCTGTCAGTCATACCCTTGGCTCTGCCAGTCACTTCAGCGCACTGAAACCAAGTTGTCTCCAGGATAAGTGCTCCTCCGAGATCTGCAGTTGCTGCTTGACCTACAGCTGAAAAGCAAGTGCTTCACTCACTAGATCTATTAGCCCTTTGACTTCATTCATTCACTAGCTAATATAAATACATCGTTAAAGTGAGTGATTAATTCAATTTCTTCAGAGAGAGCGCTAAATTCTTGAAGCCTCTACTATGACTATCCATGGAGGCTCCAAAACATTCATATAATTGGTAATTAATTATGGAATTGCAGTTAGAAATCTGGTAACAGCCACTAAGTTTTTAGATTTTTTCTTTTCGTCTTCTCTCCAATAATACGCTTTCCTTACTGAGCCATAGCTTCATTTAACATAGACGCTAAATCAACTATCATCTCTATCTATTTTTATGTAGTTATCTTTGTGCTGGAAATCTGATCAACAAATCATCATCTTTGCATCTCTTGTCCATGCTTTCCAGGTTTGACATCAACACAACGGTTTAAACAACTGCTTGCTGTTGTTCCTGAAGGAACTAAACTTTCACTAAAAACTGCAAGAGTTAAACAACTTAAAAGAGAGGAAGAAACCCCAGAACACTTATGTAGGTACTGTTGAATGTGAGCCTTTCCCTCCGTTACTGGAGAGAACCAACAAATATTTAAAATCACCTAAGATGTCCATGTGTAACAAGGAGTCCGGAAAGGATTCTGACATAAAAAATCTGGGAATCCAAGGTGACAGTGCATTGCTTTGACACAAAAAACACGATCCTTTTTCTTCTATATTAAAGGTATGATATATCTTGGCATCTTCTGATCCAAGTATGGGACTGTGATGAAAATACTATAGACAATACAAGTGTCCAGCCTAGAAGAGGAAGTTCCCTTCCAATCACGTTAACATTTTTTTTTCATTTGTAACCAGATCGAGAATATATATAGGCAGTTCTGATTCTGCCTTTTAAGTTTTGTAAATGAGGCTTATGTTATGGACTTAATGGGGTAAACAAATCCACAACGTATTTTTGAAGCACCTATAGGGACTTCACTCCCTGCTTAAATCTCACTTTGAGAAAAGGAGAGGAGAGGAGAGGAGAGG
>VYZM01013163.1:273-29399 GCA_013398915.1 Dromas ardeola | reverse complement strand
GGGGGGAGGGGGGGAGGTTTGTGGCTGTCAAAGATCATATGCAGAATTAAACCACAATACTCTCGTTGCAGCTGCTGACAACAGAAAAATATCTTTTAATAAAACTGCTGTAGGAAGGTAAAGTTTGTGCAGAGATTTAGCTCAGCTTCATCCTCTGTCTTGAAAGTTGAAGCGATAAAGGCCTTTTAGATATGTCATCTCTGTAGGGGAGAATTTCTCTTAGGTGAGCAATCAGTAAGTGAAGCACTTTTTTTAAACATCTCATTACCTATGAACAAGATTAATTTAAATGCAACAATTCTGCATTTTTTCAGGCATACTGTATAAGCATAGCTCTAAGTAAATTATACTGCTGGACTTAATGTAGGCTTTAAACATACAAGGTACAATACTTCTTCTTTTAAAAAAGGCATATTTGATATTCACTGATTCTACAAATAACTACGAGTCTGTTTCCTCGCAAAATAGTCATATAACCTCCAAAGACATAGATTTTAATTCTTATTCTGAAAAACAGTACTGTAAACACATCCAGGGGCTTAATTTATTCAATTGCTTTGTGGAAATTTACTGTGCATTTTGGTAACAGAATTTTTTTGATATGCTACCATATCTTCTCTCTTGCAGAACGTTATTTAAGTCACATGAAGAGCATCTAAGGTAAATCTCTATCAATCTGAGCCATTTGTTTAATGTTTGCACATTCCTGGTGCAAATGCAAGTACAGAAGTCTTTCCCATGCCTGACAAATATACTCACTACTGGAATTTCTGTGATCTGGAAGACATAAAGAGAAAAAGGGAGAAAAAAGGAGTATCAACTTCACCCTCTCCAACTATAGCTTAAACAGTAAGGATACAAAAATAGTAATGCTAGGGTAATTAAAATATTCTTAGAAAAGCTTTCAAAACCACTATACATTAGGAAAATCATAATTTTCAGGAAAACAAATTTGAATCTAAATTAAATTCCTATTCTCCCAATCCACCACTCCACAGCTGAGGAACTGAGCAAATTGATACTTTAGATTCACTAACTGAATCAGTACTATTAAACCATATTTGTATATTTTACAACACAGTATTACAACTGTGAAAACCACCTCTTAATTTTGGGTTTCTTTAATCTGCCAAGTCATTCTATTTATTCTAAGTTGTTCCTGTGCACAGATACCCCATCTTGTTTTACAGATAATCATCATGTTTTGGAATACCAAAGTTTCTATTTTATAAATACCGCATCTGTATGCTAAGAGGCTAGGTCGCAACACTTCTGAATCTTTTTTGGGTATACAGTATCTTAAACTGGATACTGAGATCCTCAGCAGTAAAAGAGATACTGGAGAAAAACTGGATAAATCCTACCCCATTATGTTTTTGCAAGCTGTAGAAATAATGAGGAAACACACAGATCAACCGAAAATTCACTCTTTATTCACAACAATACTTCAGAGGAATTTTATTAACAAGGACTGTTCTGTCTGTAGTGATGTCCACAAAAAAACCCACCTCGCAGAAACCCCGCTGTGTGGGATAGGTATACTGGGATAAAGGTATAACATTGTTACGCTGTCAAAACAATGAAGGAAGAGGATGAATTCAAGAGACTGAATTTAAGATGGAGGAGTCTGTCATGCAATAACAGCTTATAAGAGTTACAAAGCCGACATATAAACATAAAAAGCAAAGCTGACATATTTGATAACCACAAAGCCTGCTTATTCCAAATATACTCTCAATTACAGTCATTCTGGATTACACAAAATGAAAAAACAAGTTCAGGGAAGTGCAGTCTTACAATGCTCTTCTCAGTTTCTACGCTGTCAACCTCCCAAAGCTTCCCTACACGTAACGGAGTCTGCCCAGCCTCCCGCCCAGGAAAACACCCGTGGGAAGAGAAGGCAGCTTCCCAGCTTCCCATCCTGCGACACACAGCCCACCCCGCTCTCAGCCCGGGGGCAATGCAACAGCACGGAAAACATGTACCGGCAGCTGCTTGTGCTTTGAAGCTGAATGTCATCAGAGAAGGTAGATGTTTTCCTTAAGGGTCAATTCTAAAAACCAAGCTAAGCCTTACCTGTGCGGTACCGTCTCTCAAAGGCAAACACTTGTGGTTAGTGGACTTTTTCAAAAAGACCTTAATATATTACGCCAGCACCTCATCTGTGTTGCTTTCTTGCAATTACCCCAGAACAGCCAATGCACAGTAACACAAGCTTCATTAGTGTGTTAATAGTAAAAACAAGCACAAAGGTTCCTTTTACTTAAGAAACGGTAGAGAAACGGGCAAACACAGATGAGAGATTGTTGCACTAGGTCAACAAGAGAGAATCGCATAACTGAAGTACTGAATACATCTAAAACCACAATCTGTTGTGTACACAGTGATTTCAGAGAGCAAATAACATTTCATTTTTCTGTGCTGTGTTCCGGTTGAATCATCCATATTCAAAGAATCCTAAATACAAGTACTGGATTTTAGTCCTCTATCAATACTAGATAATATATATTTGTAAGTCCCTCAAATTTAATGTTCTTTCTTCTAATTAGACTGCTGCTAGATCTGTAGGCAGTCTTATAAACTACTTTAACCTTATTTTAATTTTTCATTATGAAAATTCTAACTGTTCATTAACTTTGGAAGACACAGAATTACAGCTGTGATATATCATTCCTCATATTATTAACAATCTACTTGATAAATTCAGTGCTTGAAGCAGATACTAGTAATAACGTCTTATGAGTTTTATTTTTGTGTTTGTAAGAACTTAGAAAAAAAACTTAATACACGCACTTAGTTGCCTACCCATAGAGAAAATTGTATTCACTGTCAAGATTTTATAGTGCCAAAACATGATTGCACCAAATTTCAAAGACTCATTAGAAAATAAAACCCAAAACAAGAAACTATCTGACTAATACTTCCCTCCCCACCTCTCCAACTCTTTGCTAAGATTACTTAAGCAAGAATGATGTCCAGATTATCACTTTTTGTGTAGTAAAATTTTAGCATATTCTGAATAATTTTCATCAGAAGTAATAGTTTCCCACGAGATTAAGCACCATTGTAGCTTTGCTTCAACACTGTTCAAATGCCTATCTTAGGATAGAAGAACTCCAAGAGACAATTGGATATTGCTATGAAAGGATGTAAAGAAATGTCTAATGTCAAGAAAATTCAAACAAATATCCAACATGAGTAGTATTTTTTCCAGTATTCCATGTGAAAAAGCTAGAACAGCATTGGGTCAGTTCTCACCTAGAAATTAGCAAGTTGTGCGCTGACTGCTGGCTAGAAACAAGTTTAAATTTTGATTATTACATTCTACAACAGCTGGTGGAACTGTCAAACCAAAAAACCTCAGCTGTAGCTCTCTGTGTAATCTCGCCATAGAGGAAACTTTCCATGAAGTTTGTCACATATGAATACATTGAAAAGATATGCTAAGAGAAGAAACACAGTGACAGCCAAGTACCCAGATTCAGAACTTAAGAGAGGCTCAACGAGCTGATAAAGAAAAAAGGAATATGAGAGTGACATGCATGCAGCTAAAAGATGTTTACAATACTAGGAGTGGCAAGGCATACCTGGGCTGATAACTTGGATAAAGGAAGCAACGCAAGGAATATAACAGGGTGGATACTGGTAAGGTCTTCCAAGCAAAATTTTTATTAAGCTGAAGAAGCATCTTGCATGGTAATCAATAGAAGACCAAGGTTTGCTTTTCAGAATTACACTGGACAAACTACGCTGAAGAGACATGTTGGTACTGATGATCTGTTTTTCTCTTGTCATGTACTTCAAGCAAGTATCTTACTCTGTGAAAAGTAATGATTGTGAAAACATTTGACTGTCGTAAGAAAAACAGCTAAACTAGCATCACTGAACATGATGGTAGTTACACAGACTCAGAGAACAATCGTAAGCAAGACAAGAGGCACTGCTTTTACTGTTATGTCAAGAACATTTTCAAGTGTCCAGTTCAGTTTATAACATCCAGGTTTTGACCAAAGTTTAGAAAATAGCCTAGTTCTTAACTGTTGTGTTTTCCATAACATTTCTTTAGGTGGGTAATTCCTCTCGCCATTTTCTGGACTTGCTCAAATTCAGCTAAAATGAAATTTCTTACTTTACTTTTCACTGCATTAAGAAGAAACAGAGAGCTGGGTTTTTTTGTGTTTTTTTTTCTGCATCCATTTTAACAAGGTTCTATCACACAGACACATACAAACATCTGAGACCCATTCTATATCACGTATAAGAAACAGCATTCCTCAGAGAGGCTTTTCTCCAAACAGTTTTAAAAGATATCTTTTGATTCTGGATTAAACAGGATGTAGGGATTGCCACCAGCAGAGATGTAGGAATCACAAACAGCTATAACCCAAATATTCTAAGCAAATGTAAGCAAGTAATTACAAATAAAACTGCTTACATTCATGCAACTTGTTTGGCAACAGCAGTATACCATAAGGAAAGCTGCTACAATTCATAACAGTATCTTGTGATAAAACAGCTTTATGCATCCCTCTCAAACTGTTTAGTGCTCCAATCTCATCAGATGGCTGAGTAAGCATTACACTTTGGGACAGTAAATCTCTGTTTCCAATATGGTCTCCATTCACAGACATGTACTTTTGTATTCACTGTAAGACACTTCCAGCTAAGCACTCTTATAAAAAAACAGCAACATATAAAAATATCTGCATGCTATTTTGTCTAGTCAGCTATCTAGAAAAAATCTGAAATCTGTATCAGAAAAAATTTAGGAACCTTGAAGGACCAGTAGCTCAACAGGAACTGACTGCTACCAGAAAAAGCTCCTTTGAAGTTTGTATTTAGAAACATGAAAGTAGTATGAAAGGGCTATCTTTATACATATCACTCTTTCTTCAACATGTTTTTATCCATGTCACTGAAGCATATATGACATTGTGATGGTACATTTTGCTTCCTTTAGAGAAAAAACTAAAGAATAGGAAAGGGCTAGAAATAAGCAACAAATCTAATGACAGAAGATGATACTACACAGGCAGACGCTTGAAGAGCTCTACCTGCATATATAGATAGATAGATAGATAGATAGATAGATAGACAGACAGACAGATAGAGCTCATAGAAAAGACGACGGGCTTAACTGCAGCATCTAATTGAATCTGTAAAGAAAGACCACTGGGTATTATGGGTGTTCCAGTGAAACAGAAAAGGGCATCACCAGATCTAACGGTGAGCAACTGAAGCCAGCTTCCAAAATCCAAAGAGAAGCTGGCATCTGCTTTGAATGTGGAGGCCGACTTCCCACAGAAGCTGTCCGCCAGTGGAAACAATGGATTTTCTGCCTATTGATGTTTTCAAGACTCCAGAATGTGCTTCATTCAAGGACAGATTACTGGGATCAATGTAGAAATAATCTGATGAAAGTTAATGAGCAACTGGATAGCGGGGCAAACAAGATAACTTAGGCCTTCTGACTTTAAACTCTGAATCCAGAGACAAATAATATAAACCAAAAAGAGCAAATAAAAAATGCTGGCCCCTGCTTACCCAATTATATTTGCTCTCATTTTCTTTTCTACTAATTTTGATTCCCATTTATAGGCTTTAAGTGAATTGGTCATCAGCACTTCGATTCAACTCCAAAACACCCATGGATCTCTAAGGAAGAAAATGAGTTTTAGGTGGTGCTTTTATTTGTTTGAAAGTTTCCTCATGTCTTTCTTACTAAGTAAACCATGTGTATTTGCGTCCAGTCACAATATTTGAAAAGCTTATAAAAATCACATAATCCATTTAAGGTGTTAGGAGAACAAACAGTGACAAGAAAACAAATATAAACACAGTAATCATCACTACAGACCAACCAGTTGTCCACTGAGTTTCAAATTTAGCCCCAACAATAGTAAGATGCTTCAAAAGAACATGGGGTAAAAAATAAGGCGTTTAACCCATCTTCCACACTCTCCCAAAATATACAAATGTCTAATCCTTTCCTTATTTTCCTGAAGATGAGGACCTTAAAAAACATCTGGTATTGAAGAGTTCAACAATGTCTCTTGTCAGTTTAAAATTTATGGATTTCCATTTTATTTAAATATTTCTTTCTTCCTGTATTACGAGAAAGCAGGAGGAGAAGCAAATGGCTTAATTTCTCTTTACCAGAAAACAAGCTTTAGTGGGGTTCCCAAGTTCAGAGCAGAAACAAAACAATATTCAGTAACGCATACTGGACTGGACCACCTGACTTCTGAAGACTAATTTTCTGGTACATGCCTAGGGTGCAGGGACAAAGATGCCCAATCCAAACCCAGATCTAGAGTAGAAGCTTTTTAAGTCTGAGATTTTTCATGGTAATACGTGTATTAGATGAGTCTCTTCTTTTCATCAGTTTGAGAACGCTCACAAGTAATCAGCCTCCTTTCCAGACTCTTCTTGCTGGGAAAATACACCCTAACAAATACCCATGTTAAACTGCAGATCCTTCTGAAGAGAAGAAACCAGAGAAGGTGGAATATTTGCAGAATTTGCACTAGTTAGCGATTTTTGTTAGCAGGATTAATCAAGAAATAAGTATTTTCATTTAGAGTTTTAAAAAGAAAAATATGACTTCATCTCCTTGGATTACATTATTTCCCTTTACAATGGATTTTAATATAAGAGCATGGATGCTCCACATGGATGTGCCTAAATATTACAAACTTCTGAGAAGAGAGTGTGCACGTGTATGTATGAGAAAATGGAGAAGGATTTATAGGATCAAAAATTATTATTTTCAGTATCCACAGTCTTAGACTTCTATTACCTAGCTGAGCAAAGGGATGAGGAGAAAAAAGCAGACAAAGAATAGGTTTTCTTCAACATTCAGTTCGGCCCTAATATTATAAGGTGAGCAAACCCCACTCCTCTATTTTGAGGCACAAGATCTTTTTGCTTGATACAAATTTGTAACTGTAAAGTATAGGAAGCATAATTCCCATTAATTTTGAAGTGCTTTTGAAAAGGCATTTGCATTAAAATGGTTACTAAGCCTATTCTAGAGTAGACCTAAGGATTTTAAAATTTTCTTTTATTCAGTGTGTGCTAACTACGTGAGTTGATAATGTCTACTTTTTAGAAGTTATCCTTTTATACCTGGTTTACATAACGTTCATGCAACTTTGTAAATGGTTTTAAAAAAAAAAAAAAAAAAAGAAGAACCTAGTTTAACTTAATCATCAACTAATGAGGAGTCCAGTACAGCAGCAGTAAAAAAAGCAGCTCTTTTTGAAAGCTAAACAACTGTTTAGAAAAAAGGAACATAAATCTATACGTACCTTTACATTTGCATAGGAAAACCCTGCATTCTGATTTTCTAATTTAAACTGTAAACAAATGCTGATTTTTAATAACGATCACTAGAGAAAAACTGACAAGAATAAAAAATTATTCCCTGAGAGAAACTGTGTGTGTACACAGAATTCGCCTATTATGTCTAGTTGTTTGCTGTTTATTCTACAAACACATATAAATATTAGAATAGTACTGTGTTTTTCTGCACTGGCCATATTAATTATTACTGGAGTCCTCTGTCAGTATCATAGCTTCTCTACATAAAGTTTCAGAAGACAGTACTTTATTAAACTCCAACTTCATCTTTATCATGTTCACCTGGAACAAGATTCCTGGTAATACTTTAATCGATTACACTCTGTATTTAGCTTGCTAGTTGATTACGTTCTTTCCATAGCAACGGCATTTTAAATACTTCAAGATGGTGTGTTGCAACGGCCACCTCTGAATTGCCGGGCTAGAACACTTCTTCTGTCATTCAGTATCTGCTCTCTCAGAGGCGGACTCCTAACGGCCAAGATGCTGATCTAGAAGCTGGCTCAACCAGTCAAACCGGTAAAAGAGCAAGAGTTACCCCTTCATTCAACAAGTCCCTGGTAGACAGTCCGGCTTCTCAGCGGTTAGTTCCAGCGGGTCTGAGCAACCAACCCCACCCAGCAAATTAAGTCACAACGTAAGAAGATATAAAATGGTGAAATGCCAAGAAAGGAGAACGGAAGGGGAATGAAAGGGAAGTGGAAAGTAAGAGATCATCAGAAAACTGATTACAAATCAGGGAGCTTGGTGCTCAAAAGAGAGGAAAAAAAGGAAAAAAAACCCCAGACAACACAAAAGAGCAAGAGGAAATTATTTCTGCCTATGTACTTGGAAGTACCCCGAAGACTAAGAGTCTATGCCAGGACGTTTACCTGAAAAGCCACTTCTAAAGAGAATTCCTCCTGGTTTTATGTTATTGTAACTCAGATCTAATATACACGAAGTTTTAGTTTAATTCCTATTTATCAGCAGATCTTAGTATTACAGCTCAAAAGGCCACTTGACTGATGCTAGAGTAAAAATGAGTGGAGGCATGTTGGATTTTGGGTTAGACTTTCTTAACATTTTCCTTTCCTAATAGCATATTTGGGGAAGTGTGCTATAAAGGTTTGTAGTTTTATTTATTTGCTAGTCTAGTAATGCTGCTACATAGTTCAATTATTAACAGTATCAATACAGATGAAAAGTGCTTTCACGGTTTTTAATCACTTAACAATAAGAACCGTATAATCTTTTACGATTTGGGGAGGGAGAAGGTAGGGGAGGGAATTTTTATTCAACATCTTTGCTTTCTTAAATCAGGTACATGTATTAAAATATAAAGTTTTATTTCTCACTAACGCTGTGCTTTCTAGAGAACATATATTGAATGCAGTTTGTCTCACCTTAATAAATATTTTACACCGGATCGCGCATCTCTTAGGTAACCATCTTGTTTCAACAGCGGTGCAAGTTGCATGTGTGCACCAGTTCTAACAGATTTGCCTTGAGGGCTTTCCCCCACACGAGCTCCCCTACATCTGACTCCATGTCAAGGGCCTCCTCCTGAAGCTTCTGCCATTGCCGCGGCCTCCTATTTTGTTTGATTGTGTACATCTATGGATGTACCAAAAAGCAACATATTGCAGAATGACACTCAAAACCTAACACGGCAAAGGACAACTAAGAATATTCTCCCACTCTAACAAGAACACAAGAAAAAGTTTTATTTAATGTCTTTAATCCAGTTCTCTATATCGAACATTGCATTTTCAAAAGGTCACGGGCTCTAGAAAGAAATATTAAAACTAAAATTAGTAAAACTCAGTTGGATTTGGAAGGGATATGCTAATTTGAGCCTAAAAGTTGAGTACGACTCGTGTTCGATGACAAGATGACCAAAATCTCATCTTGGTGTCACTGGGAATATAAGCAGTGACACGAAGTCCAGTTAGCCTGAGAAGCTGCAACAGCAACTTTACAGCAGCACATCGGTCGTTGCTGAACACTGAATACCTGACCACAATAACTTTAAATGTGAACAAGCTTAATCACTCTCATGAAATGTTATTACTGCAGTGTGGTTCTTCAAATGTGTCCCAGTAAATTATTTGGTGACAGATTTATGATGTGAAGAACAAGAAGAAGAGAAAACAACATTTGTTTTCCTCCCCAATCAGAGCTGCCCTAACAGCTGTAAAAAATAAAATGTTGATTCACCAAATTGGTTTGGGTTGCTTTGGGTTGTGGGTTTTTGGTTTTTTTTTTCTTTTGTTTTGTTTCAGTTTGTTGTTTTTTTTTTAACTGATATTTTTCTTCTTTCTTCAAGAAACCTATTCAATATATATGGAGAAAAGATGCAATATGAAATATCCAAGAGATGATGAGTAGTATGGCACAGTAACACAACTTCATGTAAAAGAAAACTGAGTGCATTATACTTCCCAAGTGCCCCTCTCTGAGAATTCTACTGCGATAACTCAATTTTCTATTTGATGTTGATAAAAATACTGGTCAATCTTAAGGGACATTATAAGGGATTTATTATAATCATTGTCACTACTTTTTTTTAACTCCCGTTAACAGACCCATAGTGTTAAACAGGATAAAAAAGCACATGTTTTTAAGTAGAAAAGAATAAAAAATGGAATTTGAGCTGACATACAGAAAGGTATTGGCTGCTGTTCTTTACTGCAATTATCTCGCCATACAAAAAGGGATGCTGTGACATATACAAAGCAATTCAGCTGTGGTAAAAATAATCAAAATATTTCAGAAAACCATTAGGTCCAGTTTAATATGATTGTGGTTTTTAGACTTATTTTTATTTTCAATCATATACTCTAGCTGTTCTGACATTTCCTAGCAGAGATTTACTGCTAAACTAGATCTGACCTGAGAATGAGAAAGCAGTCAATTCAGTATAACTATTGGCTAATAAATTTTACATCAGCTGAAGCCTGGTGTTTGGCTCAGGCAGAAATACAAAATCCATGAGCTATGAATGCCAAGTGAGTAACTCTGGAATAGCAGGGTTTGCAATCACCTCTTTGAAACCCAGTTCAAAACTCCTAACAACTCGGTAAAGTGTTCTTTCAAGCACCATTTGGTTACAAAGTTTACTTGAAGAAAAGTTGTCTTTCAAAGCAAGCTCTTTAAAGAAAAGTTTTCCAAAAGCCTCATTTTTGGCCTCTAAGGACATCTACCTTCACCATGCTGTGTCAGCAGGTGAAGTCAGAAAGAAGGTATTTTCTTTTTTTTTTTTTTTTAAAGTTAAAGTTTGATAATTGGTTCTCTTTGGTGGAAAAATACATGGCATACAGAGAAATTCACGCATTACCACAAGATTGTAAAATATTCCAAATATTCAGAGGTGTCAGAACTATTGTCAAGCTTTTCACATATCCTAGCAGAAAGTAGAAAAGTTTCTATTCATCTTAAAATACAGTATTCAAAAAGGACTCCTCAACTTTAAATAAAACTTGTAATGTTTGAGTGCTCTCTCAGATCCACTGAAGGACTGTATTTTTCAGATTGATTGAATAATGAATATCCAGTGCAGGTATTGAAATACAAATATGTTTCTATCTATATTAGGGAAAATCTGAGACAAATTAATAGCTCAAGCATGGTTTGGACCTGTCATTTCTAGGCAAGGATCTGAATACCTGTTGGAAAGATGACTGGGAAAAAAGCTTCACACACAAATACTAAACCTATTCTGACTTATTTTGTGCAAATATTATTACTGATACAGTAAAAACAGACTTTAAAAGGGGAATTTTATTACTTAGAAAAATTACATGTAAACATCTTAGGAAAAGCACAGTAGAAGTAATGCTAGACTAATGTGTATTGCCTAAGGCAATACACAGCCATGTCATCCTTCATGACTTTATACCAAAACTTCCAAATATCGCACCAGAAAGAAGCATCTACGACAAAGAAGAACTTCCTTTGGTAAGCGCATTTGTCAATGATTAGCACAAAAAGCTTATTTCAAAACATGCAAACAGTGACAAAGTTTTTAAGTTGTATTCTCAGAGCTAAACTTCCATCAACATTCAATTTTCCTACCAAATGCTTCATTCACGCTAGCCTGAAGAGGTGTTTATACTCCGGAAATCTGCTTTTTCATGAAGAATGAGACAAACAAGTCAGAACAGGAGGACAATAAAATACTAAAGCAAATCAAGAAGATTTGTTTCAGGCTTCTGAGCTCTGAATATAGTTTTTGTTATTAGCATTTCACTGTCGAACTGTCATAAACAAAAATGGAAGTAGTACAACTTGGTCTTACGCTTAACAGATTTTCAAAACTGAGTAATGTACGATCAGGCAGCAGCTAAAAACAACTGCTTGGAGCAGTTCCAGTGCCATGGTTAAACCAGATGTTTTTCAGTAAGTCAATTACATATAGCTTTACTAACAGAAGGGACAAAATATTGAGGCAAATATCTACAATTGCTTAAAAAATTATGTCAAGCTTTTTTATAATAGAAGAATAAAAAAATTCTCTAAAGACTATTTATTTTAAGCATGTTTATTTCCTACAGAATTTAATCCCATCAAAACACCCACTCAAATTTAGAATAAATTTACATGTATAAATTCCTAGACGTCTGCAGCTGGGAAACGCATGCATAAGACGTAATGAACGGTATTTCCTACTACATGAACAACACTTTTATCCATATAGCATAAATGTAGAAAGTGAGAATGTGTACAAGTCTAAAACTAGATCTACTTGTCACATTATCTCAAATTTCAAGTCAGTAGAGGAATTGTACAATCAGAAAGATACTGAGCTTCCAAATACGACGAATCATCAGACAGACTTACTTTCTAAAGAAATTTTCTTTCTAAACTTAACAAAAGCAGGAAAATAAGGAGTTAATGTTCATATTATTTAGAAAAAAAACCCCTTACTTTGGCTCTCTAAAATAAACTTTATTCATCTAGATTTAACAACACAGACTAGCATGGGGAAAAAAAATAAAAAAAAAAAAAAAAAATGAGCATTTCAATTCAGTTACCAACAATTTGCACTCCCCTTCATAAAGGGGGCAGATAAGAACACATTAAGAGCAGGAGGAGGATGAACAGTCGTCAAATCAGTAATCAAGAGAAAAAGAACACCCTCATGAAATGCCAAATAATGACCTGGAAACTAAAATGAGGCACTTGAGCTGAAGCATCAATCACCCAGATAGGGAAAAGTAATATTTAGATGACTCCTGTACACAAAGTCTGAACAAACCACAGTGAAAACGGCTCCAGTAGCTCCTGTGATCTAGCCACAGTTTGATGCGTTATCGCTGGGTAAATACCTACATGCAAAGAAAGACCCTACAAGAACAGAGATTACCTCAGAAAATAGAACGGGGTGTTTGACAGACCAAGCACACTGCAAACACTTCCAAATGTATGTATACAAATGTGAGAGACACATGGGATTAGACAAGGGTTTAATTAGTGATGCTAATTAATAGATATTTTGATTTAAAGGTGAAGACAGACACTGACTGCGGGCAGAATGCTTCAAATAAGTTGCATGACATGATATCAAGTATAAAAAAAGTGACCTTTCATTGAATGATCTCCCCAGAAAGGTGTGATAACTAAGAATTTCCTGAGTCACAATATTAGAAATGTCTAGTAGAGAACTATCATATGCCATTAACAAGCACAAACATAAAATAGTTGAGTTTAGACAATTAAAGATGTACTAGATAATTTACCTTCCATTGAGAGGGCCACATTTATACCTATATCTTGCTTGATATAAGCCATATCTGATACTTCAACTGAAACTAAACCAAGTTATTTGTTTTAAAAACCATACCTAATTGTTGACTGAGTGGCAATTTAATAAGGCTATTTGGTTAAGTTAACCAGATGATTAGACACCGTTGCTATGAAGCAATGTTCACGAATGGTTTCAACACACAGACTTATGATTGACTGAGACCAGGAAATACCTGAATGAGAGTAAAACTATGTGTGTGTACAGTGCAAAGGCATAATCACAGTTTTTCAACTAAAACTGTTTAGATTGTTAATTCATTGGACGTAACAGGTATTTAAAGTGAGGAACATTCATAAAATAAGAGATTACATCACCTTGCTTACAAGTTCACACAGGCAGGTTACTTCAAATATTAGTTCCAGGACCTCAATGCTGCGATAACATATTATGGTCTATTATAAAAGTAATTAGATGGGTTTCCTCCTTCCAGTTTTTATGAGGTGAAGGGTAAGCAGTGACAAAATGAAGTCAGAGGAAAAAGCATTCCCATTCCAACATTTCAATTACACAGCAGTTAAGAACAGGAAAGGAATTCTGAGGAACCTGGTTAATAATGAATGTACATTGGTCATATGGGGTTTTACCGTAACAGTGTTTTAGTTATCTTTTCAGTACAGGTACTCTGTTAGAGAATGACAAGTTTAGGTGAAAACGCCATTATTATTTCTAAAATGAACCTAGGGAGTGGAATACAAAGTTTGCACATTTGCCGGCCCTGAGATCCATGACAAATACAACATCTGGTTAAGGGGCACTAGCGTTTCTGTTTATCAAACATTTTGAACGGTGGATCTTGGTTTGACTCATTTACAAACAGTGAATTCCAACAGCATCAGAAATCTGAGAAGAGAAAGAACTTCCTAATTTAAGACAAAACAGTTGAAGTGATGGTAAAATGGCATCCATTCTTTTACAGTTCTTTCATTAAAAGTCCTTATAACTCCTGGTATACTTTAACAAGCAGAAGAGATTGTCTACCAAGGATTACCGCAAAATAAAGAAGTTCTGACTTTAAACATACCTTGTCTTGGAAACTCATCTGACTCCCTGTGAACCAGGTCAGAAACTCGATTTCCATAGTGCATCCTGGTGTCATGATCATACGCCTTCAGAGTCTCACTGGAGCTGTAAGACTTCTGAGTTGGCACTCTGCAGTCTTCACTGTCCAGTGAAGAGCTTGTATAGCGACATTCCTTTCCACACCGGCCCCTCGTCAGAGAACGGTGTCTTCTGTCTTTTATATCCATTGTTCTGAGTCAGGAAGGATGTTTTCAGAAAAGCCACTCTTCTATTTGGGGTCAGTCACTGTCACCTAAAACCAGGAAAAGATAACAAAAGAGTGAGCAACGTTGCTACTACATTTTGTTTTATTCTACTTCCCCTGACTTATCCTTGAAGAACAATGTGGCACAGATAGAGAAGGAAGAGAAAAGCCACATGACCCATCCTTAGAAATTGAAATAATTGACCTGAATGGGTGGGGGGAATAAAATCAAATGCTGTAAGAGAATTGCATTCTATCTAAATTATCATCTCATTGAAGAGTTTAAAAAATAAAGATAAAACAAAAACACTGTTAATCTTTTGATTTTGAATGAGCACTGATAACAACACGGAACTGACAGAATAATATTTGTTCCCGTTATGCAACAGTACAAAGAAAAGCAGACTCAAACCAGCTTTAATTATTTCCATTCTTCCTGCAGGAGGGCTTGCAATTAAGAATGAAGCATGCAGGAGAGTTGCACAGAGGAGATTATTCCTCTTCAGCATTAATGCATTACAAAGGTGTACATTATCCTTTAACAATTTGTTCAGAAGCAGCAGCAACTGACTTTATTGCCCCTAGATAACATAATCCAAGGCCCTGTTCTCAACAAAAGGTTGGACCAAGTATCTCCAGAGGTCCTTTCCAGCCTCGACACTTCTGCATTTTTATGATCCTCTGAGCACACTGTGGGAATTGGCTGCTCTTGTGCCCCACAGAACATGACTAGATGCTCTTCTTCACAGTCCCTCAAGATGACTGGTTTAATCCATCTCAGCAGTTGGAGCTCTTAAAAACTGTGTAAGTATCTTCTTGCTCATTGGACCAGAAAGAGATAGATTCTTACAGTCTACTTAATTAGGACACCCTTACTGTGGCATATATACTTTAACATATGCCTAGTTAGCATGCATGAACTGCAAAATGAAAGATACTGTACAAAGCAAGAAATACACAAAGCATGAGCACCCTGACCACTGGGGTACTAATTATTTTGAGTTGGTATTTGCAGCTATGTCTTTCTCTCATGGCAGCCTATGGCCGGGTCTGTACCAGTCCTGAGAAATCCTCATGTCAAAACTTTTTGTTGGAAATGAAATCTTCCCCCACAAAAAATACGCAGATTTGCTAACAAGCAAAAATTGGAACAAAAACTCTGCTTTTCTATACATGGCTAAGGAGGTGAAGAAATGGCCTGGGCAAATTTAGCTGGAATAGTTGAAGACATTTTCTTTCCCATTGTCCCCTCTCAGTTGAGGTGCCTACTGGAGAGCCCACCCAGCAGGACAGGAGCAGGTCCTGCACGCCACCTACACCCAGTCCCAGGCCAGAGTCCTTACTTAAAACTACCAAAGCCCTTCAGCAGGACAATTCCTTCTGCCACCAAGGTAACAAACCCCAGGGAAAGGCGATGAAAAACCCCAGAAGGCAGTCATGTCTTTCATTGTTGTAGTAGTTTGCACCCACGGGACAGGAGGTCCTAACATTGGCATAAGTATTGTCTAAATCATGGCTTTTTGGCTGGAACAGTTTATGTCCCTTAGAGAGAATAAGTGTACTTGGCCAGAGGAGCTACTGAACTGAAGAAGAGGTTTCTTGGCTTCATTTAGACTCTGACATTTAGACTTCTTGTCTGTTTTTTTTTCCCTTTCTATATTTTAAAGAAGAAAGTTAGGTAACGAGGAGAAACAGCTGCTTTAAGCCACCCACAGGTACTCCGCAATCTGTGAGCAATAAAACATGTAAACATGCTTACTTCTTTCTCCTTTTTCTCTTATTTTTAACTACGATGGTACATTTCAGAGGGGGAAAAAAAAAAAACACAAAACAACACACAGAGAAAAGCCAAAACAAAATCAGAAGACATTCGGCACTTAGAACTGGGAAGGTGAGTTTTAGAATTTTATATTAAAGAGAAAGGAAGACTCACTATACGCTCCCGTTTCTCACTTCTCTGAACGCCTAGTGGCTAAACTGACTTCTCTAGATCTGAATTATTCAGCTCAATTCTTTGGTCTTGTAATATTTATTAAACTGTAAAGCATGTTAACTGTAAAGCACGTTAACACTGGTGGCACAAACACTTGCTTCAAGTTTGAGGAGATACATGATTGTTTAGACTAACAATGCCCGGTTCTTTGATACCAGTTCAATACTATCTCATCAAATTCAGATATCAATACATCACAATTATAAAACACAGAAACAGATTAATACAGAACAGTATTGAGCAAAAACTGCCAATTACTCTCTAGATGTCTTCACGCTACTGTTCAATACAAAAGCCTATTATTCCATACAAAGGTATTGTCTATCAGTTCAGAAGAACAAACAGCTTTTTGTTTTTATGATTGCTAAACTTTAAGCTGTCTGGCCTGATTTCTATTTTTCCTGAAAGAAGATTTAATTCCTTGTTACTATAGTTAAAAGAAGGATTTACTACGTCTGAGATAGGACTGAGTATTTCCATGATACTAGCTTATTAAAGCATCTTCTCAGGCAGACAAGGTTTTTTGAAATTGTTCCCCCAATAAACATTCTTTTGTAGAGTTTTGTGCAATTACCCTGCAAATGCAAAAATAAAAGGAAATGGTAAGACAATGTTCTACTGTTGATAATGCCACGAAATATTCCTCACTGTCCTGTCACATTTTTCTCATACCCATCTTGAAGAGATGAAATACTGTTGCAATTGACTGCTAAACACCTTCCCCGTTAGACAGTCAAATCTTTACGTAATGTATTCCTGGCAAGATTCAACTTGAGTTTAAAATTCCTGATACTCCCTGTCTCAGGGGCACTCTATGAATGGTTTATTTTGAGTAATTGACCTAAATACTAACTGATTTAATAACTTCTTTTGTTCAAAGGATTTCACTAAGATTGCTCATATTGACCCACTTATACTATGGAGTAGTACAACCACTAACAACTGACTTCAACCGTTTTTTCTCATCTATCATTGTTTTAGTTGTCTATGAAGCACTAACAGGACTCCCATCTAACTTTCTGAATAAGGTATTTATGGTTTGCAAAAGGGTTGGGCAAGTTTCAAAGGCATACAGTCCCAGCTGATCTAGACCTTCCACGGACAGCAAATCTAAAGCAGTAACTGGGACATGCTGTATTTGCTGCTGATGCACAGATGTATATCGCATGTGTGACAACGTACGTGTGTCTAATAAACTTTGGACTCACTGTTCACACGATGTAAGATTTCTTCTGTTCATGCGCAGCAACTATTTACCTGGACACGACTACAGCAGTGGTAACACGAGGGTAAGCACTAACTCTGGGGTAGTGCAAGGGCATTAAAACACTGTATGTCTGGGGGAAAGGGGGGCAAGGGGAGAGCAGGGAGGAAAAAGGAGAAGTGAGGAGCTGAGAAGTGAAAAACAGTTTTTTGTTTAGGGGTTTTAAAAAAAAAAAACTGACCATTTCTTTTTGTGTTAGCAAAGTCAAATCAATAGGAGGCATGGAGGGAGGACTCAAAATGAATTTTAATGGCTTAGCAAAGCCTTCGCTAAAACTCTTTAAATTTGAAGTTGCTTCATACACTGATCTTAAGTTATGTGCTTGTTTCTCGCATTTTCTAATGATCCCTTCTACTGTTACAGCATACATGGCCATTAGAACTGCCACTCACAACAGACAGAGTGCAGTAATCACTTGGAAGTTCAAGAGAAAACAAAGCACTTCACATTTACTTTGTGCCCCTAAATAACCTAGCACAACTAGATCAAAACATTACAATAGTGCATACAATATTAGAAACAGTCTTTTTTTTAAAAAAAAAAAAAAAGTAGTACACCATGTACCAAGCTGTTCATTAAAAAACAGGTCTCTTAAAAGCCTGTACTTCTTTTCATCATCAACAATTGGAAATAAGCTTGTGATTTAGAGATTCAAATGCTGTTCATTATTTTATGCAAAGACTATTTTTGAAATGAGAAAATTCAATAATTCAGCTTTGGCACAGTACAAGTTTTCAGGGAATAAATAAAAGGGATATTTAACTGCTGTATTTTTTTGCTGATTTTAATATTAGCGAAAAACTACATCTCCACTTCTACATCACCTCTGCTTTTTAAAAAAGGCAATAAAAAAATGTGTTTTTTTAATGAAATACTACTATAGTATGTACACTTTGTTACATGAAATAATTTTGATGACAAGTATCCTGGTTTTAATTTGGGCCAAAAAATCAAAGTATGTAACACCAAACAGAATGTCCAAATAATGTAACCTCATTTTCCATCGATAAGCCTTTCTTCTGATTTTTCATATTCTTTTTTTTCTTCTCCAAATACCGAATTTTCCTTTTAGCGTAGCTATTCTATGTACTGCATTGAAAATCAGATGTATTTAATATGACATGTGAAACAGCTATTTCAGAACAGTTTTCATGAATGATTTAAGTTTAAGTAATACAAGACATACAGTGCTTACAGGCATTCTGTGTTGAGCTTTATGCAGAGAAAAACAGCTTTTTTTTTTTAATTTTTTTTCCTTTTAGTAAATAAAAGCTACAGGAACTATTTTCAGACTAAGGGCAGTCAAAATTGTAAACACAACAACAAAAATCAAACACTGTGCCAAATATTTATATCATACATCTATCTTTATCTACTTAAATATACATATTTTTATTTCCAGACTATCTTCTGAGATTTCGGTACTCCAGGAACTTCTCACAAATCCCAGAACTGTTTAAATCTATTATGAAAATAACATCCCATTAAGAAAATAACATGCCAACAAGAACTGATGAAAAGCCCAGAAGCTACGAGACAGCTTCCTAACGATCTTAGTCTCACATCATTCACTGACTGCTAAGAATTAACCCCTTATTTTCCACTGAGTGTTGGGCAGTGAGGGTTGATACATGTGAGCGCATCCTCTTCTCTGTATTGAGAGGCTTCAGAATCGCAGTTGACACTGAGGAAAAATGGGGAGTTTCTTTCTTAAAGGTACTTTGTGTCAGTGGAAAAAGCAGCTAGACAAACTTGGATACAAACTCCTAAATGTTATTAAATGTGGCTTCTGGTTTATGAACTTCATGAGCTGGAGTTCACCACATATTCAGAAACTGTACCAGTAAAATTTCACTATTACCCAAACATCTGTCAGTATTCAAGGTCTGAGGCAGTGTGACACATATGAACCAGACAAGTCTTCATTTTCATTTCATCTGCTATGAAAAGTGTGCTTTTCTGAGAACAACCTGAGAAATAGCAAGCTTGACAAACACATGTGATAGGTTCCAGAGCAGGAAGAAAAACATGGGCCTTTAAGCCTTCATCACACAGAACTAATTTAGTGCCTCAATTAGCCCACACAGTATATCTCCGTGATTTTTCATGAAAAGTTATTTTAAACTCACTAAAATATTACTTGCATCCTACATATTTCAGTAGCTGGTCATTGAAAGAGTATGGCAACTATCGTGTTGATACCCATCCTGGATGTTACACCAGCCATTACAAGTAGATTGCGTCACACGGAGCCAGGAAGATGGGCATGTTTTGTAAAAATATGTGACACAAGCAACGAAAAAAGTACAGACATTTGTAAATAGCAAAAAGTTTAACTCATTTTTCAGACACAGGCTTATAACCCACCCAAATTAGTACTAAGCAGAACATATAAGTTATAAAGTGATGCTCAAGTGAAATCTACTTTTCTTCCTAGACACACAGAGGTAAAGCAGTAGGAAAAGAGTTTGAAGAAGAAGTAAAAAAAGGAAAGTAACAGAACAAAAATTTTCCTGCGTCCTGGAGTTTCTTAGCAGTGTGAAGTTTTTAAGTTTTATCTCTTGGAGAGTGGTTTTCCTTCTTTTCTGAAAGAGGTATTAACTCCCCCACCCCCCCAACCCCAAACACCGCCCAAATAAAAAAAGCAGAGGTTTTACTCCGGGATAATATATTTCCAGTCCTATCTCAAAGCTATTTACAAATATTCATTAGGCTTTAGGACAGCCATGACAGCTAAATCTTTATTATTCTTATTCTACAGAAAAAGTTAAACACCGAAAGAGTAAGTGTCCCACCTGAGGTCATACAACAAGTTTCCTGCGCACTAGGAACCCCGAGATCCAGTTCTCGGTTTCCTGCTCGCAGTACAATTGTTATCTACTTCCATCATTCTACGCAGTCATATAAAAAAAAAGAATCAAGTCACCATAGAACAATACAACAAGCCAATTTCTCAATTAATACAATTACTTAAAATTAGTATAGCTGAACAAGTTCACAAAATGGATTTAAAGATCAAATATGAACTGGGCACTTCAAAGGACTACGTTTGCTAAAAATAATTGCCTCAAGAACTTTATTACTGTTCTACTGCCTAGAAAGAACAAACACTACTATTATCTACTGCTAAAATGCTGTTAATGAAGAAAGGTAGAATAATTTATCATTGCATAATTAACACAATGCAGTTAAGCATGCTTTAACGATTCTGTATAATAGTTTCCTATCACTAGAGAATACTTTTGAATCAGGAAATAATTGTCTAAATAATTTTTCATTAAGTCTTTGATCAAACTGATCAACATTTATAGAAGTGAGATATATCTAAATGCCCATGCAGTGAATGGCAACTTGCTTTATTTAATCGTCCATTGGTGATGTTCTTTTTTCCTTCTAATCTTAGAGTAGAATACTGATGTTAATTAAGTTAATGGGATTTTTAACCTTATTAGCAATGGAGCTAAGACACCAAGCTGGCTGGAGCACAAGTTATGCTCCAGCCATTTCACCTCTCTCTTGCTTTCACCAACACTTTGTCATTAGTTCATTTAATTTTCTACCAGCATTTTCCAGTGTTCTGTCCTCTTGCCAGGCTCCTCTGTCTTTCTGTTTTCTCAAAAACCTTATTTATCCCCATAGTTTCCATTATGCTGTTCATTTACACAAGCCTTTTCCTTCACACCCAGGCTAATCCATCAGTCTCTGAGAACTCCTGGGCACTGTGCTTCCAAATGAGACTCAAGAGTTTTGATTTTAAACATATGACTGTGCTATAAAGTTAGAGAAATATAACTGACATAACAGGGCTTGTACTTTTCTTGCATCCAAGCAGGTCCAATGCCAAGAATTTTAAGACAGTTCCTTCCTAACTCTTCTCCACTTCCTTATGTTAAAACATTCTGTAATTCTAGACCTCTTGGGCACCTTCATTCCTGCTGAACGCAGAAGCTGTACCACTGGGGAAAAGATCAGCCAAAAGAAAACCAGCAGGAACATGCCTTTCATTTCTTGTTTACTCTTAATAGATGAATACACTGTTAAGGGGGAAGTTCTCCAGAATGCGAGATCAAGCAAAGCTCATGTGTACATCTCATCAGAGGATGCTACTCTAAGAAGATCATGTTGCTGAAGAGGTTTCTCAGCAATTTTCAAATCTCAACAAGACTATTCTCAGAACTCATCAAATGTAGTAATCATGCAAACAGTTATGAGTTTAGGTACTTTACTTACCATTTCAGTTGAGAACACCACCTGCTTTTGACTCTAAATTTACCTCAGTCCCTCTCATTCTGTCCAAGAAACATTCCTCTTCTGTCTTTAAAGCTTCCATGAAACCTCTCCTACCTCAAATTGATACTTGCAATTTTCGCATGCTCATTAACAAGATGTTTTAATATGCTTTCTCCCTGCTAGCAGTGACAACCTACCAAAATATTCTTTGAAGGCAGCTTTACTAGAGACCGTTTTTAAGATTGTATAAAAACTTACCGTGATACTAAAATGCAACAATATTTTAAAATGCCTAATAGTATTTAGTAGAATTTCAGTAAAGACAGCTATTCCCAATTACACCAGTAAATAACCCGCCCAGATGAGCTCTGATACTTCCCTGGGATGGATGGGAGGGTGAAGGGGGGGAGGAAACAAAAAAAAAAAAAAAAAAAAGAGAAAAACTGAAAGAACTTCTCATTACACTCCAAACTATAAATCAGAGCTGTGCAAAATATTGGTACTGAAAAGCAAGCTCATATAGCTGCAGGTNCTGCTTTTGTAAACACAGATTTTATCAGAAATAACAACTTCCTAAAGTGATCCTTTGTTGTAAAGGTTCAAGGTAAGCTAAGAAAAAGTTAAAGGGAAAAAGGAAATATGAATGGAAGACAACGGAACACCATGTTAAGGCACATGAAATAGATGACATATCTCAACAGCTTCCATAAAAGTATTTTCTGAAACATTTTAAATTCTAGATCACCTCACACAGCAATGAAACTTAGCATAATGAAGTAAGACTGCTGCGCTATAAGTTTCTCAGCTAACAACTACACCTCAAGTGTTGTTCCATCTTCCAATCAAGGAGAATTAATTACTTTATAAAAATTAATTAAACCTCAAAGCAACAGATAAAATGCATACAATTACTGTATAAAATGACCAACCGTAACTTAACATCTCTGAAGTGAACTTCCAGAGTCCACACAGCAAGGGGTTGGCAGGGACAGAATTGAGGTCCTGTCCCCCTGAAAGCTGGTCGACCCAAACCTGCAGTGCAAGGTTTGCTTGCATATTATCATAGCAGAAGACGACACAAAGGGTTATTTTTATCAATGGAAATCTTTTTAATAACTTACTTAAGTCAAGAAAAATACACTTCTAGGAAATCAACTGGTCCAAGGCCACAAGAAGCAGCAGATACCTCATACTATTGCACAATCACTGTACAGACATTACTACATCCCTGGTTCCATCTCAAATCCATCCAATTCCATCAAATCATGAAGAAAAAGGCCACATCGCTCTGAAGCTCCGAAGGAAAAATCACTCCAGAGAAAAAGCCACATGCTTCAAGACATGTTAGCTACCTAGTCATTTAAGACATTACATGCAATCTAATGTATACTCTCACACTGCAACTTCCTTCCGCAGACTTCTTGGATGGGACCATCATTTTGCTTACTATCGTCTGTCTGTGGGTGTATCCAAAGAAAGCTTGGCATTTGCTGGTGAATAAGAGGTTTCCTCTGTGTCATTTTGTCAGCAGTCACTGCTCACGTGGCTGAGCTGTCAGAAGCAAGCCCATCCTGGCTCCTCAGCTGCCACAATTCTCAATCCTGTATTTGATCTTCATCCAACACCTACCAGGAGGTGCCTCAAGGCACCTGGAGACTGCAAGGTCTTAAGCTGTACCAGCACAGAACATGGGAGCTCACATGGGGATATTCTCAGATAAGCTACTGCATGAGAAACGCAAAGAACCATCTCCTACTCACCATGCAAGTTTTAGAATACCAGAACAGTCACAAGGAAGTAACTAGTTAAAAAACACTCTCAAAACTGCAAGGAATCTTTGTAAAATCCACTTTGTCCTTTCTTTCCATTGCCATTTCACAGAAAGAACAATAACAAAGCTGCAATGTCTAATTTCTTCTCAAGACTAAGCTCACTGCATTAAAGCCAGCCCCCACAATTTTGCCATCTGGTGCCTAGATTGCCTTGTATCCAGAACAGAGATGCCTACATTCTTCAACTGCCATGGTCTAACTTTCCAGGCAAAAGGATAAGCATCTTATGACAAGGACACAGATTAAACCTAAGGGAACCTGGCAAGAAAGATTTTAAATAAATTTAAAACAAATGTTGTTTCACCTACCACATACAGCTGTATCACTGACTCTTGCAAAATAAAATTTATTACATCAATTAAGATACTTGGTTTAAACTAAGTATTTATTGTATCTGTACAGCTATACAGACATCCTGTTCTGCATCCACAATATATGGAATTGAAAATACTTTAAAATAGCTATTGAAATTACTTATTCTCTAAAGATATTGGAATTGATAAAATTTATAGCTTTGTTTTTCAAAGCTAAACCTAGTCGATTCTCCTTCTAAGGATTAGATGTTATGTACAGAGAACAAAAATAAAGAATGCAGTTTAACAAAAATTACATTATAAAAGTAGAATTCTCTACAGTCGTAACCAACTTGTTAGAAGTTAAACACAGGCCTTCGAATGCTCTCTTTTTTTGCCAACCTGTATGATCTACCTAAGGAAACGATTTCTTAATATTATTATTTTTAGGAGTACTTTACAGATGGCAACAGTATTGCATCGAGTTCTGCTCCCCCCACAAAAAAAGAAAGATGTTCATGAACCGGAGCAAGTCCAGGAAAGGCTGCCAGAGTCTCAAGGGACTGGAACATGTGATCTGCGCGGAGAAATGAAGGAACCGGGCTTGTTTCACCTGACAAAGAGATGGCTAAGCGATGGCTAATAATGGCTTTCCTGGACCTGAGAGGCTATGGAGAAGAGGGAGCCAGGGTCTTTAGAGAGGGGAACCAAAGGTGAGGAGAAACCATAGGCACAAACTGAAGCACAGGAAGTTCTGATCGAAAATGAGCTAAGCTTACAGGCTTAAAAATCAGCGCCTTTTCAAGTAGGAAATTCATCTAAGCTTGCAGGTTTAAAACCGAGTTTAAAGCTTCAATAGCACAATAAGGCAGCGGCTACATTACATCTGCACACACACAGCAGATTGCAGAGGACCAGCAAACATCACTGCAGTGGGGTCCTTGTTACACAGTCGTGCTGGTGACAGAACAAAAGCAAGTCACGCAGAAATGGTATGCCAGAGAAAGCAGAATGGGCTTTGTTGCTTCTTCAGTTTCACAACACAGATCACCTGAGGGAACAGAAAATGCTCAAAATGCAGTTCTAGAGTGAAGAAAATCTACAGGGACCAAAAGCACAGTTTAACAAAAGTAACAAGCACAAGCTCCGTCATAATTCCCAAGACACTCCGCAAGCTCATACATTTCCAAACATGTCATTTGACAGTGCTGACTTTCAAACAGTCCCTTAAAAATATGAAAATAACCCCAAAAGAAAACAACTCTGCCATATGCTATAATGACACTACCATAAATCTAAAGAAAACAACACATGAGAAGGAATTGTAACCTCTAACACCCGAGCCCAGCTCTCCACCAGTCACAGCCACAACCCCATGTCATGTAAATCAATACAGACATATTCTTTTTCCACTAAGGATTTTGTCTTTTGCTTGGCAGCCCAGCAAGCATGGCATCCATCTGTGCCTATCCTATAGATATGTAGCAAATGACCAACAGGGTGCATTATTCTATCTGAAAACCTACAGATTGTCATAAAACAGAAAAAAAAAATAATCAAAAGCTGAACTTGTTATAGCGATTTACCTACCAAATCCTTCCATTTCTATTTCCACTGCAGAATATGGCACAGACAGTAGGTATGAATGCATGACCCCACAGAAGTCAATGGTGTTTTATCTTTCTGTATAATCCCACCTGCCAAACTGCCAAAGGCTTGTTATTTTCAGCCGATATACTGGGATGGTGGGGGGCTAACAATTCCTCTCTGCTGTATTTAATTCAAAGCAGGGGCCATTCTCTGTGCATGGAGAACACAAGCTACTAGGCCTGGATATACAGATGGAACAACCATATAACTGCATTCCTGGGATTAGTATAGGAAAGTTTTAGTCCCCAAGACCACCCATGTGTCCTGGTGAACCAGGAAGGAGTCTGTCCATTGCTACCAGAGTTAGTTTTTAGTTATTGTCAGAGGAAGAACTGTTGTCCTCTGAGTAGGCCAGAAAACCATTTTAAGTTTTCTGTGGTTTTTTTTGTTTATTTTATTTTACATGTTTTACAAACCACACAGTCTTATTCTTGAGAAAACCCAAAAGAATTGGAACTGACCTCTGGAGAGCGCATCACCTATGGTAACTGCATCAAAGAGTTGTGATTGCTTAGTGTAAAAAGCAAACAAACTAACTAAATACTCAACCTTTTCCCCAGCATCTTCACTTTCCTACAAGTTCTTCAAAGAGCTGCAGACCACCTGTGGAGGATTAGGGACCATTTCTGCCAGCAGAAATTGTGAAGGAAGGAATACCTAGATACAGTACATGAACTCGTATTGGTAGTTCTTGAGATGTGCAGGGTCAATACAGTATCCTAATTAACCATCCTTTGTAACTTGTCTTTTTTGCAGTTATCTCTGAGATGAGTTGCTATCGATGTTGATTGGTCCAGAATTTCAAGCTATGTATTTCTATGTTCATGAAATTTGTTCACCCAGGCACACCCTTCTGCCTTAACGGTAGTCACACATGCACCTCAATCCCCTGGACAAAGACTACAGTAAGTAACATCCTACTACATCTTTCACAAATGATTTAACTAATCCTCCACCCATTAAAGCATTTCTCCTCTTCACAAAGGAAAGCACTGCAGTCCCCAAATTTAATACATAAAGTTACTGAGGCAGAGAAGAGCAAATTCATGGAGCAACCCTGCTATTTAAAGCCTCCCTTAGCTTCAGTAGGTTTTTCCGCCTTACAGGCAGATAGGAGAAACAGTCTCCTATCTCTGTACCTCTCAGAGCAGGAAGGAAACTGGAAACAAACACTATAAATGCTTTATTATCCTGAACTGAAATCAATACACTATGAACAGTTTTAACCTAATTTACTAGGAAACAGAATTGGAATGGTATCTGACAAAGCTTTTCATATACATTAAGAGCCATCAAATTGTAAATTTAGGTCAATACTGAGACACACAATGGCCTACAGGTAAAATGATCCATATACCACTACCAATTTACTCAGCCCTCCAAATTACCTCAGTAACTTCTAACTTGCATGAAATCTTTTATGAATTATTAAAATAAAAAATAAAGAGCAAGAAGTAAAAGAGAGAAAAGAAATCTCTTTCTTGATGCCATTTTCAGTGGTATGCATATGTCACACTATGAAAGCAATTCTGCACAGAGTGGCTGAGTCTGTGACTACCAAGTCCCAGAGGTGCCAGATCCCTGAGCTCAGTCCATGGCCAGGTAAGGCGGGTCCTCGGGTACTGACAAGAGAACCCCAGGTACCTCAGAATTAAAGAGCTTCTTACAAAACCTGGACCTCTCATACTCCCCAAAGCAGAGTCTCCTACCCAAAAATACCAGGATTAAAAAGTGTATGTTTGAGTATTTCGTTAAGTGACATCTCTTACAGCACGACTGCAAGACAGAAATTGTTGAAGGACTCTAGACAACTCTAGTTCTGCCTTTCCAGTAACACAGAGTAACAGGTGACACAGAAGACCGTATCTGAACGTAGCGCATTAGGCAGCACGAACGCCTCCTTTATTAGCAATGCAGACTAACTTCAGTCTAGCAAACCTGCTCCCTGAACCATACAGCCAACTTTTTACAGACGAGTTTTGTGCTTATACAAGCAGCTACAATTTAAACCAGAAAAAGAAAACAAGTACTTGTTTAATCATATGCAATTAAGACTAAAAAACAAACAGAGAATCTGTGAATAAACCACTAAACTGGTTTCAATTCTAACACCATTAGAGGTTGACTTCTTTTTCAGCTACCGTAAGAACGACTTTCCACTTTGATCACTCAGCTCTCCCCTGTTTCATTCCCATTGCTTGAGGCAAGCTAAAAGAATGACAACTCCAGACTGAGCAAGCACACCAAGAGTTAACAGCCGAGAAGAGAACCAACAGAAATCAAGCTTCAGCAATTTAACAAGACTGTCCAACTCCACAATTTTGATTGAAAAGTAAGTTTCAGTCAAGATCTGATATACACACAAACTTACAGATTTCCTTGCCTGAGTTGATGAATAGGGTATTTTTCCAAATAAATAATCAAGGTATTTATTTACTTTGGCTCTAAGTCCCATACTTCATTCTCATAAAAATATTGTCAAGGACAAAGCAGCTTGCATGAACCCTTGTTGCTTTATTATTTTTTTAATTGTTTAATTTTATTTTTAAGCTTCAGGTCAACTTTCAACTCCAGTTTTCTGGGCATTTTTTTGGTGTTTTTTTTCGGTTGGGTTTTTTTTGGTGTTTTTATTTTGTTTTTTAAAGTAGCGTAATAGCATGGTCACACACTAAAATAATAAAATGCAGAAAAGAGCACAAGAAAAAAAAATACGATTCCCTCTGAGTAGTTTGCAGATCAGGTTTATGTTTTTGCAATTTAGAATTGGTGGTTATATTTATACATTATGAGATCTGCAGAGGAGAGACTCTACACCACACAAATCTCAATGCCTAAGACTTAGGCAACTCCCCAAAAGAAAGATCTGTAGTAACCTAAACTGCAGCTGAATTTATGTAGGTGGAATAACCTTTCTTTGAAAATAGTGATTCTTAAGCATAAAATAAAACTATTTATCTCATTTCCTATAAACATCTTCAATGAAATCTAGACACTTACAGAATATCTTGATGGAATCCTCAGTTTTCCAGTTGGATTGGCTTAAATTTTCAGAACTAATGCTAGTTCTCAGAAATTCTAGCCTGAACAAGCAAACTTTCCCCTCTGTTTTGCAGAGGTGAAAAATGTTAGACACCGGCCTTTCTGTAAGTCATTTAGCCATCTGACATGTTTTTATATTCAGTATCAAAAACTTACATTAGGTACTGGAATACTTTCCAATAATCAAGACTACAGAATTAGGAAATGTCCCATTTAGAAAATGAGTTTCGAGTGATAAGAACGAAACACAAATTGGTCCGTAGTTCCATGACTCCATTTAGACTGCACTAATATTAGCTCTGATACAGTGCAAGTGCATCAGCAGACAGATGGTCAGATCAGTGCTTCAAATGGGTATGATTTAAAAATTGTAATTCAACATGAAATTGTGACATACCAGCTAATTTGTTT
>VYZM01013162.1:10422-57584 GCA_013398915.1 Dromas ardeola | reverse complement strand
CCACATATCCAAAACCTTCCGATTCAGTTTGTGCAGAGGCAGCTTGAAGTTCATTATGTGATTTCTCTCATCCTAAAGGAGACATCTGAAACACGGCAGGTGAAGCATAGTGTAAAAATGTTGTTTTTTAAAATAAAAGACATTTTGTTCATTGCCTTGATCATAACAGCAAGGTAGGTGGTGGACTAATTCAGAGGTGCATACCTATACATATATTTATGGAGGATTCATTTTCTTAAAATAGGCATCTTGTTCCATCTGAGATAACCTGCTATATCCTTCTGGGTTCCCAACCTGCATTTCAAAAGCCTTCAGGTCTCCTGCAGGTCCTGTCCCCTACCTGTCAGCCCCATATAAATGTCAAATTTATTCATGGGGATTTTCAGTAACACTTAGGTAGCTATTATGGGCAACTGAATAACAACTTTAGAGTGAATTCAGATTAATTCTATGACTAATCCAGATTATTGTATTTTGATAAGGTTTTCCTAACTTCTTAAAACCAGAGACATAGGTCAAAATGGTTTGCACCTCCTGGGTGACCCTGTATGTGTTGATGGACATCCATTTTTTGAGGCTTTGGGTCCAACCATCCCACTTAAATTTCCACAGTGAAGTCTCTTGCCTTCACTACAAGCTGGTTGTCACTATGATGCTCACCTTGACTTTATCCCACCTTTGAATGAGCTGGGCTTCTCTATGCTCCTCCATCATTCTTGGCTAAAAGATCTATTGATTGAAGTCCCAGGGTTAGGAGAAGAAGTATGCTTTGCAGCCAAAGAGTAGGATTCTCAGGCACAAAGGTGCTCTGTGATAACACTCTGTCTAACTAAAGAGGCCTTAACCTTGGTGTAGAAATAATTTATGTTTTCTCAAGATCCCTTCACCCTGCAAGAATGATATTGAGTGGTGTCCTTTCAAATGAGATACAAAATAACTCGCAAGCATTTTATTTATTTATTTATTTTCTGTGAAGGGGAAAGAGCTCCAAGTGTAATGTGCTCCCTGCTACTTATGCTATGAAATTCAGTTTTAGTGACTCACTGTTCAACTGTTTCTATCAGTGTCAGGAAGCATTAATGCTTTTCAGGCTTCTGAAGATGGGAGAGAATGATCTCAGACCACGCAGTCCTCTCCCACCTCTCACCAGATTCTTGCTGATATACTGTGTACAGTAAGTTCTAAGTTTTGGGATGGGGGTTTGAGGTGTTTGTTTTTTTTTTTTTTTTTCGAATATGCATCTTGTTTAGAACTGACATCAGAACATGACTGGCATTCTAATTTTTAAATTAATGCTTAATGGTCTACTGATTTTGAATGCTCCTTTAATAAGCTAGTTTTCCTCTGGCTTTCCCAAGAAACTCGTGGTAAAGAGTGGTGTTAGGAGCAGCAGGAATTCAGTGGAGATGCACTTAATTCCCTGCTGAAAAGAAGGATGTGAATCTACAGTCTCCTGCTAGTGGCTGAAATCGATTTGCCATTTGTAAATATGAGCCCTTCAGAAAGAGGGTTTTGACATTTTGAACTGCTGCAGGAAAGAGAAGTGCTGCTTGAGACCCTGTTAGTGCCTCCCACAACAGCATCTACATCTTGGCTCATTCATTGTACAAGGCAAGCACCCTTCGGCAGGCCCCTTGGGTATATTCTACCCCTTGCATGAGAACTTTTGGAAATCTCTACAAACAGGTCTTTTTGATGCTTCTGTAGAAGTCTGAGCCTTGAAGCATGTAGTTTATCACTATTGTTAAATCTATTCATTATTTTTAATGCTTTATTACTGAACATACACTATGACAACCCTGAATATTTCTGAAATACGTGTATACTTCCAGCTCATTTTTGATTCTTTAAAACTTCCACTTCCCACTTCTCTGGGGTGATGAGATCTGCTGTTTACTTCGTTATGTTATAACAAAATATTCCTGCCTTTCAGAATCTCGCTGCAAGGTGAGGAACTGCTGATTAAACTGTCTGATTGTACAAAAAAAATGCAAGTGAGAGACAAGTTTGCGTTACTGATTTATAGCAAAGGCTACTTCAGTCAACTGAACGAGAGTGGATCCTTGCTTATTTAAAGCGGGGCAGTGGGCAAAGGTGGTTAAGTATAACACGAGCTGCCTCACTCCATTCGAGTACTGCTGACTACTGAAAATTGTATGCCTTCTCTTGAACAAACAGTGCTGAGGAGGACTTTTGACCTTTTAGTCTGCTATTATGCCTCTCACACGACATTATTTTAGGCCTTACCTATGTCTGTTCATTTTTGTTTCTTCTTGACAGATGGCTTGATACAGCCCTTAATTCTTAACAGCAAAGGAGCAATATATATTTCCACATCTTTGCTTTTTTTAAAAAAAACATTTTACAGTACCTCAGAGTGCCAGAAGTATTATTGTAAAATTGGTTTTAATGGTACCCCTGAAATCCCATGAACTGAATTCAATTGAAGGAGAATATATGTGATATTTTATCGTGATGATAAAGAGTATCTCCCAGATTAAGCAGTCTGCTTCACTACTATGCTCCTTCTGAAATTTCATTCATTTCTGACTCTGCTGCAGCTTAACAAGATGTTTCTATCTGTCATTTAATTCTTCCAAGATCCTCTCCTTCTTTCCATTTTGACATTTAATGTTAATGAATTTTCTGGTGGGATTTGAATAACATTTTGTTCAGATTGTAGGATTAGGATTTTAAAAGCTTAAATACCAGCTAGAATTCATTGTCCATTTTCCTCCACATCTACCAGTAACTGAGCAGAAATTCTTGCCTCCATTTATAGAGCCCACATTAACACATTGACCAGATTGACAGCTGAGAACTGCTAATCTAATTCTGGGATGGATATATCCCGGCTATAAGGGAAAAGACTGGTCAAGGCAGTGCATGAAGACACTAATGCATCCCTTGTAGCATCTTTGTTTCTATCGACACCTAACAGGCTTTTGGGAAGTATGTGTCAGGAGGAATTCTAGTACGATGGTAACTGTGCCTCTGAAATTTCATGGATGACCACCTCACATTCACAGTAACCAGGCTTATTGATCTGGTTCAGAACGGTGGTCTGCATCCAGGCGTAGGTACCAGCACCTCTTGTGCTCTGTTCTTACTGCTGTGTGACACTGCTGGACTCAATCTCACAGTGATCCTTGTCTCTGATTTTTCTTAGGTGCATTTCTACAACACAGTTGCTCCTTTGACTGCTTTGTGGCTTGGTTAGCTAATGGTTTTAAACCACAGAGAATGTGCTACAATCTTTGTGGATTCTGTTAAAATGAGAACGCTTCTACTATTGATTGCATCCAGCAGGATGGGCACTCAAGTATCAGAGCAGGTAAAGCTCTTATCTAGTACTAGAACACATTGTACCATCTATTAGTGCAGTTAAAAACACTTGCCATAGTTGGCTCGTTCCCTTGAACTATAAGGGGAAGGCAGCCAAATCAATACATTTGACATATTTTCCATTACCACAGTAAGGTCAAAGCAATTGTCCATTCTCATGAATTCCTGTGCTGCCAGACTAATGCAGCAGCAAAATATGTTGAATAGACGTGGTAGGTCTTCAGCTCAGCAAAAGGATGTCATCAAGAGGACAAGAGCTACTGACTAAAAATGAGCTAAAGAAAACAGCCAGTAAAACCAGAGTTTTTGGGTGATGTGCCACAGAAATTCCATTCCCATTTGTGATTTGTGTTTTCCTTGAGTGTCTGCATCGTATTTGAATACTCCTGAGCCCCTCACACACTCTGAAGCCAATATTTTTTGGCTTCAGAAACTTTAAATACCCAAAAAGTGTTTTCCTTTTTTTGTGGTGGAAGGCAGAAAACCAGTAATGTTTATGCTATGGAGCATAATTCCTATCAATTTACCTGAACTCTTGTTCTCAGTATCTCTCAGTGCAGTTTTCTTTTTTTGTTGTTGTTGTTGGTTTTTTTTGTCTTTCACTTTTTTTTATTTATTTCTATTTTAGTACACAGGCAAAAGGAAAAAAAAATGTAAGTAATAGTTTAAGGGTATATTCTGATTCAAATCACTGCTTCAAAGTGGTTTTTTTTTTTTCATGATAGTGAATTACAGTTCTATTGGATCAGCTGTTGTGCCCATGATCAACACTTAGAAGTCTTGTCTCCTTGATGGGCTCACCATGAGACATGTTCATTTTTTTCAAGTAAGCTTCCAGTTCTACTTCTTTATTAATGACTTCCCAGTGATGTGCCTTGACAGTTTTGATTCTTTAAGAGACTTGGAAAGAAGCATTTCATCAAGCAAAGGTAGCTTTAGGTACCTCAGCTTACGGCAACAGGATCAAACCTTCTCTTTGAGCATTTGAACACGCACAGCTCTAACTTTTTCTTTGTGTCCTAACACTACTGAACCGGACAAATGCTGATTGCTCTTTGGTTTAAAAAATAATAAAATAAAAGAAAGATTATTTTCAGTACCATATGCAGAAAATATCCTTGTCAAACTGTAATGATGTTCAGCTACCTACCTCATCCACAACACCACTGCTGTGTGATCTTCGTGTTGTCACCATTTCAGGACTGAAGATCTATCTTCACAACATCAGCCAACCTCCTTTTAGGCCTGTCTAGAGGTCTTGCAAGGTAATATATGGAAGAAACTACTTTGTTTGTTACAGCTTATACTGCCACAGGTGTCTAGGCTATTACTGAAGTAAGCGGAGTTCTAGTCAGAACAATCAATAGATCCTAGGGAACAGTTCAGCTGATCACATGTAGATTCAATTGCCTTCACATCTAAGACATCTGTGAAAGGCTGGCAGATGTGACACAGGACCTATGGAAAACCTAAACCTTTTGGAATGATACTGGAATACCCTACAGCATCTGATGTCTATATTTAGGCAACCGAATCCTGCTAAGCTTGTCCAGTTGTCTATTTTTTAGGTGAAGTGAATTGCTTTCCAGACTTCACTGCCTCTACTGACTAGATAGCTATTAGTTATAATGAGAGGTCACACAACCAGCTCTCATCTGGACCTGCATGAAGACACCTAAATTTCTTAATCTGCAAACTGAATTTAATCCCTAAGCACTTGGGACCTGCACTAGGGCAGATGGTTCTCATCCTAAATACCTTTCTGAGTCTGACGGTCTCATAACAACTCGAGTGTCTTCTGGTAAGAAGTTCACTTCTTTTTCCCTTTGTCTATTTTCCAGAAAGAAAAAAAATAATAATATTTTAACAGAAACCAATATGGTCATAAAGAAAATAACACAATAAACAAGCCAGTATGAAGTTCATATTATTGTACACAAGGTTATTTCTTCCAAATGACTCACATTAGGTTAATGTCAGGTTCTGTAAAGGAGGAAGATGCATTGAATGCCCAATATTCCCTCAAAATATTGTCAACCAATGGCCTTCCTTCAGGATTGTTTGCATCACTCTGTGTGTATTTGGCATACAGGGTTGCTGTGCTGACTGATGGTCTTTCTTGTTTCAGAGAATGATTCAGTCCGTTTCTAACTTTTTTTTTCCATGCTTGTTTGGTTTTGGAATTGACACAAAGAAAACAATGGCATTTTGAGGGGAAGGCTGTTCTTCCAATACATTTTCTCATTCCAAATTTTTTGTTGGAACCTCCATGAAAGGTTTGCAGTTTGGAATTCCTCTGGTAAAATGTAGGAAGATTTAGCTGATCCTAAGGCAGACATCCAAAGCATGTCCGGTGAAGTGCATTTTTGAGGTCCCTATTCCTTCCTACTGATTCCAGAAAGACTGACCAACCTTGCGTTTTGGTTCCTGAAAGTATCTCCACTGCATACTTCTACAAGGAGATGAGACAATTCCAAATCTTAAGTATCTTAGAATGACTTTATTCTAAACCACTTTCTTTTTTTTGTTGTTGTTGTTGTTTTTTAATCATGGGCTTTAATCACGGCCTTTGTATTTTTCCATGACTTTTAATAGAAAAAATATAATTTCTTCTGCTTTCTTTTTCTTTTTTTTTTTTTTTAAATATATTTTCTTTTCTGCTTTTTCCTTGCTTTGAAGAAAATTGAATCTTGTGGGTCACAGGCACTGACCTTAGGTTTGTGCTGTTTCTCCTATGCTCTTCTGGGAGCACTGGAAAGGTACTAGCACCATTTATCCACCTAAGTTTCTACTTTCCGTTGACCACTCCAGCAGCTGTGCAGAAATGAACCCTTAAACATTATTTCCTCAAAGACAACAAGGATTCTGGAATCCTTGAACTAAAGTACACATTTTGTGTTTGGGCTGAGTTTCTCATGGTTTCCCACAGAGGTGAGGCAGAAGAGACTGAGGAAGCAGACGTCTCAGTCAGCCCCAGTGAGAGTGTTAGTACTCGAGAAGGGAAATGCAGCTCCCTTTTTCCTTCTATGTAATATGAAAAGCCCAGTTGTGATTGCCACCTGTTTTACCTTAGACTTATAGGTACACCAATCTTGACTCTGAATATTGTGATGATGCTGTTGGGGAGGCCAAAATACAACAAGAGGAAGGATAAAAGCAGAGTATAAAGTTATTTAATTGGTTAATTCTTAGTCAGGGGGAGAAGGGGCCCACTTCCCAGCAGAAATGTTGTTTAACGTCACTGGGAGCAGCAATTGGTTGTGGTTTTGCTGTTTGTGATATTCCTGTCTGGCTCTTCTGCTGAGTATGAACTGTGCAGATGTCCTGGGCTTGTATAGCAGATCAGACCCATTCATGGTGCAGTTTTATTAGAACTTTATTAGGTGTGATATTGTAGCTCGTCTTCAGCTTACTATAAGCAGAATATCTGTGGCTTTTTAGTGAAAGCTATACCATTTGCAAGGACATTCAGGCATACCTACACCCATCTCAGCACTATATTCTAACAGCTCTGCATTAGGTCCTATCTCCTTAAAATTGTCTGTATAATGAGGAATGAACATTAATTACTGCTCTTGACAAGGGAGAGAAACAGCTTTCCCTGAAGGACTTCAGTGTAGATGGCTTGGATCGTTTTTTTCTTGCACTTACTTTCTTGGCCTGATTTTGAAAAGAAATTGAGGCAAAATCAAGTGGAAACAACATAGTAAATAAATAATGCTTTGCCTTTATATAGCTCTTTCTATACAACAGTTTCACGGAGTCCTTGTGACAGTGTTATTTCAGGCGTTTTGCACCTTATGTAACACAGCAGTCCTACCGCTGACTTCGCAATTGATTGCTTTTGACCTCCAAATAATCTACTAACAGTATACACTGCAGATCCTCAACTGTTACTTCCAGTAAGATTTAGTGTTTACTTGTGGTCCAGTTTGAAATGTGCAAAGGAAAAAGTGGAGTCCTGCTTCCTCCAGGTGAGTACCCAGCTGACAGATGCATCTTAGTAACAGAAAAACATTGGAATTATGGACTTCCCCCCACCCCATATTTTTTTTTTTCCTCCCACATCATCATTTATATTTGTGTGAAACATCCTGTACAACATGAAGGAAGAGAAATTAAACTCATAAGGTTGTAAATATACACGTTGCTGCTTCTTCATTAGGGGTTAGATTCATAACATAGGTGTCGAAATGAGGTGTTCAACTTACGTAGTCACCCCTGCCACTGTTTATTGTTGAAGGAGAGAATAAGGCACCTCCAGGGTTTAATTCATATAACCCTAAAAGGGGCATCCAAGAGAGGTTGAGTGGGAGACCTTCCAGAGGTGACTAGTTCTCTCCTTTAGGGTCATTGGCTCTGGTTGGGCTCCCCAGTTCAAGAAGGACAGGGAACTGCTGGAGAGGGGACAGCAAAGGGCTATAAAGATGATTAGGGGACTGGAACATCTCTCTTATGAAGAAAGGCTGAGGGAATTGGGTCTTTTTAGTCTGGAAAAAAAAGAAGACTGAGGGGGGATCTTATCAATGCTTATAAATACTTAAAGGGTGGGTGTCAGGAGGATGGGGCCAGGCTCTTTTCAGCAGTACCCAGCGACAGGGCAAGAAGTAACAGGAACAAACTTGAGCATAGGAAGTTCCATCTCAACATGAGGAGGAACTTCTTTACTTTGAGGGTGGCAGAGCCCTGGCACAGGCTGCCCAGAGAGGTGGTGGAGTCTCCATCTCTGGAGACATTCAAAAGCCGCCTGGACGCGTTCCTGTGCAACCTGCTCTGGGTGACCCTGCTCTGGCAGGGGGGTTGGACTAGATGATCTCCAGAGGTCCCTTCCAACCCCTATCATTCTGTGATGCTGTGATTCTGTGACAAAATTCAGTGAGATAAACCTGACCCTTTTTCACCTCAGATGCTCTACAAACTGCAATTAATGCCTCAAGAATATATGCACTGCTACTGTAGCTGCAAACTCTTCTGGTTTCTGAGGTTACATTTGCTATAGATAATGTGCTGTGTCTATTGCATCCATAAAATGAAACGTTATTAAGCTTAATTCTATGGAAAATAGCTTTCCTTCTGGAAAATAATTTTAAGTTTTAGACCTAAAGACATTTCTCAGTCCAAATCTGATCCAAAAGGTGTCATTTTTCTGGTTCTCATTTGTGAAATCTTAAAAAAAAAAAAGGTTTCATATTACCCTAAATATTTTTCTTGGATAATTTCAGTGTTGTACTTCTTTNCTATCTATGTTGTACTTTTTTTTTTTTTTTTTTTTAAAAAAGCTCAGTTTAGTTATAAATATAAAGCTAACCATAAGTAGTCCTGAAATCTTGAAAGTGCTTGCTTCAGGAGAGATTTGCTTTTACTGCTTCATTTTTTTACATTACAGGATTTTTTTTACATGCCTCAGGAAAGAACACAGTGTTCATCTGAAGCCAGGATAGCCTGTGCCTAATTAAATCAAGGTATTTAAATAGTAGTTCTTATTATACTGCAAAATATTACATACATTTATTAATTTCTTATTATTATTCTTAGAAGCTGAGATAATCTACTGTACTTACTGATGATGCACTATAAATCATTCTGTTCTACATCCTAGTGCGTCAAAAGAAAACATACCAGGTGATAATAAAATAACATCCATTTAACTAAAGGACATTTTTATTGATGTTCTTCATAAAAACTATATTGTAAATATATTATTATTATAAAGGAAATCTGCCCCTAAAAAAACGCACTTCATTTGACTCAAAAAGGTAATTTCAAGAGATATTTCAAGACAATTTTTACTACTTGCAAGCCCTCAAGGGACCATTGTAATCATGTAGTCTAAACACTGCCTGCGCCCAAACTGAAACATTTCACATAGTAGCTCCTGGGGTGGACAGAATTAGTCCTCTCTGTCATGTTAGAAAAAGTGTGACTGAGAAATGCAGCCCAAAAACATTTGCAAGCTGGCATAGACTAATTAGGAAATCAATTATAAGTAACATGATTTATGGAGGCAAACCAGAAACATCTGTATGAGACACTGGAAAAGATCGGTCTGATCGTTTTTACACATGGACAGAAGGGTGCACACTGGTGGATGTTTATTTATTTACTTATTTATTACACTAATGCTAAACTAGAAAACTAAATAGCGTGAAGTTTTAGGGTTAGGCTTCGGGGTTAGGCTTGAACGTGGCTATATGACAACCAATGCTATTACTTTCATATCCCTCTTCCTGGGTTCGCTCTGTCCTGTAGAAACCAGCTAGTTTCAGACTATACCCAGTAACAAACCACTGAGTAGAACAGTCCTGGAGCTGTTCCCAGCAGGCAAGATGAATGATATGATCACATTCATTTGGGCGGATATGTTACTCATTTTTAAGGCCAGAGAAATGTCTCTGGCCTGTTTTATTATTTACTTCTGTGGTTATAGTCTATGAACCCTTCTCTCACATCTAGTTGTGGGTGATTTGGCGTGTTATTGCAAGGTCAGTGTCATGGCGTTCCTAATTAAATCTCACAAAATTTTAGTTGTGCTATTTCTACCCCTTCCTCTAAATGCATTAACTTCAGTTCACGCTGCGGGGCGTTTGGCATTTATAACTTTGCAGGAGTTCTGGATATTTGTTATGTCCCCAGGCTGTCCAGGAGGCATGTGTTCTAGATGGCTGGTCCTATCCTGATACATGGACTAAAGATGGGGATTTGTATGACAGTGAATGGTGGAATAACTTATTCGCTGCAGGCATAAGAAACCATAAACAGAAGCAAAAAAAAATATAATCTCCCACAGTGTCCTCAGCCATGGTCTGCTGCTTTTGCCAGCGTCATGTAGAGCATCTCATATAATCCGTAAAATAAGTGTGGCAGAATGAAGTGGTTGGCAACGACAGTAGGAGCAGCTTTGCATTTGTGATTTTGTGTTTCTCAGTGAAAGCCAGCTCTTCCTCAAAAGCTCTCCCCAGTAAAATAACTGCCAGAAGCCCTACTTAGAGAGATGCTCCCTCTACATTGTTATGTCTTTTAGATACCTAAAAATATGTTTGCCATCCCCTCAGAAGTCTTCCTCAGAACTGCAACTGCTCTGATCACCCCCATAGCTACATCCCTGGCTGCAAAGTGCCAGTAAGGGGAAGAGAAGTCACATTTGCTCGCACACTTTAAAGTTTGGAAAAACGCTTACTTCTGTGGAAGCCATCCAAGAAACATTACATTCAGCTTGTCTGACCTGCTTACTATGAACCGCATCAGTCTCTCTTGTTTCTTTGGTATACATTATGTGTATGGACTTAGACTACAACACTGAAATTTTTTATGAATACTTTTTTGGTTCCTTGCAGCCAGGATTCAAACTACCCCTCTCTGCCTTCCTTTGCTACACGTAAAACTGCATTTCCTTTCCCTCTATGGGTAGAGAAGATAAAGTGATTCAAAACTGGGCAGTTTTTGTTGGGGCTAGCAAAAAGTCCTTCAGAGAGAACTCATAAACATGGAGAAATATATGGATATGATTGTTTTTCTTATCTTCTAGTCATAGTCTGATGAAGAGAAGGTAGTCACTTAGGAACAATCATGGTTCATTACTCCAATGGTGGATTTAAGGGTGTTGGCATTACCCTTTTCCCAGCACACTCATACCCTTGAGTTGTAGTTGACTGCTCAATCCCTTTCCTCCCCACTTCTCTTTTCCTTTCCAGCCTCATTTCACTCCATGCCTTAAGAAGCGTGTGGGCAAAGAGAGGGAGAAAGAGGAGAAATGGTGAGAATAGTCAGAGAAAGCCTTCAAGGAAAGGGGGTGCAGGTGGTGTGCTTTGAATTCCAAAAAAAAGGTGAAAGAAAGAAGCTTTAATGAAATCAAATCCATCACAGTGGTGTCTGATCACCTACAGTGGTGGCTCATCAGAGGGTGAGAAATGATACTCCAATGTTTTATTAGAAATAAAGTTCTCTGAAAGTGCTATGAGAGCTAATGAAATTAAATAGCGTTAAAGCTTGAAACAGCAGTGAGGAGGGACAACCAACATCTACATCTGGGCTCAGTGAAGCTGTAGAGATGGACGGAATTTAGAAAATTTTGAGGTGAGGAAAAGCAACTGGATTTGGCAAGTGTCCCTGTGAAATGGCAGATTAATGGAGGAGAGGTTGATCTTGGCAGAGTCTGCGTGACAAAGTCAAGGACAAAACCAGTGGGGCTTAGACAAGATTATGTTTAACTGTGACAGTCATCCTAAACCACTAAGGAGTTGAGCTTGTCTCTGTTAGATGAATTTTGAATCCTGATAAACCCATGTGCATACTTCAAGCAGCTTGAAAACTAGTGTAACTAAAACCATATTGGATTGCAAATTGATGCAAGGTTATTCTAGTTAAACCACAGAATTCAGAGGTGAAACACTAACGTATTAACAAAATGAGCCAGAAACAAGAGAAGACGTATTTTATATTTAAAAAGCCTCTCATAGATGGGCATACTGCAAATGCCAAATCAGCCTCATAAAACCATTTCCAGGAGGGTGAAGGCTCATTTCTCTGTTGTTCAGATGGGGAAGCTGGAGCACAGAGAAAGCAAATATGTAAGAAAACACTGGCAGAATTCAGAAAGCCTAGCTGAACTATTGGTTCTCGCCACTACACCCATTTCTTCCTTATACTCAAGAGTGAACTGAGATGGTAAAATATTCCTGGTTTTATTTTTACTTTGTACATTGTGATGTGTACCAAATACCCTTCTTCGTTCTTGTGGATGTGTTGAAAGGGACAAGAAGAAATTGTTAGCATGTTTAGTGATGTGTTCTTCAGGACAGTTAAGTACCTGCTTTTTCTCTCTCAAAAGCATTATCTATTCAATGAGCTTAATTATATGGTAGCATATCAAATATTATTCTGATGCATTATGTCTCTGTGGCTCTCTTGAGAGGTCAAGATGTTAATAGCAAACAATAACAGTAAATGGAGAACATTCACTCTGCTTGTTCCCAGCTAGAAAGTTGTGCATAACTGCTTTCCTTAAATGGGAACAGAGTTTGAAAACTCTGCCAAAAGTCCAAGGTAAATATTAGTGTCAGAGTACAAAAAAGGATAATACTTCTTAGTTCTATAGCACCTGTCATCCAAGTCTTCCAAAACATCTGAGACATATTGATCAGGGCTTTCTAAGATATTTTTTATAGCTGAAGTACGTCAATACAATTTTTCCATCATAATGTAAGTGGTGAAAAGCAACTAGAATGGAAAGAATGCTTTCTGCATTTTGTTTCTAAATGATGAAAAGGAGAAATCAAAATAAAACAGTTTCGTTAAATAGTATTTGAAACAACATATTCTTTTATGTTTATGTGTGTGTTTAATGTGGTATTTGGTTAGAGATACCTAAAGAAAGAATTCCTGGAATTAGAATGAACACTTTTTATGTGATCTCTTTGAAATAAAATTGTTGGGGTTTGACTCATATTAATTGAAAGCCTATTTTATAGACCCTTGGGTGAGCGGAAAATTAAATGATGCTGAAATCAGATACGCTGAAGCTCATTCATGTTCTTTCCTTATCCTGATTCCAGCTGCTACTCAGCCCCTGTGGCCAAAAGTTTTTTCCCTTTCCACTGTTTGTGCAAATTGTTCTTTTACCAGTTTTATTCAAATTGATGCCATTAGCATTAACGTTTTCCATAAGAAGTCTTTTCCAACCTGATTCCTTTTGACTGGGGAGGTCTGAACAGGATCATACAAATAGTTACTCTGATGGGCATGTAGGTACTCTCTGGAGTCAACTATAAGTAGAATATAAGTATGTTTGCAATTCAGTTCATCAAAACCAACCAGAAATTGACAAGATGACCAAATTCCATTTGCATATCCTCATAATTATCTATATATGGATATTTTGTTGTATGAGCTCAATAGCCAAAGGGATTTTTTAAAAGTTTTCAGAAACAGAAGCCACATTTAAGGAGAGCACTATAGAAGCCAAGAGAGCTTTAAAGCAGAAAGATTTCTTGCCACTGCAAATCTTAAAACAAAACAAAATCCAGGAAGGCAGAAAGAAATCTTTATTATCCAGGAATGTAATATAGATAGTGTCGTTACTCCAAAATTGGAAGGAGAGTTCCAATAAAGCTTTGAGAATTAAGGCATTTTCTTGCTGTTTTTCAATTGAATTCTTGGAGAACAAGTTATCTTATGGGAATCACATGCAAATGAGGCTTGAAAGGTTGTCCTTTTTTCTCCACAGTAACAGTTTCTAGAAGGCTTTAAAGGTGACACAGGTGTTGTTTAAAAAAAACCTGATATAATTGTCTGAGATTTGGAGAGTTACTAATTATTCTCAGAGAGAATGAGTAGCAATTTGGTTGTGCTATGTTAATATGTAAAGTGATTTATAAGGGGAACAGTAATGAATGTTGTCACTTCTAAACAAAACAAAGCACTTGTAAAAAACATTGATCAGTTCTTCAGTTCTTTTTTTTTTTTTTTTTTTTTTTTGGGCTCCAGGACTTAGATGAATGAATGAAGATTGCAATATCAGCAAGTTCAAGTAAGTTGAATTAACACTTTGAGTTGCAAACTCTACTCAAAGATGTTTCTCTGACTCCCACATAAACTAGCAAGTTTCCTTTTCGCTTAATAATCTAATTTAAGTTTGATTCCCTCTCTGCCCCAAGGCAAGTGCACATCCAAATTAAGCAGAGGAAACTAGGAATTACTAATATTAATACCATCTAGCTCAAGGTGACAACCACATGCTAATTTTGTTTTGTTGCTTCTTTATAAAAAAGAGCACCGTGCCTTTGCTTAGAGGCAAGTTAATAGAAGTTTATTGTTACAAGACCTGCAATCTAAAACAAAGTATTCTGCAGTCATTTCTCTGTTACCTGTGTGTTGGTTGTCCAGTTAGTAGCTTAATGTGACAAAAACCTGCCCAGGAACTTCTGTAGTTCTTCCCTCAGTGTTAATGTTTATTGTTATTATTGTTTATGTTTCTTTACCATCCAAAGTAGTTCGAATAATGGAAACAACAATAATTTTAGTAAATGTGACAAAAAAAGGTAGAATGAATTCTGGGTATTGCAACAATAAGCAATGAACAAATATCCTTCTGAGACAGGGAAGCGACATTAATTTAGAAAATTAAACACATTAGTATGCAAAATATATCTACTACTTTGCCTATTAAGGAAGTTCAGACTTAATGACATTTGCATACTAATCTTTCCTTTTTCAATTAAGCAGAGTCAAAATATACTAGACCAATATCCTGCTCTTCAGCTCTTCATCTCAGAGAGAAAAGAGGTTCTTTGGTTGCTACTACAATCGGGGGGAAAAAAGGCTTGACTTTACCAGGAAAAGCGTTCAGGTGTCTGGGAAGTGTGTGAGGTTAAAAAAGCAAACCATTTATCTGCATGTTGCAGTTGGATATAATCAAGTAAGTACGGACACCTAGGCATTTGTTTGACTAGATAATCACTTCCCCTCCACCTCCCTGTGAAAAGGACGGTGATACACAACTGGCCATTTGGTCAGCACAGAAATCTCTCCAAGGAGCACGGTACCATGTAAATGGTGTAAAGTATCACACACCAGGTCTTGATCCTGTGCCATGGCCCAATTTGAATAGCTAGGAACCATTCCATTGCCTAAAAACTTCAGAATTTTATCCAAGTGAACGGTCCAACAACATTTTTCTAGAGACCTGAGTGTCATCCAGTGTAAAAGTGAACAAACTGCAGTAATTTCTCTAGCTGTCAAATGGCACTTGACAGGAGTAGCCAGAATTAGAGTACGCATCTGCGATTCTGAGTAAATGTGGCTTTAGTTCTCATTTTTCTTTCATAACTGGATCAAGACATGGTGAGATTGCCTGGATGCCTCCGTGATAGAAACAAATTAGTTCCCCTTTACAGTCTCTTCAGAGGGCCTTACCAAACCTTTCAACCATTCCCCAGTTCTTTCTATTTATTTACTGAGCTCTGTAATTATAACAAGGCAAATATGACTTGATGAATAGCAAGAATACAAATGGCGAACGAAAACTATGAAGAGCTGCCCTGAGGCACATATAATTCTGCTGCACATGCTTATTTATATTTCATCAGGTTAAAGCATTAGAGCTCTACAAGGACATAAGCAAATGTGGTTTGGCTTGAAACTAGTGGCACTGCCATGAGGTGACCGTTCCAGAGCCTCAGCTGGTAGAGCGCAGTGATCACTGGAGATGACTAAATCTGGTCAGGCACCTCCCTGTGGAGATCACAAGCCCCAGACTGACAGAAGTGCATAGGAATTCTTCTCCAAACAGGGCTGGAAGAGGCCCCAGACTTGATGAAGATCAATTGATACAAAGGAAGTGATTGAAAGATGGATTAGAAGTTGTAATAAGTAGTTCAGTGCTTCACAGTTGGCTCAAATCCAGGTGCAGCAGAGTGACTGTCAGCTCTTCAGGAGCATACGAAAGATCAGGGAGCTTTAACCAACTCTACCACCTTCTCTCCATCTTTAATCCAAACGTGCCATATCAGATGGGAATGGCCTTTACAGAGACGTCCTTCTCTCAACAGATGCATTTTACCTTCCCCAGGTTTTCAACTCTTTTCGCTAAGGTTCCCTTTCCTTTTTATCTTTCATATCTATATGCTCATTTCTCTCACCCCAAAATCCTAAGCATAATGTATTCTTTTCTAGTAGCTCCAACATTTTTTTCCTCTCTCTCCCTTTAATGACACGGTCGTTCCAGCTCACTCCACCAAGCTTGTTTTGGCCGGTTTCCATGCAAATCCATTTCCCTTGCATCCCATCCCCCATTTTTTTCCACTTTTTTGGGGTTCACATCCAATAAACACCAAAAAGCTACACAAAGCTTTACAAAACCCCATCAACATATCTAGCAGTGCTACACTCTACCCTGGACTGATAATAAAAGAATGGGTATTGTGACATCCAAAGACATGAAATAAACTTTCTATTCAGGAGCTTTAATTAGAAGCTCTCTATGCTCACCTTGTTTTCCTGAAAAGCATTTTAATTTATGACCACAAGGTTTACCACCTATGGTGAAACAGGCATATCACCCAGCAAGATTTCCTTATGACTTCTCATACCCTTCACCATCTTTTCTTTTTTTTTTCTTTATTTTTGAAAAGACTCCAAGTTTTTGTTTGCTTGCTTGCTTACTTGTTTGATTTGTTCATTTGTCTTTGAGGAGAGGAACAAATAATACTCCTTGCACTGGGAAGGTACTATCTGTTCCAGGCAGCCTCTTAAGTATTCATATTTTTCAGATATGAAAATAATTTTTCATATAGTTAAAAAAAAAAAAGGAAATCAGAGGTCAAAAATCCAAGCATGTATTGATGTTTTCACATTCTCTTTCTTTATTGCCTCTGATTGCAGAGAGAACAAAATTACAATGGCTGGTTTTTTTTAATATAATTAGATTATAGTGTTGGCAGATTGAGGACTCCTGATGCTCAAAGTCCTTGCAAAAGCCCCCCCCAAAAAAAAAATGGTGGGAGGGGACCCTTGTCTGTTGAAGTAAAACAAAATTTTACTGATGACTTCACAAGTCCAGAATTTCAGCGTGTATTATAAATGCTCTTTAAACAGACTTGATGATGCACTTCAGACCTTGACTTCTACAGAAAGGAGAGCCTATCTCTTGTCCTTGTTTCCTCCATGACTCCAGAGTTACTTATGGTGATGTGTTTGCTTTAGCACTTGTCTTCCCTCAAAATCTGCGGAGTCCAGTTCCAAAAACTCCATCAAAGCTTTTCTTTTCTTCCTCAACTACCTTCCACCACCCCTTTCAATTCATTCTTATAAGACAGTCAGTTCTGCAGTGCTGTTGACACTGTGTGTGGGAGTCTCATGCAGTAATCACCTGGAGAGATATGGGTTTAGCTCCTTTGATCACTTCTAAACTTACTATATTTTAATCTCAAGAAGTTGTGTGAGTGTTTGTGTTTGAACTTCTGATTTATGGGGCTGGCTTTCAGTTTTCTGAAAATATCTAGATTGACCTCTAATGGGGTTTTCACTGTGAAGTGGAAAGAAAGGGTACCTTGTTCCCTACAAGTCTTAATTCCTTAACATCTCCATTGGGAGTGACAAAAATAGAAGTTATCTACAAACTTAATGGGATTAAATTAACATGGACTCTTGCATTACATAGGTCTTTCCCCAGTGTGTCATTGAAAATGTCCCCACTGACCTCATGGGTTCTTTTCACCAAACTAAATCTTGGCTATGGAAATACATTGTTCACAGAGTTGGATCAGATTTAAGTTACTTTCTAGAACTTAATTCCTTACCAGTTCCCGGGGAGGCACAGTCGTTCAGAGGAACATTCCTTTTCCATGCAAAAATTTCCAGGACATTCCTTCCAAAAATCCAGCATCTCCAGTACAGCCCCAAAGGCATTTCCTGAGACTGTTCAATGCTCTGAATTTCCAGGAAAGGCAGTAAACAGGAAAGTTGTGTATAAGTTGCTAATAAATCTTGAGTTCTGCTCTTCTGTGCCTTGTAAATAAAATCAAAGAAAAATAAGGATCCTCTTGTCATGACTTAATATAGAACACTGTCACGCTGCAGTAAATCATTTATATGTGTAGTGATTAGAACTGTGATTTAGAATCATTTCAGACATCTGCAGTAAATAATAAGGCTTTTCAGTGGTTATTATGTCAGCATACATCCTGCAGCCTTCCCATTCAATTCCTTTTTCAGGTTTGTTTTTAGGGGACCTACAGGAAATTATGTGGATGGGTTGACACTCTCCTTTTGCCTTGCTTCCCTGTGGGTCTGAGTCACAGGCTCATCTACACTGCACACAAGCCAGCAAGTTCCCTTCAGGAAAACATCCAGAAGATGTTGGCAAGATAAACCTGACTCCAGACAATTGGTTCCAAATAGTTATGGATGTGAACCACATTGAATTTTTCTCTCCTTCATCTGAAGCAGTCCTTCAACACTATCCCAGCAAGATTTGTCCATTCAAATACTTCTCCCACCCACAAACATGCCTGCCGTGAATCAAGGAATTCTGTAAAAACAGAGCTCTGGTGAATTACAACACTATGCTCTGACATGAAGGAAACACCTGCAAAAAAACCCACTAATTCCATTTCAGTGCCCAACCAAACCATCTTTATTCCTTGTCTCTCCCCATGTTTGGTCCTCCCCTAAATATCTGATAATGTCTTGTACGATCCCAAGCTGCTCTTTCCCTGAATCCCATAACAAGCCCCATATCCATCCTCCAGTAGCCTCTTCTCAGTTTGTAGGGTGCTCCAGGGTGCTCTTGGATGACTCATGTTGATGGGTGTCTTTCTGGACACATGGGCTGACCTTCATCCAACGGCCCTGGTACCAGCCAGGGTAGGGGGTCCCTTGTCTCTGGCTGGGTGATTGATGCTTCTCTGTGGGCCATTTGCCTTCGTGCTCCTCTATGATCATGGGGATGAGCCTTTCATCACGTAACATAACAGAATGAGATGTGGTAGAAGTATCAGACTTGATGAGACCATATCAACAGCTTGTCAGTCACAAACAAGCAAGTGGAAAACATTTAAGCTAAGGATGCCATTTCTTCAGCACACATACAAATCTGGAGTCCACAAATTCCTCAATCTGCTATCATACACTTCAAAACTTGTGTGTAGAAAACCAAAACTGACAAGAAAAAATTGTCTGAAGATGATTCATTGCTTTGTGCCATCAAACAAGTTTGATATATTTAGCCTGGAAGATGTAATCATGAAAATAAGAAACCTATGTCTATCTAATTGCAAGCTGTGTTTTTTAGAGACATTTTTCTCTTTGTTCTTCATCAACTGTTAAAAAACTGCAGGTAGAAGTGCTTTTTTTTATTTTATTATTGCTGCATTCTGGAATGGGAATCTATTTAAAAATCTATATTAAATAAGCAAGAGTTTCAACTGCCAAAGTGGTAGGTGGTAAGAAGGGAAAGGAAAAGGTAGGTGTTGAAATAATAATAGAAGAAACATTCTATACATATTTATTTTTTTAATAAATCAATTTAAAATCTAAAAAGGAAGCAAAAAAATGACTTTTGGGAGGTTATACAAGCATAAAACTTTCTACTTGGAATGCTATGCTTTATAAGTGCTTATACCTCCATCCAACACTGCATGACTCTGCCTTGTCACCTGTGACAGCCTGAGTACGAGCTGTCCCCTGGCTGTGCTATGGTGCGACTCAGCCTGTCGCCCAGGGTCATCATGGACTACCTGACACTCTTCTTGCCAAAACTGGAGGGAGATCGATGTTTTGCCCTAAACAAGGAAAAAAAAAAGCTACTGAACAAGAGCAGATAAAAACTGGAGTAAAAAGAGGCATAACTTTTTCGAAAAACAGAAATTTCTACACTTTTTTCAGCTCTACAAAAAGTCCTTTCTTTTTTAGGATCTAATAGAAAACAAGTATCTTAGAGAAACAAAGATAAGACTGTGAGGTAGCTACTTGTATTTTCAGGCTAAAATGTCTTCAGTCTGTCTTCTATCACAGCTGCTTTTAGTGCTTGTTAGGGATGTGAAAAAGTCTCTGTGGCTGCTAAAAATAAAGATACTCCAGTAATGGAATGAAATGCCATGTAATCCATTTTTGTCTGTGTTTTAAGGTGCTCTGTACATAGCACTGTTAAGTCATAGTTGAGTTTTTACATAGGAACTAGGCAGAAACAGAAACTCTTTTCTTTGGAATTTCTATGAGCAAAATGTTTTTTTTGAACAAGAAAAAGAAGACTATTTTAGATTTTTAGTAAAAAAAAAAAATTATGTAACATTTTAATCCTGAACTATTGCAATGTTCAAAACATTATTTATATTAATATAAGACATAAGATAATACTCAATGTCTATAAAATATATACAGCATATAAATTTATATTTTAAAAAAAGAACTAAAAGGTAACATTTAAAATGAAATATAAATATTTTGACATGTAGAAATAGCTGATCCAAAATGATTGCCTTTACTGTTTTCTCCTTGCATTTCACTTTTTGTCAAGTTTGCGTAGCTCCATGAAATGTTTGGATTTGATTCAGATTTTCTCTTTTGCTGAAAAGTGTTTTCCTGGATGCTTTCCAGGGATGTCAGCACCCCCTTTCAATGGAGAAAGTAGGGATTTTCCATTAGTCAAGTATTTCTATATTCAGGTCTGTATCTGCTGAAAGTTCCACCCGGTCCCTGCTCAGAGATCCCAGTGTCTTTTATGTCCCTCCCACCATCTGCTCTCTCTTGTCTCACGTAACGTACTGCCCTGTAGATGGTCTGTACAGCAGATCACAATTTTTCTGACTAAGTCAGAAAATCATAGAATCAGAGCTTTTGTTATACTTCCCCCAAATCCTTATGAAGCCCAATTTCCTGAGTCATTGATTAGAAATTTTTTAATAACAACTAAAATGGCTGAAAAAGTAACTGAAAATGTTTCACCCCTGAAAATGGAAGACCTTATCTTTGCAAGGGGTGTCTCTTTCTTTCCTCTGTCTACACAGGGAGAGTCGGTGATTTGAAACAATCAAGGCAGGTAATTTTCAGATGACTGAAGTAAGGTGAAATCAATTGCATCCTTACACTTCAGTTTCTAGGTATTTTCTCTGCTGCAGGGATGATAATTTCAATACTGGTGGTGGGGTGGGTTTTTTTTTGGTAGGGGTGATTTTTTAAATTATTATTATTTTGGGGGTTTTTTAAGTCTTTTTTGTTGGCTTTTTTTTAAGGTGATATGCAATTTTTATTCACTTATGAAGATCCATCTTTTTCTGGAATGTAAAACTTCATGAACCAATATATTGCACGAAAAATGGTGTGGTGGTGTTGACAGACAGCCAAGCGGAATGCAGAGAAGAGTACTTTACTTCTTAACTTTCCAGTTTTATGTTGGATTGTTGACGTTATCAGTATGATTTATTTTAGTATTTCCTGTGTATTTCCTATGCTGAAAGAATATATTGTGAGCTGTTGAGAGCAAAGGAAAGAAAGTGGCTTTCATCCTATACCAAATGGTGAAATCCAGTTTCAGCGGATGGGAAACAACACCTTGATTTGATCTGAAGAACACAAGTGACCAAGAAGACTATGTCTGTTGAGCTTTCTAAGAGTTCTTTAAAAAATTTCCATTCCATTTCTTTTATGTTTTTCCCTAGAATATCTCCTTCTGGCATTTTTTTTTTCTGATGGGTTGAGAAATAATAGTGGTTACATTATCAGCCATGGCTCTGCCCCTGAAGAATAAGGACATAAGGTGACATGTGCCTACCCCTACTTGAAGTGTCTGCTGGGGTCATGCTGAGGACTGGAGAGAGTCATCACATTCTAATCCAGATGATGTCAGACCTGTGGATCTACAGCAACTTTGGTTTGAACAATTCGCAAGATTTTTAAATAAGTTTATGTTAATGGCACTTTGTTTCATTGTCTGCGGTTTACTTGAGTGGAAAGGGATCAGAAGTACCCTAATAGGTTAAATTTTCAATAATCACATATAGTTCTGGAAAATTAGAACAGAAATCTAATGAAACTCTGTCAACAAGAATTACCCTTATTGGAGGACAAATTCAATAATTTTGCAAGATACTTTGTTGTATTTTAAGCTTGTCTCAGTCATTTTATTTTACTTTTGATTACTTTATAGTCTGAAAATATTAAAATGAATAACCAAACACATATTGAACTTTTTTCCTCAGGGAGTTGGTGATACGTGTTTGTCGTAATATAATAAAAACAAGTATCTACTTATGCATTTTTTTTATTTTCAAAAAGCTTATATTCATTGTTAGAACATGTCACAGTTGACCAAAAAATATAGAAAATACTTGAAAAATTGGCATGTGATAAGCACTGCTTTCCAAACCAGGTATGTCCTTCTCACTATTTTGTTTGTTAGTGTCCCCCCCACTGTATTTTATCCTTTGTTTAGAAAGCAAGTCCTGCTGGAGGGGATTCTTCTCATTATCGCTGAGTGAGATTCATCTCACTCAGCTGTAGAGACCTGAAAGTCTATGGGTGTTGGAAAGTTAGACCTATCCAGAGTGATGATTCACGTATAATATCAAACAGAATCACACAGAATTGTTGAGTTTGACAGGGATCTCTGGAGATCATTTAGTCCTAAGCCCCTGGTCTGCTTTGACCAGAGGATCAACTAGAGCAGAAGCATGTCCAGTTGGATTTTGAACGTGTCCAGGGATGGAGACTCCACAACATCCATTGGCAACCTATTCCACTGTTCAAATGCTCTTACACTACAGAAGATTTTTCTTATGCTTAAACTGAATTTTCTGTATTTCAGTTTCTGCCCATTAGCTCTTGTCTTCCTGTCACTGGGCACCACTGAGAAGACACTTGCTCTGTTTTTATTCCCTCCATCAGGTATTTATACACATTGATAAATCCTCTGAACCTTCTCTTCTCCAGTCTGAACAGTTCCAGCTATCTCAGACTGTCTCTGTAGGTCAGATGTTCCCATCTCTGTCATGTTTGTGGTCCTTCACTGGACTCGTTCTAGGAATGTCCCTGTCTCTCTTGTACTCGGTGCCCAGCACTGGACCCAGCACTCCAGATGTGTCCCCCCAGAGCTGAGCTCAGGGGAAGGATCACCTCCCTTGACCTGCTTGTCACACTTCTCCTAGTACAGCCCAAGATGCTGCTGGCCTTTTCTTGCCACAAGAGCACCATTGCAGGCTCATGCTCAACTCATCATCCACCAGGACACTGAGGGAGCTTTCTGCCAAGCTGCTTTCCAACCTGTTGGCCCCTGGCCCATCCTTCTGCATGGAGCTATTTCTCTTCAAGGATTAAAAGGAAACAGAGAAAGCTTACTTAGTTTTAATGCTGAAATTTTAAAACACTGTTAGATGTATCACTCTCGTGGCAGTGTACCTGCATAACACCTTAAAACTGGTGCCCTCATTGACACAAGTAAATATTTAGGATGAGGTGTTGACAGAGATTGAATTGCCTCCAAAAGGTCTTGTTCTTTCTTCTTCTTTTTCTTTCCCCAGAAAAATGGCATGTTTGAATTTGCAGGCAAAATTGTGTTGGAGAGAAGTGACATCTGTTATTTTGTGCCCTGTACAATTCAGTTTGACTCTGAGCCATGTACAATATCTCTGTAATACCTCTGTTCTTTAAAAAAATGGCTCATCATTACACAGACAAATGGCATCAAACGGTAAAATATCTGAAATGTTCTTCCTTCTACTCTCTTGTGAGCATGTTAGGGATTTAATTCATCAAGAGTTATAAATTAGCCAGTAGGAGCATATGCTGATTTTTTTTTTTTTTTAAGAAAATTGGGGGTGGAGAGTGAGGTGACACCTACACAAAAATAACACAAAAGAAAAAAAAACAACCTAAAAAAAAAAAAACCAAATCAACAAGGTTCTCTAAACTTCAGAGACATATGATGTTGCAAATGTAAGCTTGCCTGAGGCAAAAACATCAACATATTTCACTGTTTTTAGAATTTAACTGATTTCTCTGAAGAAAATCTGTAGAATGAAAGGATTATGCAAGGCTGTTTATGCAGGTTACATGACCCACGACTAATGTAGACATTGCTAACTTTTAAGAATAAATTCCTGAAATCAAGTTTGTGGATGACAGAAAATTGAGGGGGTGCAGTCAAGATGCCTTAAGGGCAAGGCTCTCCTCCAAAGGGATATGGACAAGCTAGAGGAATTGATTGACAAGAACCTCTTGAAATTCAAAAGGACAAAATCCATTAAAAAAATGCATACATCAAAACAGGACAAGTCCCAACGGGGTATAGGAAGGAACATTTCCCCCATGGGGACAGTCAAGAGGAACAGGTTGCCCAGAGAGGTTTTTGCAGCCTCTAGCCTTGAAGATTTTCGGGACTGGACTGGATAAAACCCTGAGCAGCCTGGTCTGACCCTGTAGTCGATACTACCTTGAGCAGGAGGTTGGACTAGAGACTTACAGAGGTTGCTTCCCATGAATTACTTTATGACTCTAAATACTGACATTCATACAATTCTTAATGGTGGAATGACAAAATTTTAAGTGTGCATAATCCAAAAGTCATCTATTAAAAAAAAAAGTATAATTTAGCAGCAAGGTGGTTTATATATCTGTAACTGCATTCATATGTATCAACGCAAACATACACACATAAAATATATGTAAAATTTATACACATATATGTAGCTATGTGTGGAGGAATGGCTGAGAGAGAAGGGACATGATCTGATTGTGATGAACAATCCCCGAATGTGCCTGTGAATTCTCCTTGAAACTCTTCAAGAAACAGAAATAACAAGACGGTATAAGATAAGCGAAGCTACATTCCTGACTAAAGGGAGAAGTTGTGTCGGTAAATAAGATAAGCGAAGCTGCACCTGTGGCTAGAGGGAAAAGTTGTGCTGTGTAGCGAGGGGTGGACACAGGACATGTACCAATGAACTAAGTGCTTTAATCATGTAAACAAAGGTTGTAAACCAATCACATAACTGTTGCTAGCGCGCGCTTTTGCTGCCTTCTGCTACCTGTCTTTAAATATGCTGTAAAAGCCTAAATAAAGGGAGAACGATCATAGTCATATTGAGATCGCTTCGTTACTCCAGGGTCCGACGACTCCCACACCGGCAGCAGTGGCAGCTATGTATACAGAAACAGACATATATATGTGTGAATATACTGACCTAATTTTCCTTGGCAACATACATCTGTTTCCTCAAAGCTTGACTCCTCCCTTCCAACAGCTCTGTTTCTGATTTGTCCCATCTCTAAGCTAGTTTTTCAAATAATCATCTGGGGGTGCAGTATCTATAAAGATTTCTATATAAGGACTTTGATTCAAATAAGGCTGCTTTTAAAAAATTGTGACTTATCTGAAGAGGAAGGCAACCCCCTTGGAAAAGGGTAGGTCCTCACTGTTGACTCTATGCAAATTCTTGAAATAAAAAATACTGATTACGCAAAAACCCTGATGGGCATCCTTTTATCCTTTGAACTTTGTTTTGTGCAATCCCTGCATCTTTCTGTATGTCATCTACCCATTGATCTGCCCATTTGACATCTGCAAAACCTGGGTCCCCACAAGACCCCAGAGTATCACAGTCTCTGGCACGCCTCAGTGGGGCTGGGAGTTACCATCCTTCTATTCAGGGGCAGAAAAGACCCAGGTCTTCAAGATTATTTCCGCACCTAATTCCTCTTGGCTTTAATGTATTCCAACAGGAAGCAAGTGCTTGCACACCTTTCAGGGACTGGAAATAAGCGATCTGCTAAAAATCAGAGTGAATATGTTTGAAGGTAAAGAAACAATCATTGATCCCACACACAGCAACTAGAATATCCCTTCTCACCTTCTCAGAATTACCTGAGTCTTAAGAGCACCCTGATCCAGTCCAGTTTACATAACATCAGACTCACTTTTGATGCTACCATTTGCTTCAAGCTCTTTTGATCTTTGTAGAAAATTGTTCCAGTCTGCAAATAGAATGGATCATCACTGAATTGAAATCTAAGGAGCAACATGAGGCGCTGGTGCACTTTCTCCCCTTCCCGCTGCCTTCATAATTTAATGCAACATTTGAAAAGTGACTTAAACTTATAAGAAATTACAAGCCACCTCAGCGCATTGAGCAGAAGGAGCTATTCTGTTGCTAGGGTAGATTTTGATCAGAATGGTTCATTCCATATGAGCATGTGTGTGCTTAAGCCATTTTGCTTTTCAAAGCACAGAGACACACCTTTTTATTTTATTCTTCATGCTTGAATGAGTTTCACCTTCAACATGAACTTTCATATTTTCTCTCACTTGATTCAAAGACAAGCAGAGCACTGTTCCTAGCAGCACATAATGCACCAGTGTTGCATAAAGCTAGAAGGTATTGCACAAGACTGGGATGGAGACTGTCAAATAATGGTTCTCCTTGTTTTCAGGTGTTTTCTTTGTAGAGTCTGAGCCAGCATTTGACACCATTGGCAAACTGAATGACAACTTATTCCTTGAGTGACCCGACTGAAACCAAGGGAACTCTTTGTAGAAGAGGTTCTGCTCCAAGAGAGCAGGGGCAAAGTTGTCTTGACCTGGGAAACTGTACAAGAGCGTATCCTGCAGGACAGGATTTGGGCAGACAGATGGCTTAAGAAGCTTTGTTGAGGGACAGATCCTTTGTCTACCACTGTTTGAGAATAGTTTTCTTCTTTGATGGTTTTGGTGTATTCCCATTTAGCAGCCTTTAGCTGAGCCCATGAAATGCTACATCTGATGGGTGTTTGTCCATGTGTGGAGTTGATGCCATTCCCCTCATTCGTGTCTGCGCATACCTCTCTGTCCTGTAGACAGGTAAGGAAATATTTCATAGAATCATAAATATTTTTTACATTTCAGGCTAGATTGCATCTTAATCTACTAGGTTAGTTTATTATTACTGTTTTCTCCTACTTTTTGTAGGAAGCCTTCATCCTGGCCCCAGCAAGGAACTGCACTGGGTTTTGACTGTGTTTTGAGTGCAGAGCAGGGCCAAATGACCTTCAGAGGTCCTTTTAAGCCTAAATTGGTCTATCTTTATGGCTAAAAGCCAAGTCAGGAATATAAAAGACGTAAATCGAGAGTAATTTGTACCAGGCATTCTTAGGATGGTGCTGTGTGGGCCCTAATGTTCTGATATTTAGATGACCACGAGTAATGTGCCTATCCCCCAACATGTAGGACACCACTGCACTTAACTGGGCAGAGGTAATGGGAGAGAAAGGGGAAAAGAGGACAGTGGTACAATCCCTGGATACAAGTTTTCTCACCTTCCCTAGTAAAGCACCCCTCAAATAAATTCATTTTTGTGAGACCAAGGCCTGAAGCTAGTGCCTACCATCAGGAAATACTGCTTATTTCTTGACCACGTGTATGCTTTGACATGGTTTTTATCACCGTGGTTTAGACTAAGTTGCCATTTTGTACTTACAGCCTGTTACTTTAGTAAGCCTGTTGGTATTAAAACCAGCCTGATTTCTTCTCATGTAGGATTCAAACTAAAACAGATTCATGTGATTATATCAGGCCTGCCTGGCACCACTGAAATCAAAATGTCAGTTAATACCAAAACAGAGTCACTTTTTGACGCCCCATTAACAATCACCAAGAAAATACCCGCCTCAATATATTCTTGGAAATATCAGAATGTGTTCTACATTCATGTCTACTACCCTTAGCAATTTGAAATGCATCCCCTGGCACCAATGTCTGTATGTCAGCATCTGTGCATGCGCTGACAAAGGTGCACAGAAGAGAAAGAGGAAAGCTCTCTCTCCACAGGAGATAAAGCGAGCAAATGTAGAAGACAAAATACCTTATTACTTCCCTTCTCAATATATTTTGTTCCAAGCTGCCCTACTTCATGTATTAAGCACCTTTTCCTGATCCCTGTTGGAACAGGATATTGCTTTAGGCGGACTCTCGGTTCTTACGCACAGAACAGAATAGCTTGATTTACTTTCCCAGATTTCTTGTCAGTTCCTGACCCCCTTAAACTCTATAAATCTAAAGTAACTCCAATTACTGTGCAGTTACCCTGCACTTGAAGTGGCAACCTGTGTACAAAACTGGCAAATTTTGTACTGTTTGGGTCTCAGGTAAGAATCAAAATTGTACTACCACAAATTCAATCTTCTCTGCGCACCAGTTCCTAAATGCCTGTTATGAAAGGTAGGTGATATAGTGATAGCAGTGTGAAATGGAATCATAGAATCATCAAATAATTTGGGTAGAAGGGACTTTTAAAGGTCATCTAGTTCAACTCCCCTGCCACGAGCAGGGACGTCTTCAACTAGATCAGGTTCCTCAGAGCCCCGTCCAATCTGACCTTGAGTGTTTCCAAGGATGGTGCATCTGTAACCTCTCTGAGCAACCTGTGCCAGTGTTTCACCACCCTCAGCATAAAAAATTTCTTCCTAATATCTAGTCTAAATCTTTCCTCTTTTAGTTTAAAGCCATTAACCCTTATCACTACACTCTCTGATAAAAAGTCCCTCCCCATCTCTCCTGTAGGCCCCCTTTAGGTACTGGAAGGCTGCTACAAGGTCTCCCCAGAGCCTCCTCTTCTCCAGGCTGAACAACCCCAACTGTCTCAGCCTGTTTTCATAGGAGAGGTGCTCCACCCCTCTGAACATCTTCGTGGCCTCCTCTGGACCTGCTCCAACAGGTCCATGTCTTTCCTGTGCTGAGGGCTCCAGAGCTGGAGGCAGTACTCCAGGTGGGGTCTCACCAGAGTGGACCAGAGGGGCAGAATCCTCTACTCCGACCTGCTGGCCACGCTGCTTTTGATGCAGCCCAGGATGTGGTTGGCCTTCTGGGCTGTGAGCACACATTGTTGGCTCATGTCCAACTTTTCATCCATCAGAATCCCCAGTCCTTCTCAGCAGGGCTGCTCTCAATCCCTTCGTTGCTCAGCCTGTAGTGATATGGGGGGTTGTCCCAGCTCAGGTGCAGGACCCTGCACTTGGGACTGTTGAACCTCACGAGGTTCATACAGGCCCATTTCTCGAGCTTGTCCAGGTCCCTCTGGATGGCATCCTGTCCCTCAGGCATGTCAACCGCACTACTCAGCTTGGTGTCGTCCACAAACTTGCTGAGGGTGCACTTGATCCCGCTGTCCTTGTCATTGAGGAAGATATTAAACAGTACTGGTCCCAGTATGGAGCCCTGAGTGACACCACTTCCCACTGATCTCCATCTGTCTTCAGAGACAGCTCTTCACACTCTATCCATTTCTTGATGTAGAGGGCAATGCCTCCACCCTTCCCTTCTTGCCTGTCCCTTCTGAACATCCTGTAGCCATCAATAGCTGCACTCCAGTCATGGTACGCCTCCCACCAGGTTTTAGTAATGGCAACTAGGTTGTAGCTTTCTAGCAGCATGGTGGCTTCCAGCTTTTCCTGCTTGTTGCCCATGATGAGTGCATTAGCGTAGAGCGAAATAAAAAGGGAAAACCTCTAAGAACTGTATTTGCTCTTCTGTGACCATGATTCCTGCATCCCATGATTTTTTGCTAGTCTTTGTATCTGTTTTATCTTCTTATGAGATGGGAGTGGGAACGGAGGCAAGGATGGTGAGCATCAGGACCCAAATTGGAAGAAAGGATGCACCTGGGGAATGTACACAAACCCAAGAGATAAGAACCATTTTTGAGTTCCTCAGCTGTAGGCACTGCCTCTGCAAAGAAAGACAAATTATCTAATCTGCTTCACTTTAACCACATGGAAAATGGGGACTGAATATTAATTTCTCAGGAGTGTGGGAGGCCCTAATTCAAATTGTGAAAATAATACATCATAGAGTTAAAAAAAGGTGCTGAACACCAACATATTATTTATGATGATAAAAGGGATACTTCTCATATTCTCTTTTTTATCTCTTTGTACCTTATATGGTAAAGTCACTTGAATCATGCCCTTTATTTGCAGTGTAGCCATAAAAATGTGTGAGCAAGAGTTGTGGGTAATGACCCTCAAAATAAAACCATGCTTATGAATGTCCTTGGTCTGACACAGTGCAAAGAAGGAACATGCATTTTAAGGTTTAAATTAGATATTTAAGGCTGAAGAGGGGAACATAAGAAAAAAACAAAACAGCATGTGTGTGTGCATGTGTCTGCTCTTAAAACAGGCTGCAGCAGCCTCAAAGCAAAATGGTACCTCGCTCTCCAGAGTTCATAGTAACTTCAGATGTTTAATATACAGAAAACAATTGTTTGACAACTTCAAACTCCATGGATCACAGCAAGAATGAATATTGTTTTACAGTGATATTTTTAGTCTAAACTAAAATAGCTGAAAGTCAGTGCTGGCAGAAGAACATTTTCTTGCAAAAGTGATTGATACAGTGGGGATCGTTACTGTCTTTAATTAAAATAGTCACTCCCACGCATCTCCCTCCTCTCCCATCAAGACTTCACTTGAAATTACTATATATTTATTCTTTATAAATAGCCAGAGGTTTTTATAGCTCATTCTTGGCCTGATCGTCAGTAGGTTTGACCTTGAATTTGAAGGAAACAGAATTTAGTGCTAACAAATTTTATAATTTTCCATTTCAGTTCTTTTCATACAAAAGTTTATTTAGTTTTTTCTTTCTATTTTTCTTCAGTCATCCATGTAGTGTCTTGTTTTGTTCTATTTTATTTTATTTCTATAATGGTCCCAATTTTTTTCACTGTCTCCTTTCATTTAATATATGCTCTTTGTCAGTGTTTTCTCCGCAGATGAATATTTCACATTTATCTGAATTAGATCCCATTTCTACCTATAGCATTGATCTTGTATTTAAATTGTTCCTGGTTTTCCTCATCTGGCTACTCCTAATTTCTGAAGTTTTCATCTATTAGTTTGAAATATACAATTCTCAATACTGTAGTCATAGTTATTTAGAAATATATCAAAAACCTGCAGACAGAACAGATATTTCCATAAATCAGTGACCCAGATTTGCTCTGAGCTTTTTTCAGATGGAGTACATTCACTGTGACAATTCTTAATTTATATTGGGAAAGATGAAAATGTAACAAGAAGTGGTATTGGAAGAATTTATATTATTTAAGACTCTTTTCCTTTGTGTTTAGAAGAGCCTTCCACCCAGAATCAAAAAGAAAACTCATTTGTAGGCCCATAAAAAAAAAAATCCTCTATTGAAGTTGTGTGCTAGAAACAAAATAAGGACTTCTAATTAAAAAAAAAAAAATCATTTTAAAATCATTTTTTAAATCACTACTTCACACTCAACAAATCTGGAAGGTCTAGATTCATCACCTCAAGATCCCTTTTGCCACTAAAGCTTATTATTTTCCTCACTTTTTTCTTCCCCTAGTGTATCTTGGCTGCCAAGAATTTCCCTGGATTATGGCCTCTCCAAGACTAAGGACTTTAATGTGTAAGGGAAGGTGCAGTTTGGCCTATCAAGAAGAATGGGGACACGGCAATGCCCGGCAGACACTATTCTAAACCGAAATATTTCCATTTCCTATTAACAGCAGGATGTTTCCGATAGTTGCATTATTACTGCAATTAGGTTACGGGAAGCCAGCTCTCCCCATTTCACCTGTTCCTCATTTTTGAAGTATTAATTACAAACCTCATGTTATGTTCTGCTGGGCACATATTCACGTTAAGTTTTGCATCAGTGAGATTTTAGCTACTAAGAGGTTAAAGCTGGACTCGGTAACAGTGTTGTGGTTGAACCTGTCTCATCATTTTTGTGACTCGGTTTGTATTTAAGCAGTATAGACATACAGATAAGATCCCACATTTTAAAAACAGGACAGAAATATTTTCCCACCTAAGACATGTGGTCAGTCCCAATTAATTGTCTGTGATGTTCTTCAGTTTTCAGATGAGAGGTGTTATGTAAAAATACCTTGTCACTGGTATCAACATTTATTACGCAGCAGGCAGTTAATATTCCAGTAGAAATTTCAGGCTGGAATATGCCAACGGATTGTTAAAACATGTATGTCCAAAGGCTTCGTGAGGGCTGCATTTAGGACCTTTCTTGCCTTAAAATCAGCTTGTTTGTCTTGAATTCATCTCTATTTCTATGTATCCACAGTTAAATGCCTATTATAGGTCCCAGTGTTTTGCTTTAAAACTGAATAATAGGTCCTTAAAAATCTCTGTAAAAGAAATAGCATGGAAATATGGCCACTATCAATCCTCTCCTTCTGAGAGAGTTTTGAAGACATCTCACTGATTTAGAGGCTCTTTTCTCTCTGTCATCTTTCCGTTTGATATACTGTGAACATTAACTGTATACTCACATTCAGTAGGAAATACACATAATGCTCTGTCGTGGTTGGGTAGCAGGTTACATTTCCATTGAGGTTAGGACATTCCCAATTGTTGTTTTTTTAATAGGACATAAGCTGGGCACACTCCATATATATATATATAAACATATATACATGTTTATCCCCAAAATTCAGTGGTTTATTCCCTGTTAAATAATTCTGGGGTGTTCTGATTTGAAGACATGGAAAGATAAGAATAGGAGACTTCACAATAATCCAACTCAAGTTCATAATCCAGCTCAAATTCGCTTTGTCAGAGCGTTGATGGTATATAGTTACCTTCAAAAACTTACTGTGCTTTGTTTTGAATGTAGTTGACCTTTGTTTAGGTCAACATTTTGGTTTAGGTTTGGTTTGGGACTACATTTAGGAATGCAGTCCTCCTCTTGTTTAGGCTGTTACAAAACCTGATTGCCCTGAAAACCAAAAACCTTGTAATTTCCATCTTACATGCACTCATATTCTATTTCTACCTGTTTCATCCTGATCCTCACTGGCTTTTCATTTAAATCGCGCTCTCACTCCTGAAGAGCTTCCCGTTCCCCTGACCAACATGGACATATTGGCTATTGGTTATTCCAGCTTGGCCTGAAGCTTCAGACTCAATTGAAAGGTCCAGAAGAGCAAGTAAATATCCCTGATTACTGGAATTTCATGGCAATGGTTATATTTCACTGTGCTTCTCTCTCCAAATTGTGAGTTTAGTTTTCAATATCGTGGGAATACTTGGCTACGAATACCTGGCTAGATTTAGGGATTGGATCTGGATTCACATCTGATGTGTGATACAGATTAACAATTGCTAAAAAAAGACATTTACCATCGTTTTGTTACTTTCATGAAATTATTTGGTGATGTTATGCCAGGCCCATTCTCAGTATGAAAGGATTTTAATGAGGGAAAAGACAGTAAATGCTGCCAAAACCAGATCTTTCATCATAATTTGTTCAAATCTTAGATCCAGGAACATGAACCGATGTTCTCAGTTGCAGAGGCATTCAGGGATATTGCAACTCAAATCTGTCTTGCTTGCCTTCTGGACATTTGTGTAATATGCATAGCAACTCCAAGAGACATGTTTACTTATTGCAAATATCATACTGGCATGTGCTAAAAGACTTTTCTTATTTAAGCATTTGATCTGTTTATTTTACATGAAACAATATTTCTATTAAGATGATATTGGGGAAACATTTTGGTTTTGACCTCTAGAACTGCACACAGAACTTGGAAAACACCCCTCTTAAAATAAAACAAAACAAATCCCCCCAAAAAACAGCAAAACTCCCACACCTAATGAAAGAATTATTTCCTCCTCCCAACAGACGTGGGTCTGTGTAGGCAACGTGGTTTGTAATTCAGGGATCATGGACTAAAGGAGGCAGAGAAAAAGAGGGAGAAAGAGAAAATCAGACAGAAAAGCTTCATGTGCCTCACATGAAATGAAACAATTACCAGGGTGTCAAGAAAAAAGTACTGTTATTTCAAGCCCAGGTGTTACGGTTCAACCGATGGGCAATAAAGAATTTTCTACCCATACTCGAGACAAAAAAATTACAGGTTTTGTAAACTACAGGCAAATAATCATAGAATCATAGAATCATTTAGGTTGGAAAAGACTCTTAAGATCATCGAGTCCAACCATAAACCTAATACTGCCAAGACCATCAGTGTATATAAATAAAAAGTGTAACATACTTTTTTTTTTTTTTTTCAGTTCTCTGTTTCTATCTGGCATCCAGAAGTGGTGAGTGTTAGTACAGAGAAGGCAATAAATTGTTAAAAAATCAGTGTTAAGAGGTTTAATCTTATATGTGACAGTTGTGGCCCCAGAAATTATTATCTAGCAAGCCAGTCTGGGCACAGTTAGAATGTAGATGGGAGCTGCATGTTGAATAATTACATTATTAAATTGGGTGCGGCATTTTTTTTTTGTCCAGTGCTAGACAATCCCAGTCTGCACACCTGTTTGCTCAGGTGTACTTTTGTAATTAATAGTTAAAAATAGTTCTTTTCAGGATGGTTTCAGGACAGTTGTAGTCACTGCTTTAGGACAAGATGAATTGGTCCATAGGCTTCTCTGTCAGTAATGGGAGCCAAGAGCGACAAGTTTCATTTACGCAATCCACATTTTTTATTTTTCTCCTTGAACTGAATTCCAATGATAAAGCAAAATTTCATTTTTACACTCATGTAACTTCCTCAATTGGTATTTTCCCATTACTAGGCAGGATTTCTTGTTCTCTATCTCTAGCACTCAAGACGTTGAGATAGTCTCCTGTTTGGGTGTTACATGAGCCTAGATTAAGTAGCTTTGGAAAGGAGAATTAAAAGATGCGTCATATACAGTACAGTACCAATAATACACTTGTGAAGATTTCTAAGTGATTTATTTAAGGATATTTTCCCATGTTATAGGACACTGCATACTGCTTCAATTTATGACACCATGTCAGGTATGCCGTCCGACTTGGATTTTGGAGGTCTGCAGGACAGAAACCATCTTCATGCAGAGACTGAAAAGAAAAAAGTTGTCTCTTTTCCATTCAACACACCTCAGGCAGACTACTGGTCTTTGAATAATTCTCTTTTTTTCCCTTTTCTTCCCCTCCTCCTCATCCCTCCCACCCAAAAAAAGAATCTTAGCAAATCCCAGTTTTATCACATTAAGTAGTGCCATTTTATTTAGCAGCTTCACGTTCCCATTGTGCTAATGCATTCATTAAGAGATCCTCTTTTTCTAGTCAACAGATTACCGATGTAAACATTAGCTGAATTACCAGTACATTTGATGGCTCATCTCTAATGAAAGTGAATAGAGATTTATTGATAAGAATGGCGAATGTATTAAAGGAAGAAAAATGGGCAAATGCGAGTGGCATTTTGCAAAGAGAAAACTAATCTTTCAGAACTGTGCAATGTCTGAATCAAAACTATTTTGAGATGTGAAGTTGAGTTGTAATTGCTCTTTTTTAAAGTTTGAATGCATACATACTTTGGTGTGATAAAAATAAACCAGCTTGAAACAGAGTTCTGAATAAATAGAATGAATAATAAAGAGTTCAGGAAGAGAAGGTTTTTTCAGGTATAACAAAAAATAGTAAAAGCTTTTTGACTTGCTGAAGTACAGAGTATATAATTTTAATGCTAGAGTAAGAGTTGTGGCAAAGATGAGAGCACGCCTTGACATCTGCAAAAAGGAATAACATTTGCTGAAGGAATAATATATGCCTCAGGATGGCTGCGAAGCTTGATGACAATGATAATGAAACTAAATGAAAACTGAGAAAAGCAAGTGGATGAGCAGAGGAAAAGAAAACTGCGGGGTGGGGAAGTCATTCTGTTATGTTAGAATAAAATTAAGATAAGCAAGAAGAAACACAGTGTAAAAGTCATCACATAATTATTCTACAGACACTGGGCATAAATTTGTTGGTGTTTTGCAAGATGAGAAAATTAATCAAAAATTGTTAATATTTATTTTTACTCAGAATCTAGGAACCACTGAAGGTGAGAAAATGGCATGATCATTTTTTTCTCCTTTCCTCCTTTTTTTTTCTTTTTCTTTTTCTTGGACATGGTGCAGACTCATTTGATCAATTTGTAAATAATTTGAGTCTTCTTTCAACAAATTCTGTCAAATAGTTAAAGAAAACACCTTCCAAAAGACAACTTGCTCTAAAGATGAAGTGCGCTGGCTAAATGTATCCCTTAGTCATCAGTGACTCTGCACGTAGTTGTCTTTGTCATGGAAACAGTTGGTGAGAAATTTCCTTGGGAGAGAAATCACTGACTTATTAATCAAATATTGAATTAAAATATTTTCCGAGAGCCAAAACAACATTCAAAGTAGCACTTCTAGTGTGCTGCAGGAAAAAATTCTGCCTGTTACATCTGCCATAATTCTGCCTTCTTACAAAGTGAGGATGCAGAAAAACTGACCATAGTAAATCAAAGGACTTGGAGTCTCACTATAATGATGTTATACACGCTGCTGAAAGACAGCAGATACTAGCTCAGCTGAAGCCCAGCTAACAAGGCTACATGGCTTTAGGACCAAAGCTGAATCAGTTCAGGCTCCCTCCAAGTAAAATTAATTTCTCCTCACTGTTTTACTTTGCCCAGGAACTACCAAAACCATAAGAGAAATAGTGTAGCTTTCATTTTTTTTCTTCTTGGATGAAGTGTGAAGTGTTATTATTGAAGGCATTTCAAGTGATACTGAATCACTGAAAAAAAATCATTTTCCACAGTACGATTTCATTGAAGGATTTTCAACTAGCTCCAGTCACTTGGTATCTCTGTTCCATGACTGGGTAAGTATAATCTCCATAAAGAAGGGATGGACACGATCGTAAGTAGTTCCATTTAACACTTAGAGGATCTTATTTCCCTGCAAGATGACTTGTCTTTATTACATCACCTTTGTGTTTGCACTGGAAGAGAAATTGTGAATGAGACACCCGGAACATGAGTTTTGTCACCCCAGGGAGCGCCAAATGAAAACACACTGACACGATGTGCCTCAGCTTTGCAGGCAAAGGCTAAGTCGTGTTACGGAGGAGGCAAGTCTTACGTCATTCACTTCACAGAAGTAGTTCAACTTGTGTTGTGTGCTTAAAACACAAGTTTTCCCAAGTATGTATGATGTGGTACAGAACTAATACCCTGGAAAGTGTAAAGCTTCCCCCTCCACTTCACCTGGCACGGCGGCACCATGCCAGAGTAAAAACTATTGCTACAGAAGTAGAAAAAACATCCTGTGGTGATGCTTGCCATGATACCAGCACTAAAGATGTTGATGCTTCTTATGCTCTGTTTTTTTTTTTCACAAGCATTACTCATGATTCTGTAGAAATCATTATCCAGTGAAAGGCAATACTCTCAAGTCTTACTCTTTTTTCTTCCCTTTTTCAAAAACTGGGGTGATGAGGAAACACAAACCCTGCAGTTGCTCTGAGTCAGTGTGATAGGAACACATGAAACACCTGCCCTATATTCCTTTCAGATGACGTTTTTCCAAGAAGGTTCAGAAATTTTTCTGGTAATTGGTAAATACAAAATACTTCTTCACATTTCTTCTACTTTGAATCTTATTTGATGACTCTAGTTTACGGAAGGAACAAACTAAACAAGAAGAAATCTGAAAAAAAACACCAAAAAAACCACTACCACAAAACATGAAAGTCATCTCATTCATACCTGAGTGACATTTTTGTTAAACTTTGAGTTAAAATTTGTTTAAATTTTTGTTTTTGAAATTTTCCAGGTAGCAAGTAGTCCATTTTTGGTCCACTGGACCTGTCACTGTTTTTGAATCCTTACAGTGTTTCCAGTTATCCTCCTTTCTCAGTAGCCTTTGTCCAGCTGTGTTTTATAAAGTTAAATATGTATTTATGCCTAATAAAGGACTTATAAAATTAATCCTAGTTGGAAGAAAAATTGATTATTTTTTTTAAAGATACAGTGAGAACCCCCAAAGTTTTTTAATCTTTGAACTAGAAATGAGGTAAACTTTGTTAGTTTCAGCTGGAGTTTGCTTTGAATTTTGGTGTCATACTTAAAACCGGGACATGCAAATCCAGTGAATATGAAATATTTGCACAAAATGTGCTTCAAATATTCCTCTAATGCCTCTTGACTGAAACAAAGAAGCATTGACTCTGTTAGTCTTGTGAAGGTATTGGCATTGTGGTTTAGCAAACTGGGGATCTGAATTGGGAAATCCAGATGTAACACATCAACATTTTTTCCCTTGACAGAAATTAAAATGATAAATGTAACCCCAGAGAGAATGACATTCTCTTAGTATTTCATCGCCATCATCAAAGACTAAGATTGGACTTTCTTTGATCAGTGCTTTTACGTATCCTTTGTCTCTGTCAAAATTGTGATGTTCTTTAGTCTTCTTGTATAGTTCTGTTTTCCTGTTGGAACCTTAGGGCAAAACAATAAAAGGAAATCATTAAAAAAGAAACAAAAAAAACAATAGTACAGTACATCTTTTCTTGGATGTCATGCAATACATGAGTGACAAGGGAGAGAAAAACTGGAGTGTGAGAAAGTACTTTCTTTCCACTATATTGTAGAAAATTATTTATTATTGATCTCTCTGGGGGGTGAAAGGATGCCTGGACAGAATCAAGAGGCAGCAACCAGCCATCGTGTTAAAACAGTTTTCTAATAAACAAGAACATATATACCAGAACCCTATGAAGACATTTGATAGAACATTACCTGCACAATAGAGAATTTAAGGGGATAGCTGTGTGCGTTTATCAGTATAGGACTACTAAAGTTGTTCTAAATATTGAATTGTAAACTTTCACTAGTGCCTCTGCCTTCTTTCTTGCTACCTGCTCCATCCCTAGGTATTTCAAATGCCTTTGTAACTCTGCTTCTTGTAATGAACTTCTGAACAACAAATAAGACTATTAAAGACTTTGTTTGCCTTTTTCTTTCTTCTCTTTTCCCAAGACTTCCCCAGAATGTTACTCCCTGAGGTATTCTGTCTTCTCAAAAGGAGATCGTATGAAAACATATTTTCTTTTCCCATCAGAGAACTAAATGAGCAAATTAAGTCAAAAATTAAGCATGTATTTAAACAAGAAATCTATCCAGGATCACTTTAAGGCCTTTCAGAAGTTCAGATTTCAATTGACAGTTTCAATTTCTGTAACAGAAATAATGAAGTTAAAGAAAAGTTTTTCACTTTATATCAATAGAAAACTGGGAAGGACTGTCAGGGATGTGCTGAGTCTATGCCAGCGTGTTGCAAGTGCCTGACAAGTCCTTGGGAATCAAGGTCACTTGGCACAGCACTGCATACATCTATGCTGGTTGATTCCCTTAACTTCCAAAACAGAATGATTTCTTCCAAACTGCTTTTTGGTAATAGCCACTGGAACACAACAGCTGGCTCAGGCATTTACTTGAAAAGTGAATCTCTTGATCATCGCCATTGCCTGTGCTTTGTTTTACGTTGTGGAGTGGTCTTAAAACTGTGAGCCGTCATCCTTGCAGATGAAGCTAAATTGTAAAACTCAAAGAGCACAACTAATGTGCTCCCATCACTAAAGGGCAATACCATCCATGGGACCAGACTAGACTTAATCTGATGCAACATGTCTGCTCCTTCCCACCTGGACTCCCCACCTGGAGTACTGCGTCCAGATCTGGAGCCCTCAGCACAAGAAGGACACGAACCTGTTGGAGCTGGTCCAGAGGAGGACCACAAAGATGATCTGAGCGCTGGAGCACCTCTCCTATGAAGACAGGCTGAGACAGTTGGGGTTGTTCAGCCTGGAGAAGAGAAGGCTCCGGGGAGACCTTGTAGCAGCCTTCCAGTACCTGAAGGGGGCCTACAAGAAAGCTGGGGAGGGGCTGTTTGCAAAGGCATGTAGTGATAGGACGAGTGGCAATGGTTTTAAACTAGAGCAGGGTAGGTTTAGATTAGACATTAGGAAGAAGTTCTTTACAATGAGGCTGATGAAACCCTGGACCAGGCTGCCCAGAGAGGTGGTGGAGGCCCCATCCCTGGAGACATTCAAGGCCAGGCTTGATGAGGCTCTGAGCAACCTGATCTAGTTGAAGATGTCCCTGCTTAGTGCAGGGGGGTTGGACTAGATGACCTTTACAGGTCCCTTCCAACCCAACACATTCTATGATTCTATGATTCTTCCTCCACAATGTAGAGTTTAGCTGTCGAATACCCACCACAACTATTTTTGTTTACGCACCAGCTTCTACTGAGCTGAACAACTTGCTAATATCGATATAGACATTGATTCTTGATTCTTGTGCCTGGGAATTGTTTGAGAGAGTGCTGTTTGGCCCAGGAGGAAGGCATGCCAACGATTATTCTAACAGTTTAGTAACACTGAAAATCATGTCCCAGCACCACAAAACAATTTTTACTTGGAGTGATGTAATTATCATATTCTGACTCCTACTACACAGGCAACCATACGTTAAAAATGAAGAAAAGTTCATCACAGAATAAGAATGAGAATTCAGTCATCTTTTTAGCTTGCACTGCTCTGAGCAGAAAGTTGTTCCATCAATTTCCTTCTGTGTTTGTTTAAAACTTTCACACTTCCATCTTAATTTACAGTTGATGTTAGCATATGGTTCAGAGTTGTCATAAGATAACAGTGAGTCATGCCTGAAAGTCACAATGTCTGGGACTCAGACTAAGTGGAGACATACACAGTAGAAGTATCTGCAGCTAAGCAATTATTCTGGACTCCCTCGAATAAGTGGTGAGAAAGAAGCACTTTCTGGATGCAGTTCATCTGGCCAGGTGTTGGTCACGTGGCAAGAGCTATGGGACTTCAATTATAAATGACCCGTAAGTAAGAAAATAAAATTTGGTTTTTAATTACAATTGTAGAGGAGCTGGGTATCAGGATTGTGCCAGTTCTCCCACAGTGCATTAAACATTTAATTCCCTGGGTATTTCAGGGCCTGCCCAACTAGTTGTCTGTATAGATGAGATAATGGACTGGTTTGAGGCATCAGAAAGAACTGAAATTAGGGGACTGACCTAAATCAACCATTTAACTGAGTGTTAAAGCAGCTCCCCAGGTGGGAATTTCATACCATACAGTTCTGGAGATTCCCGCAGGCACATCCTGCTCAGCCCAGTCCAATTTGTATGCTTAAACGTGTTGATTAAAATCCTGGGTAAAGTGACTCATTGATTTCCAGGCAGTTCCTTGCTGCTGAAGTTATTGACTTGCACACAGATATTTGTAAACAAACAATACAAACCTTCCAGTAGATGCAGAAATGATCACATAGAGTGGTCTTTTATAGATGGCTAAGAGTTTTAGGAGATGTTTTGTATGTGGTTAATATTATCAGTAAAGATGGATTGTAGATGAGCTGGTGTGTTCACACAGGACCACAGGCCAGCTAGATTATAAGAAGTGAACAGAAAAGTAGTTTGGTAAGCCTCACCAGATTCAGCTGAAGGTACTGGTGCAAGTTGTCTTACAACAAAGACCCCTGTGACCATAAGACAGCAACTAATAGTCCAGTTTGAGCGATTTGATTTCACACATGAACATTGTCCTATGAGAAAATCCTAATAAATGTGGTGGGTTTTTTTCCATTTTAACAAGCATTCAGCCTTTGAGCATCTCTGCAAAATATCTACTTTAGGATGAAGGGAGTTTCACTGAAGACTCCTTTCATTATAGGGGTTAGAGCTCTGTGGATCACAAAGGGAGAAGTGGGTGGCAAGTACTACTACTACTACTACTACACATCAAGACACAGTACTAGCCACATGTGGGCAGATGAATTCCCTCCATATGAAATTTGTTAAAAATTGCCATTTCAAGAAGCAGTGAAAGCGCTGATGGAGCAGTCCATTTGGGCTCCATGGCTATGTAGGATACATAGTGCCAAAAGTTCATCCTTATCTTTTGAGTATGCTATATTTCACTTTTTCTATTTGCTTATCAAGCCTATTTTTGGTTCTTTACACCACAGCATATAAAATATAATTTAGTGTGACCTGGAGGAGTTCTATTAATGTTAATATGCAAGCTGAAAAATCACACGCATTCAGTACTATTTAAAACCAAAATATCTTCATACAGCTATTGCAAGTGTACTTGGTGTTATTGGCCATGTTGACTAATTGATCTTACTAAATTAAAAAGTAGAGGTACGCTATAATTTTTCAAACACCAAACATTCTATTTTAATATTTTAAGCTCACTGCATCCTTTTTTCAGAAATGAATTTCAATAAAGTAGGATTAAATTGATTTGTAAAAACAATATACAGTTATGTCTTCAGTTCTGAAGTTTTCTTGTCCTCTGTACCTAAAATATAGTATAATTAGTATATACCAAGCTTCTTCTGGTGATGCAAATCTTTCTGTCAATGTTTTTCTGTGCTCTTTCCAATGATATATAATAACAGTAAATGAGCATAAATATATTTCACAGCATTCTAGGTCTGAAAATTTATTTTGCTTCTCCAGGCTACATAAATACCTGATAAAGGAAGATACTGAATGCTTGGGAAATCAACCGTGAACTGATTGAAGGTCCACTGTGCCAACAGTTATATTTCTTAAACGTGTAAGAAAATTCCGTCTGCAATTTTCCCCTCCACCTACTCATTGAAGCCACAAAAATCAGTCTCCAAGTCAGCTAGATCTTGGGAATAATGTGCTTTAAAACTGATCTAAAATTAAGACAGTGTAAGATCCCTGAAATTTATTATTATAAACTTAGGGGTTTTTTTTGAGGTTTCAGAACTTTATTTAGTAAAGAAATTATTGTGGAAATATGCTCGTGTTAGGTTGTAGGGTTTGCATCATTTAATTCTCTGTTCTTTTATTGGGATATGCTGTGATACTGGAAAAGTATTATGCAGAGGGATAAGAACTTTCCGTGGAGTGAACTAACGTGTCCACAGCATCATGCTCTAACAGGGTGATTAATGACAGTTGAAGTGGTACTGGGAAAGAAGCTACAGAACTGGATTTGCTGTATGGTTCCTCACGGGAAGATGAGGTAAATTAGGCAGGGACTGTTGTGCTGTGTGGACACCAGCTGGTACTATGGAGGATTCACTGGAGTCAAGGATTGAGGGAATTCCACAGGAATCCATAAATCCATGAATCATGTATCTGTTGCAAACCCATGCTGTGAACCACTGGACTAGGCTTTGCATCACTGACATCTACCTCTCCCTTCATTTGGAGGTCTTTTCTGTTTTTCAGGGTATTGTGAAGCAAAGTCTGCAGTCCTGGAACTGTGAAACTGAAGACACCACAAGACATCAAGTCGAGCAGAGCTTCTGCTTTTGTGATGAAATCAAAAGATTTCCCCAGGGCTTGAGAGCTACTGTGTTTCTTGAAGCATCAATCTCTGAAATCATGAAATAATGTGAAACAGTAACTTTTCCATGGGGGGGAAAAAAAAAAAAAGAAACAAACAAGAAAACCAAACCAAAATAAAGCCAAACAACGAAAAATTCAGCCTTTACTGTTGTAGAGACAAGTTTGATAAGTATTAGAGTGTAATAAAAACCTCAAGTGTTAACAAGGGAGTATTAAGCACAAAAATCCCATGATTTAAATAATAATATAAGCTCTCCAAAGATCATTTTTCTTTAAACTTGATACATTTTTAGTGGTTGTGACTGACAAAATGGAAGCTGGTGATAATGAAGTAATGTTTCTGAAGCTGATATAGTGCTTCTCATAACTCAGTGATTTATGGACAGTTTGTGCACAGATAAACTTCAGATTGATTCTTTTTCTCCTTGGACAGATGGGCTTGAAGGTAGTATTTGGCTGCTATAATTCAGCAGCATTGAAGCATAGCTAAAAGTGAAATTCTTTCTATCTGGTGGGGTGATAATACTCACAATATGAAAATATGAACAGAAATAAAACTTAATCTTGAGAAGCCTGTCAATCAAAAAGCTCAAATTATTCAGTTTAATAGATTTGGTTTAAATATATAAAACAGGGTAAAAGAGTCTGAAGTGGAAAGTAGGAAGGTGCAACCTTTATGATTCTTTGCTTTTAGTTTTGATTATAGACTATTTATTTTATGGTAGCTTCTTTCAGTATCTACGTTATTCACATGATTTGCAACAGCAGGAGAAAAAAAAAAAAACAAAACAAAAAAAAGCAAAACCAGTAAAAAAAAGTCCTTCTCCAAAAACCCAAAGAGCCTGAGGTCAAAATCTGTAAGTGTGGGTTTGTTTTTTTTTTTGTGTGTTTTTTTTTTTTTTTTTATGTTTCAGATTCAAAAAGAGAAGGCTACAATGGATAAGTGAAGAAAGCATTTTGGTAGAGCAACTGTCACAGAATTCAAACATTATTAAAGAATTTGAATATATTCCTCAGTTTTCTAGAGCCACCCCAATAAATTATGTTAACCCAGTTATTAATCCTTTTAAAATACATGAGCAAGTATATCTCCTGCTCACTGCAGACATCTAAGGACAGAAGGTCATGTATCACTGCCAGAGGTTCCATGTTCCCACTTCAAAAGACTAAACTTTGCATAAATTGGCGTGGGTTATTTTTGTTTGCTTGGGATTTTTCTTGATTGGTTTTGTGTGCGTTTTTTTGTTGGGGTTGTTTTTTTCCACAGAGAACCAAGGGATACCTTCGTGTGCTCTTACAGATGAAGTATGGAAGGCATGTGAGGCGGACAGAGAGAGAAACACACACCATGTCTTAGCCAAACTGTCCAAAAAACCATTGGCAAAAGCAATCGAGGGAAAGGAGATGTCCTCTGTCCCATCTTACAGCAATAGACACTAGGCTTGTGATAGCAAAAGTATCTGTGGCTTGTGCACGTAGTGATTGGGTTTTTTAAAATCTTTTCCTAAGATGCACCAACTTCTGAAGAAGAGCACATCAACCAGGATGGGACTCCTGTCTGCATCATACAAGTGAAGATATTAATGCTCACAGAGACAGTCCAGCTTCCTTTCACCAGAAGTGCCTGTTAGGTTGTTTCATGTAAGCAAAAGACAAAACCTGCCACCACAGTGTAAGCGAGTACTGGTTTCCTCAAGGCCATGAACACAAGGGTGGTTCTGTACCTCTACAGAGATATGAGTTCAAATGCTTCAAATACTGTAGGTTCAGAGGGGGGTTGGTGACCCAATTCCTTCTAAAGGCCTATGCGGAAGTCCCTTCATCGCCCTGTGCCTGTGGGTCCTCTGTCTCATGGAAGTGTTGATATATGTGGTAGCAGATATAAGATCTTCAGATTCTGTAGCAATACGGTCCTTTCTTTGATTGTGAGAGAGATCCAGTATGTACTAATGGCTATCCATTGATTAATGTGTTATTGGACCATTAATTGATTAAGTAGTCCATTATCCTTTAATTTACATGAAAGAAGCGTGAAACTCTCCACAAGAAGCTTTAGACTTTCATTGCACGTCCCTTGAGGGAACTAATGTTTTTTTTTTTTCATGAAGATTTGACTTGTATTAGATGTGGGAGTTTCTCCCCATTACTTCAGATTATTTTTAAGGAGAATTGATTCTTTTGGAAGACTTCATTTTTGGCCAGCAATGGAAGAAGTAGTATATTTCACCTATCACTCTGCTAAATCAATGCCACCACAGCAGACCATTGCAAAGGAATCGATGTCAGCAACAACCCCAGAATGTACTAACCCAACAACATTACATTTTAGTGTCTGTCAGACAAAGTTTAAAAGAAGAGGCTGAGCTGGTAGGCAGAGAACATTAAGCATCGATGAATTTACCTTGTCAAACTTGATTTACCTGAGACCTCAAAGGAGATTGCTCCAGTCGGTATCTGAACTCCAGAGCGCTTTAGTTTTCATTTTCTACAGGGGTTGTTTTGACTGCTGCCACACACCTTTGATGAGCTAACTGGGCACTGTACACTGAACTGTGAAATAATTTTACTGACTTTTGCTTCTAATTGACTTCTGGGACAAAGAGGGACATGTTAGCACTGCTAGTTGAGGCTTGGAGCTCTGCCCTCCTCTAGTAGCTTTCCCCTAATCTTGCCTTCATATACACTCCCAAGTCCTCAGCACGAAAATATTTGCTCCCTAACTCCACAGCAGTATTATGAATTTAATTAGCTGCAACATTTTCCAAGTGCTTTGAAAATGAATAGCAGAATATAAATTTCATGCGCTATTAATATTTCAGTTCTTTCTTTGCTGTGTTGTAGGATTCAAATGAAATCTTGCTGCCCCTGTGTGTTTCTGGAAAAAAAAAATTCCCCCTACAAGCACATGCATCCCTAACTGTTTTTGTATGGTTTGTTAGAAACTGATTAGATCTGGAGAGAAATTAGTGCTCCTCCAATCAAGCAGTTCAACTGAACACAGTTTTGAAAAGAAAGAGAATTGACAACAGGACATTTAGGTATTATACATAGTATTATAGTCATAAAAATTTGTTGTGCTAACCTGTGGATGATATGGAATCAATTAAAGCAAACAGGAAACTGTAACATGTATGAAACTGTAGCACATAAAGTGTGCATCCTCATGGTAATTAAATACTGTTATTAAACATGCACCATTTTAACAGGTTTCATCTCTTTCATTCCCAGAGATGGAAAACCTGTTTCAAAAACTGATGACTCACAGGAGTAGAAATTTAACTGCCTGCAAGAATATCTAATAGAATTGAACTGCCAGCCAATTTACCTTCCTTTCTTTTTGGGTGTAGACAGCATCCTCATCTACAGCTTAAAACAAAGAAACCAGTGAGATAATTTCCTCAACAAAAATACCCATAGTATAGTATATATCCATTTGCAGGCAATGGCAACACTGCTATTACATTTCTCAACATTAAATAACACAACAGATGATTCCAATATTTGCTGAAGTGTAGAAGGTGTGGTGGACCTATCTTTGCTCATTTATAGGGTCTGGATGTTTCATACTCTCAAAGTCCCACTGAAATGCCAAGGAAGTTGTATTCTAGGGTCCTTTGAAACTCCTAGACTTAGTCAACTCACACTGGACTCTCTGAACTGAAGTGATTCAAACTCACTTGATGTTTTAACTGCCATCCTTTGAAAAGTGAATAATAGGATCACAGATATGAAGTAAAATGTCTTGGTAGCATCGTGCAGGAGGAGACAGCAGCGTGTATTTGCATTGCTCCTTTCTAGTGCATTACTGAAGGATGTAGAGTGAAATACCAGCTCAGCAGAAATTCAGAGTAATTTCCAAATAGGATCTGTGCTGAGCAGCAAAGCTCAACTATATGAAATATAACCAACTTCTGTGCTCAGTGAATATCACCACCATGGGTGAAAAATCTGCTCTGTGTAGCTCTCAAGATGAGCTAATTTCAATGAAAGTCAAAAGCTGGAACAGAAAACCTCATCTAACTCAGTCTGGGTGTAGGTAGCAGTATTGACGCTTCTATGACCTGGCCATGCCAATTGCTGGGGAAGTACTCTCATCCCGCTACTACTAAGTAAAAATTAAAGCTTTTTTTTGACAAAAAACT
>VYZM01013162.1:0-10350 GCA_013398915.1 Dromas ardeola | reverse complement strand
TTTTTTTTTTTTTTAATGACAATCTTCAGCAGAGAGGTGTGCCTCCCAAGATCCTTCTTGGACATCATTCAGACTCATTTAATTATTCCCTTCTTACACACAAAAAGCCTATGAATGTCAATGTAATGTCTTTGGTCTCCCTACTAGAGCAGACATCAAAGGTTTAAGCAAAGGATTGCTTCACACAGCTTATCTTGATCTTCCCCAGTTATCTTGGCACTGCTAGTACATTGTATTTGTTTTCTCACTATAGAGAATCTTTTTTCTTTTTTTTTTTAATTTTTAATTTCTTCTTCATACAAGTAATCCATGCTGACAATAAACAAATATCTAATAAAGGTGTATGTTAGGAGACCTCAAGTTGATTTTCTAACACACTGAGGTACAAACTGAGAACCTTTGAAGTTCTTCTGCTTCTCCAGTTACTTATACACAGGGTTCCTCAGCAAAAGGCTGCTCAAGTGTTCACTTCTTTTACTTGTAATTTACTTATATTGAGTCCTCAGATACTTAGGAGAGACACAGAGTAGGGGCAGTTTCTCTTGCAAAAGAAGTTGCAGGGCTGTGTAATATGTGACAATCAGACCACCAGCAATATGAGGCAAAAGGTCCTTGGAGATAATTAACATTTTTCATGGTCCAGCACATCAAATTTATACATCTAGTGCAAATGTTTGAATCCAGTGCATGGCAATGGGTTTGCCTCCTGGCAGAACAGGAACGTCAGAGACCATACCCACATACAGAAACTAATAAATTGGCCATATTTCCTCGGAAGTAAAAAATTCAGCAGTCAAGGATTAGGTACATGATAGTGTCTGTCACAAAAAAATACTACTGGGACTAAAAACTTGTGTAGACCAAAACATAAGAGCTATATGGCATGTTAACAACAGTGGGGAAAAGAAACTTGGAAACAGTTGCAAAGGGGAAGAATAATGAACTGGTATAAGCCTGATGTTATGAAACAGAATGACCAAAAAGAGCAACTCTCACGTTCCTACACAGGTGTTGACATTTTGAAGACTAAGGTGCAAAGTTCACAGGAATGGTCCCAAACTGAAACATATTGGTCCCTTTTTTTTCAATACCTTCTCATATTTCTGTAAGGAAAATCTATGCAAAGATGAGGAAATCCTAACAATTACAGTCACATTTATGACATGGACAAAACATTTCAGCCCTGTGTAAAGAAGTAACCACCATTTAAAGTTGCAGATTCTGCTTTTGGAGTGAGAAGTCATAGGAAAAGTAAGTTCTGAGGGATATTTATTTATTTATTTATTTTTATTTATTTATTTTTACAGGCAAGGAGAGATTCTGCTCAGGAAGTTTTCCACTGTAGACAGATCTCCACATGAATCCCTCTGTCCCTGTATCCTTCCTAGGGAACCTAAAAGAGAGTCAAAAAGCAGTCATGGCAGAAGGTGACCAGTAGTGAACTGAGCTAGAATAACTTGTCTGCTTTAGGTCACTGACTCCAGTGATGCTGTCTTGGCCAACAGCAGCATAGGGACTGAAAAAAGCACAGGAGCTCAGAAAATATGGGGAAATATTCACCTACTTTAGGAGGCAACAGAATAACTGGCTTGATGTACCTTGATGATTACTGCTATCGTCCTTGAAATCTGAAGAAGGCAGCTCAATGAAGACTGCCGACAACCAACATGAGAAAGCTGGGACTTAAACTTCATTGATCCTCTCCACAAGTATTACTAAACCCCAGAATTTACATGGGAATCCCCTGCTGAATAGGCTGGATTATGGGGAATTTGCTTTAAAACATTTTCTGAATTCACTAGTAGAAATACTGTTTTGGAAACTGTAGACTGGGTTTCTATGCCTCAGTTCACCAGTTTATAGCTGCATTATTCACCTTATAGCAATATAAGTAATTCTAGGAGTGCATGTGTGAAGGAAAATGACTTCTGAAACACAGGGAATAAACCACATTTGCTGTGCATAAGCCTGTAAATGTTTCCTCTAGCTCAAATTATAAATGTCTGTGGTCTCTTACTGCTAAAAAAAGTAATAATAATAACAACAGGACTTTCATCATGGTTCCTGGTCCCTAGTTCCCATATGGTTTATAGACTCACTGCCTCTTGCTTTCTGCAGCATGTGAATTTTGCTACGCTGTGCAAGAATACTCTCACCAAGGAGTTTGCCACTTGTGCAGCATTTCTTCCTCCTTTCTCAGTAAAGTGCAAATTAATGCAGACCAGTGCTACATGTTATAAAGGAGTTGATTTGAGAAGATGAATGAGAAGTACTTCCCTGGACAGCCAGTTGTTTACCTTTGTTAGTACAACTTGCATTTACAATTATATTGCCTACCCAAATGGGACACATTGTCCTAAAATTGCTGATCACAACAGTATTCAAACCATACAAAATTTCTTCTAATATTAATTTTCATTCTATCTTTACATGAGTCTATTTAGCTTTTGGCAGAACTAATTTAGAAAAGGTAATTCATTTTAGAGAAGTCACACCAGGGTTGTTTAGATGGAGGTCATTTAATGAAAATGATCGTAATAATTATGAAATGACCTTTTGCTATTTATTGGAACATGGATTTTATGAGTGTTTCCCCAAGAAAAAAAAAGTACCAGGTGGCACAGAAGAAGAGTAAAAGAATATATTAAGGATTCATTTAAATTTCTGCTTCTTTCAGTATTCATATTCTTCAGATTCTATATTCTGATTCGGCTTTAAACTTCCTTCCGCCTGCTATGCCTCGCTGTTACATGTAACAGACTCCTGTGGAGCAATCCAGAAATACAATTGACTGCAACTGTATCACCTGCCAGGGAGCTACTAAATCTGGTAGCTCATAGAGGTGAAGCCACAGCCCCATGACCCCAGGTCCCGCCAGTAGCAAGGCTGGGTGTGTATTTCCAGTAGACACACCCACGTATAAACCACATGGAATCCATAAAGATCAACATGGAGATAAATAACAGCACTCACGCAAGCACAAACAGCACCCATAGCCTTATCCTGTTCCACACTCTGGCTGATCAAGGTGAAGGTGAGTTAGTGGGAAATACCTACTTATATAGGCTATGGATCCTTCCAGTAACTGGCCTTAGACATTCAGTCTATCCAAAACCAAGCCCTGGATCCTTGTACTGCCCAGCTGTCGACACTTGGGTGTACGAGCCCTCAAAGCCTACAGTCCCACTCCAGATGCTGGACATCCTTGCACGCATATGCGCACGCTATGGATCCCTCCAGTAACTGGCCTTAGACACTCAGCCTACTCAATATCTGTCCCTGGATCCCCTAGTGCCCTTACACCCAGACACACACATGCAGGTGGGCTCAGATGACCCTCAGACCCCATGGTGTCTCCAGTAGATGACTTGGACACCCTCATTGTTCTAGCAGCCAACTGGCCAGCCTCGTGTTTCTCCAGTATTTGGCCCAGACTTCTGTCCATCCCAATACCAGTCTCCCAAGCCATGTATCTCCCTCACTAGCTAGTCTGGCTTGATGTTCAGTAGTCCTCACGCCCAGAAACACATCCGCATTCTGGTCTCTCCAGTTGCTGGCACCATAGACACACAGACCCTCCAACCCATGATGTATGTTGCTGCACTCAGAGTTGCACAGACAAATATGCACAGAGAATAGGGAGCCCCTCACCCAGGAAAACGGAGTTTAATGAGAATTCAGGACAGATTGCATTAATTGAGCATAGGGCATGGACAGACAGCATATTGACTATCCACTGCTTACGTGTGACTCCCCCTTTTTATGCCCTTATCCCTCTGTTTTCCCACTATTATTCCTCCTCCAGCCAACTCAGTCCCTTCCTTCCTTGCCTTTGCTCCTTCCCCTAACCATCTCATGAAAAGTTTTGTACCATCTCAGGATGCTTTTCCCCTACATGCCTTCCTGAGCCCCACACCCCGAAACAGTAAACCCCCTACCGGTCTGTAAGGCAATCCAGGACTCTCTCCCGTTAACTAATGGTGATGGGTCTCACCCCTAGCCGATGGGTCAAAGGCTGTCATGGGACAACCCTGGCTGCAGCTGAGACTCAGTTATTGAGGTTCCTCTGCGTTTGAGGAAATGAGCTTTTTTTCTCATAATCAAACACCACCTACTTTGTAGAAAATCCTTCAGTTGTCAGTGGGTGATGCTGCCACATTGGAAAGGCTCCTTTACCACTGCTAAAGTGTAGCATGAATGAGACACTGTCCCCACAGGCGAGGAAGGCTCTGCCTTAAAAGTAGCATAAGCGTGGCCTAAATCTGTCTGTCTCAGAGTGAGGAGAGACTTCAGCTTTTATCTTTCCCATTCTTAATTATTTCTGCTAGCCATTAAGCTGTAGGCACATACACTAGCCTGAGTGCTTTTTAGAATAAAATGGCCATAAATTAGTTTGCAGGCAGTCTGGTTTTGAAAGATCTGTTTTAGATATGCTTTGCATATAACAAGGGGTTTGGGCCATTGCTGCAGTCGAGGCACAAGGGACAAGTAGCTTTGAAACCCCCTTGTACACAGGCAGGAGCAGTGCAAGCACTGGGAGGTTCACCTGGAAGCAGAGTTCTAGATAGACAGATTTTAGATACAACATTTCAGAGTCAATCCAGGCATCTGGTAGGTTTAAATCCCTCCAGTGTGATAAGTGGAGTTCATTTTGGTTAAAGAGACAGCCTGCTGGCAGTCCTTATGGACTTCTATGACTTCAGTGGAGCTTGTCTGACAAAAGATTAGAAGGATATCAAAGCTGACAAACAAAGTCCAAACACAATTTCTTATCTTTCTCCATTTGATCCCAAATACTTACTATTCTCTTCAAAAATTTTCAGTCAATCAGGTATCTCTAGTGTCCTAGAGTGGATGCCAAAAACGGGAGTGTGAGGCTGAAAGGTTAATGCCAAGGAAGCCAAAACATGAGGTTTGAATTACTCAGGTCAGTGATGTTATTTTTTTTATAAATTATTGTAGATTGTGGAAAGTACAAAAATCTGAATAAAAGCAATTGTAGCAGATAAGGACTGTGCAGAAATGTTGCAGAGTCCTTCAGTGCCATGAGCACACAGTAAATAGCTTGCAGTCATTTTTATCTTGAAGAAATACAGAATTAATTTGTGATGATCTATTTCTCTAAGTAAAATAATTCGCATGGAAGTAGGTTACATTGATTACTGCATGTTAAAATGATTTAATTAAAAGTTGTATGGGTATTCAGTTTGATTTTAGTGTCACAACATTATAAATCAGGCACAACTCCATTAACACTGATAGATTGGCACTGGTTTAAATTGGCATGATGAGAGGGGACAGAAATGTAAAGGCTTAGAGGAAAAGTAGTCACGTCCTTTACTGACACAAATCTGGAGTCCTTTTTATTGGAGTGACTCTGTATTGATTTGCACCAGAAGGGAGCTACAATTTCAGTTTGGAAATATGACCAAATATGGAATAAAATAGTACCCCAGGAAAAGGGCTACATTCTGTCCATCTGGAGATACAAAAACATCTGCAGGATTTTTTGCTGTCCCTACAAATAAAAAGAATTTGGGTCAGTTGCATGCAAAATTAAACACTTGCCTGGGCTGGTTCATCAGACCCTGAATGTTCATCTGAATCAGTCACTTTAACCTGTGCACTGCATAATATTGAATTACTCTCTCTAGACAATCTATAGTATCTCTACAGAATCAAACTGAAGTTGGTGGGATCAAATACTAAAAGTTTAATTCTAGTTTTTTAAACCTTTAATCAGACTACTAAAACCAACATTTATGAAAGTAATACTCTACCTGTAATAATTCTTGCTCCACAATAAAGTCCCAACAAGCTATTTTAAAATAACATTGCACTGGGGATATCACTCACATAAGCCCCTCCCCATCTTCACAGACCAACACTGATAAATCTTACTCCCCTTCTTCCTGCACACAGCCCTTGCTGGCTCCTGATGAGCTCCCAACCATGCTTCTTCCTCCATCCCCTATTTTCCAAACCTTTCACCAATTTTTTGGGCCAAGTGGTACAGCCAAGGCAGTTTTATGGATCAGATATAAAAAAGGAGAAGCCAGATCTTCCTGTGATCTTCTTGTGACTCAACAATAGATCTAATATGGAGATCTATTGTGTAGAGAAGGTAGCCATCTGCAAGGCCGGTGCCTAAAAGCAAAGCAAATCCTAAAAGCTACAAGTGGGGATCTTCCAAAGAGTGGTATTCTGTTATCTGGTGCAATGAATAAGAGATGAATGGGGAAAAAACAATGGCCAGAACTAAAATGTGTTTGTCTACATGTTCAGCATTTTGAAAGGTATTTCTGTTAAAATGAGTTAATCATTGCACAACTACAATAACGTTTAGAAGTTCGGAGCAGTTATCACCACCTACATGTGCATGAGATGACAAGTTGCTCATGTGTTGTAGGGCATGGAGATCTAAAGGTTAGATTCAAAGTTTATAAAGTATAGAATAAAAACAGATATATTTGCATGAGAAGCTTTTTCAAGATAAGTAGAAGGACAGGAAAAAGTGGCTTAAGAGTTTCCTATGACCTGAGAGATGGTTTAATTCTTCTATTACTTGAAATATTAATGTTTAGCAAAGTTTCTGAATTTAGAGTAGCTATCACAACCACAGAGAGAGGTCCATCTAAGAGGTGTTGAGCAGAAAAAGGAAATGGCATGAAATAGAGGTAGGTGTGATCAAGAAGCAATGTGAGGCACGGCCAACAGGAACAGTTGGAGGAGCCTGAAAAGCTTATGGAAACTAATAACACCAACAGATCTGTACAACTTCAGTTCTTACCATTCAGCAAGTTTTAAAATCTTAAACTGTGAGTTCGCTTTGCTGCAAGAAGTAGGAAATAATCTTCTGAGGTCAGGGTGAGAGGGCTATAAACTGTATTTTAAATTGGGATCCAATCCCTGCTGCTGCTTTCCCAACAGAGAGGCCACATATGGGACCACTGGACAAGAACAGTGTCTTTAGCTCCAGCAGAGCCTGCCTTTACAACTGCAGAAGGAAGCTGAACACCCAACCCAGTTGTGTTTTGCTAGGTCAGTGGGAGTTCTGCAGTGGGAAGCCTGGCAGCAGCCCAAGGGTTAATATAATCCCTCCAGGTCCTTGCTGGAGTGGCAAACCTATAGTGCAGGTTCTAGCCAGCGGTGAAAGGGATAATAGTGTGTAGGCTGATAAAGAGCTCTGCAAGGATTAAATTGGCTACACAGCTTCATTCCCACATCCCGTAAGTGAGGGTGTTCCATTGTTTCGAAAATGATGCTGTCTTTTCCCTGACAGCACTGACTCTAGCAATCTGGCTTTAATGTGAGCAATTTCCAAGTTTGTTTCTATCATGGTGCAGCTGGGAGAAATCAGGAGGTGGCTTATCCCTAATGGACTTTTTTCTCTCCAGGTTGATTGTCCAGCAGAATGGAAATGGTTCATTTGACACACTACGAGCACATGGCCAAAGGATCCAAGAGTCCTGACATCCTCTCTAATGTGCTTTTATGCTACTTTTCCCTCAAATGGGCAGGTGAGTTGAATAGCTATAGAGCAAACCCTCAATTCCTAAGAAAAATGACCACTGGCTGGGATTCCCTGCTATGTGGTGTATTATTGCCTCAGACTCTGAGGACTTCTGGGAGTCAGAGTTAATTATAGCTTACAGCCATGTGGGCATGTTGGCTTAGGCAGAACTGTGGATCCCTTGGGCTGTCTCATGACATTCTATTTCTTTTTCGCTCTGGGCAGTATGGTGGCATTGGTTATAGTCAGCGGCCTGTAAGGATGAGCATGAGGAGGTAAATGCACAACTCTAGCCTTTTTTGCTCCAATATGCATATATATGCAAAGTGTGAAAAGTGACAGTCCCTGTGCGTATTTATTATGACACACCTGATAAGACTGGTAATGCTGACAATGTAGATCATGGCTCATTACATACAATTAGACAACAGATAGACTTTATAAGCAGTTGTACTAAATTTTTGACCAAGTTTCCAGAAACCTCTGTTCATTTTTGATATCAGCAATGAGGCAAAAACCATATCAGACGGAGCTGCATGTCTTTTCTTTAAGGTTGCTGTCATTGTAACTTCTGGGAAAACTTTCCAGTCCCAGGTACTCAGAAACATGCCATTCCTAAGTTTCTAATACCTAGTACTCACTTTAGAGCAGAGACTGATGGATTGCCACATCTTACTCCGATCAGGAAAATTAGGTTGTAAGCTTGGTAAGGAATAACAAATGTCTTATATCCTCTGGGTCCTTGTCTTTCTCTTCCAAAGCACTGAATTATTGGTAACCAGGCTTGTTTGGATCGTCCAAAAATTCTGTTTTCTACTGATTAAATTGCTTATAGGGATTAATTTGAAGTTTCAGTTAGTTAATTGGGCAGTCATTGCCTGAGATCTAGGAAAGCAACATTTTCAAAGGTGTTTAAGGAATAAACAATTTTTGTATCACCATCTATCACATTAATAGGAATTAATTCGGCTTTCCAAAGAAACAGACTCATCCCTTCTGTGACGGTTTTTTCTAAGGCAGGTTAAGTGGATGAAATACATGATGAAGAAGAGACCACATGGGGCCAGTTTTATTTCTTTAAATGTGTAAAATATCACTATGAATAAACATAGAAAAACTTCTGTTAAGCAAATATTCTAGACATAAATGAAGCTTGTTTGCCTCAGTGATGCTAAGAAAACCTTGGTTTAAGCAGTAACTGATGTAGGACAGAATCTATTAACACTAGAACATATTCAGTCATCATGTCATTTTGCACAAAGAAATAAGAATGAAATGGAGATATGCTGATTTGTACTTACTAAAGGTCTGGGTCTAAGTTTCCTACACAGCAAATATCAGCTAAACAAATATCAGCAGTTATAACTGGGTGTTTCTATCGGTCATTTAGACTTCACTGGGATTTTCCATAGGTGAACTAGAATAAGATGTTGCAAAGTAGTCCGAAAGAAAGCTGCAAGCATGGTAGTAGAAACTGATAGACTCAGATGAGCGTATTTACTCTTCACAAACATTCATTAGTTCTGTGCTGTAAAATAATAAACATCAAACTCTCTAATAACCCATAGCCTGAGTCACTTCCAAGACTGAAGTAAAATAAAAATCCTGAATGGGTCAACTACAGGATTTAATATTTTTTTGCCGACTGTTCCCAAATACATACCAGTGCTAATGCACAGATAAATAATCAGAATACTTGTATTGAGAACTTTGTAAAAATTACTACTGATGAAGACAACTAGGCCCCGCCCCCCCCGCCCAGTTGGCTTCACAGACATCTTTTTTGGTAGAGGCAGACTTATATGGAACTATTTCTATACCAAAAAATGGTTTTGTAAAGATAACTTTTGAGATGCAGGCTGGATTTTTCTCTTCCAAAGCTCACCCTCAAGAATAGCCTACAGCCTTGTAATCATAGCATTCAACTGTGAGGCAAAACTAGAGCCAAATTTTGAGTGAAACAAGCTAAAATTGTGTTCCCTGAATTCAAAGGTGTTTGAACCAACATGCCGATGAACACTGAAACAGTAACATCTTCTTTTCCCATGGGTATGTTCTACTTTTTAGTAGATATAGGGGATTAAAAGGTAAAAGCATTTGACTAAACACAAATGCCTATGTACATACAATGTTAATTTTTGACCCTGGGCTCTTTTCATGGAAGATCTAATCAATACCATCAGCGAAGCCTGTGGCACAATTCACTTTACCATACATATCTAAAAAGGCATGATGAATCACTCTGGAAGCATTCATTCCTTTCTGCTGACTGTGAGTTTCCCAGGTGGAACAGCCGAGCTGAGCTATCAACTACAGATGTCTAAAGCTAAAGGAGATGAATCTTACCCACAACATTTAAATCTCATAACTTACTTTATCAATGAGCTTTCCTCACTAGATCTATACATGATGGGCATTCATAGACCACATTACAGTCTCCAACTACCACGTCCTAAAATGCCTAGAATTTGAACAAGAATAAGGTTGCCAGGAGGAATTAAGCAGTTCGTGAACATTTGCTGGCAATTACAGAGGACAACTTGTCTCAAGGAGAAGTGAGAACCTTAATTCTGACTCCACTTAGGGTAAGCTTGGAGAAAAGCAGACCTTTCCTCACTCATGCCTGGAATTAGCTTGCACTGACATGGAACCTAGGAAGCAAACAGGGGGTTACCGTGAGCCAGTTCCGAGTATAGATTTGTAACCTCATAGTCCTTTTGACAACACCTGCATGCTCTGTGGTGGAGGTAATCATACGGTTTTTCTTGAAATGACCCATTTGGCCCATTCAAGTACAAGTAGGGAGGCTATTGTTGCCCTGTACTCAGCACTGGTGA